>CM038681.1:586174567-586559820 GCA_021605205.1 Aegilops longissima | reverse complement strand
AAAGGTTTTTACCTGTATTACAAGGTGTAAGATTGAGTCGGACTCAATGCCCGACCACAATGAAAGATAGAGAGAAAATGAAAGATGTTCCTATGCTTCACCATAGGCTCTATCATGTATGCAATGATGTGTACAGGACACGGCGTATGCTTAGCGATAAGCTTGGCGGGAAGGTACCAAAGTAATCGAGTGGATCCTTTGACAGCGGTCAAGAACATCTGAAATACGAAAAGGACTAAGGATATGTTTCTAAGTATATGGAGGTGACAAAGAGCTAGTAAGTAAATGGTTACGTCGATGCAAGCTTTGACACTGATCCGAGACGATTCTAAATCGCAAACCCGGATCGTGTTTTTATTAAGCGGTGGAGCTGTCGGTTGGTGCAGTTCTAAACAAAGCGTCGTGGCGGGATCTACATGTGAAGCGAGTACATAGCTGCCGGAAGCGACAAATGAAGAATGCGGATGAAAGAGTTCATTTCCGATCTAGGTGTCATACCTAGTGCATCGGGGCCAATGAAGATCTTACGTGACAATCTGGTGCAATTGCCTTGGCAAAGGAATCCAGATTTCACAAGAGGACCAAGCATATCAAGAGACGCTTCAATTCCATTGGGACCAAGTCCAAGTGGGAGACATAGAGATTTGCAAAATACATACGGATCTGAATGTTGCGGACCCGTTGACTAAGCCTCTTCCACGAGCAAAACATGATCAGCACCAAGACTCCATGGGTGTTAGAATCATTCTTGTGTAATCTAGATTATTGACTCTAGTGCAAGTGGGAGGCTGAAGGAAATATGCCCTAGAGGCAATAATAAAGTTATTATTTATTTCCTTATATCATGATAAATGTTTATTATTCATGCTAGAATTGTATTAACGGAAACATAATACATGTGTGAATACATAGACAAGCAGATAGTCACTAGTATGCCTCTACTAGACTAGCTCATTAATCAAAGATGGTTATGTTTCCTAACCATAGACATGTGTTGTCATTTGATTAATGGGATCACATCATTAGGAGAATGATGTGATTGACATGACCCATTCCGTTAGCTTAGCACTTGATCGTTTAGTATATTGCTATTGCTTTCTTCATGACCTATACATGTTCCTGTAACTATGAGATTATGCAACTCCGTTTACGGAGGAACACTTTGGGTACTACCAAGCGTCACAGCGTAATTGGGTGATTATAAAGGAGTACTACTGGTGTCTCCAAAGGTACATGTTGGGTTGGCGTATTTGAGATTAGGTTTTGTCCTCCGATTGTCGGAGAGGTATCTGGGCCTTCTCGGTAATACACATCACATAAGCCTTGCAAGCATTGCAACTAATGAGTTAGTTGTGAGATGATGTATTACTGAGCGAGTAAAGAGACTTACGATGTGAGATTGAACTAGGTATTGGATACCGACGATCGAATCTCGGGTAAGTAACATACCGATGACAAAGGAACAACGTATGTCGTTATCGGTTTGACCGATAAAGATCTTCGTAGAATATGTAGGAACCAATATGGGCATCAAGTTCCGCTATTGGTTATTGACCGAGAATGGTTCTAGGTCATGTCTACATAGTTCTCGAACCCGTAGAATCCATTAAACAACGTTTCAATGACGGTTTATTATGAGTTTATAAGTTTTGATGTACGAAGGTTGTTGAGTCCGGATGTGATCACGGACATGACGAGAGTCTCGAAATGGTCGAGACATAAAGATTGATATATTGGAAGCCTATGTTTGGACTTGGAAGGGTTCGGATGAAAGCAGGGCGTTACGGAACAGGGGGTTACGGAACCCCGAGGTCAATGGCCTTGATGGGCCATAAGGGAGAAGAAGGAAGGGCGGCCAGGGCAGGCCGCGCCCCCCCCTCCCCTCTAGTCGAATAGGACAAGGAGAGGCGTCGCCCTTCCTCTTCCCCTCCCAAGTCCTAGTCCAACTAGGAGAGGGGAGTCCTACTCCGGTGGGAGTAGGACTCCTCGGCCAGCCCCCCTAGGGCTGGCCACCCCCCTTTCTCCTTTATATCTGAGGGGCAGGGGCACCCCATGACAGACAAGTTGATCTCGGATCGTTCCTTAGCCGTGTCGGTGCCCCCTCCACCATATTCCACTTGGTCATATCGTCGCGGAGCTTAAGTGAAGCCTGCGCGATGAAGTCATATCGTCGCGGAGCTTAAGTGAAGCCCTGCGTCGATGGAGCATCATCATCGTCCTGCGCCGTCGTCTTGTGGAACTCATCTAACGCTTTCTGGATCGGAGCCGGGGATCGTCATTGAGCTGAGCGTGTGCTGAACTGCGGAGGTGCGTCGTTCGGTACTTGGATCGGTCGGATCATGAAGGCGTCGACTACATCAACAGCGTTGTTATAGCGCTTCCGCTTTCGGTCTCACGAGTGCGTGTCACGAGACACTCCCCTCTCGTTGCTATGCCATCACCATGGTCTTGCGTGTGCGTGGAAATTTTTCAAATTACTCGTTCCCCAAGCTGTGGGAGACGAAGGTAGGTCCATGGGGATGACCGTAGGATGCTCCGCATCACTTCCTCTCTCTCTCTCTCTCTCATTATCAATACAATGGTCTCTTAGAGATCCATATGATGTAAGTCTTTTGCGGTGTGTTTGTTAGGATTCGATGAACTTTGAGTTTATGATCATATCTATGTTTTTATCGACGAAAGTTATTTGAGTCTTCTTTGATCTCTTATATGCATGATTGCTTATAGCCTCATATTTCTTCTCCGATATTTGGGTTTTGTTTGGCCAACTTGATCTATTTATCTTGCAATGGGAAGAGGTGCTTTATAGTGGGTTCGATATTACGATTCTTGATCCTAGTGACAGAAGGGGAACCGACACGTATGTATCATTGATACTAAGGATAACAAGATGAGATCTATATCTCTGCAATAGATAAAAGGATCTCGTCTACATCATGGCATCATTCTTATTGCATTACTCCGTTTTCCCATGAACTTAACGCACTAGATGCATGCTGGATAGCGGTCGATGTGTGGAGTAATAGTAGTAGATGCAGGCAGGAGTCAGTCTACTAATCTTGGACGTGATGCCTATATAATGATCATTGCCTGGATATCTTCATGATTATTTGAAGTTCTATCAATTTCCCAACAGTAATTGTTTTCCCACCGTTTGCTATTTTTCTCTAGAGAAGCCACTAGTGAAACCTACGGCCCCCGGGTCCCTTTTCATCACATTTGCCTTTGCGATCTATTTTCTTTTGCATTTATTTTCAGATCTATTAAACCAAAAATACAAAATACCTTGCTGCAATTTATTTGTTCATGATCTATTTATCCTATCTACCACTTTTGCCTCACGTTATTTGCCTATCTTGGCGTTGTACCGAAAAGATTAACAACCCTTTAACACGTCGGATTGCGAGTATTTTTTATTTGTGTGCAGGTGTTGTTTACATGGTGTGAGGAGGTTCTCCTACTGGTTCGCTAACCTTTGTCTCATCAGGAAATACCTCTTGTCTCTATCTTGCATCATCCCTTCCTCTTTGGGAAATACCGATGTAGTTCTGTGATACGTCTCCAACGTATCTATAATTTTGATTGTTCCATGCTATTATATTACCTGTTTTGGATGTTTACGGGCTTTACTTTACACTTTTATATCATTTTTGGGACTAACCTACTAACAGGAGGCCCAGCCCTAATTGCTGTTTTGCCTATTTCGGTGTTTGAAGAAAAGGAATATCAAGCGAGTCCAAAGCGGAATGAAACCTTGGAGGCGATCTTTTTGGAACAAAGCGTGATCGAGAGGACTTGGAGTGGAAGTCAAGAAACAAATGAGGCTGCCACGAGGTGAGCGCCCCCTACTAAGCGCCCCCTGTCTCGTGGGCTCCTCGGCGTCCACCGACCTACTTCTTCCTCCTATATATACCCATGTACCCGAAAACATCATAGCGACCACAAAAACTATTTCCACCCCGTAACATACGTATCCGAGATCCCATCTTGGAGCCTTCATTGGTGCTTTCTGTGGGAGGAATCGATCACGGAGGCTTCTACATCAACACCATAGCCCTTGATGAGTTGTGATTAGTTTACCACAGACCTTGGGTCCATAGTTATTAGCTAGATGGCTTCTTCTCTCTTTGAATCTCAATACAAAGTTCTCCTCGATCTTCTTGGAGATCTATTCGATGTAACTCTTTTGCGGTGTGTTTGTGAGATCCGATGAATTGTGGGTTTATGATCAAGTTTATCTATGAAATATTTGAATCTCCTCTGAATTCTTTTATGTGCGGTTAAGTTATCTTTGCAAGTCTCTTGAATTATCAGTTTGGTTTGGCCTACTAGATTGATCTTTCTTGCAATGGGAGAAGTGCTTAGCTTTGGGTTCAATCTTGCGGTGTCCTTTCCCGGTGTGACAGCAGAGGGCAGCAAGGCACGTATTGTATTGTTGCCATCGGGGATAAAAGATGGGGTTTATATCATATTGCATGAGTTTATCCCTCTACATCATGTCATCTTTCTTAATGCGTTACTCTGTTCTTTATGAACTTAATACTCTAGATGCATGCTGGATAGTGGTCGATGTGTGGAGTAATAGTAGTAGATGCATGCAGGAGTCGGTCTACTTGTCATGGACGTGATGCCTATATACATGATCATGCCTTGATAATCTCATAATTATTCGCTTTTCTATCAATTGCTCGACAGTAATTTGTTCACCCACCGTAATACTTATGCTATCTTGAGAGAAGCCACTAGTGAAACCTATGGCCCCCGGGTCTATCTTTTATCATATAAGCTTTCAATCTACTAGTACAAATAAAGAATGAGTTCATTACAGTACCTTAAGGTAGTATTTTTCTTTCTTTCTCTAGCAGACTCACGAGATTTCTATTGAGTTTTGTGTTGTGAAGTTTTCAAGTTTTGGGTGAATTCTTTTGATGGATTATGGAACAAGGAGTGGCAAGAGCCTAAGCTTGGTATGCCCATGGCACCCCAAGATAATCCAAGGACACCAAAAGTCAAAGCTTGGGGATGCCCGGAAGGCATCCCTCTTTAAATCCTTGCTATCGGTTATTTACTTGGAGCTATATTTTATTCACCAACATGATATGTGTTTTGCTTGGGCGTCTTGCATTATTTGAGTCTTTGCTTGTTAGTCTACCACAATCATCCTTGCTGTACACACCTTTTGAGAGAGCCATATATGATTTGGAATTTGTTAGAATACTCTATGTGCTTCACTTATATCTTTTGAGCTTGAGAGTTTTGCTCATGGTGCTTCACTTATATCTTTTTAGGCGTGATAATTTTTGCTCTAGTGCTTCACTTAGATCTTTTAGAGCATGGTGGTGGATTGTTTTAAATAAACTTGATCTCTCATGCTTCACTTAGATTATTTTGAGATTCGTTAATAGCATGGTAATTTGCTTAATGTTAATATACTTGGTGTTCAAGATATGTGAAACTTTCTTTTGAGTCGTTGAATACTAAGATAAGTTTGATGTTGATAATTGTTTTGAGACATGGAGGTGATAATATCAAAGTCGTGCTAGTTGAGTAGTTTTGAATTTGAGACATGCTTGTGTTGAAGATTGCAAATCCGTAGCATGCATATGGTTAAAGTTGTGTAACAAATTTGAAACATGAAGTGTACACGGCTTGTGCATCCTTATGAGTGGCGGTCGGGGACGGCGATGGTCTTTTCTACCAATCTATCCCCTAGGAGCATCTTGCGTAGTACTTGATTTTGATGACTTCTAAATTTTTGCAATAAGTATATGAGTTCTTTTGACTAATGTTGAGTCCATGGATTATCGCACTTTTACCTTTCCGCCTTTGCTAGCCTCTTGATGCCGTGCATTGCCCTTTATCACATTGAGAGTTGGTGCAAACTTAGCGGTGCATCAAACCCCATGATATGATATGCTCTTTCACACATAAACCTCCTTATATCTTCCTCAAAACAGCCACCATACCTACCTATTATGGCATTTCCATAGCCATTCCGAGATATATTGCCATGCAACTTTCCACCGTTCGTTCATCATCATCATGACATACTTTACTTTTGTCATATTGCCATTGCATGATCATGTAGTTGACATCGGTTTGTGGCAAAGCCACCATGCATTATTTTTCATACATGTCACTCTTGATTCATTGCACCATCCCGGTACACCGCCGGAGGCATTCATATAGAGTCATATCTTGTTCTAGTATCGAGTTGTAATCCTTATGTTGTAATCAATAAAAGTGTGATGATCATCATTATTAGAGCATTGCCCAAAAAAAGAAAGGCCAAAAGAAAAAAAAGGCCAAAAAATGTATAAAAAAAGGGCAATGCTACTATCTCTTTTCCACACTTGTGCTTCAAAGTAGCACCTTGTTCTTCATGTAGTGAATCTCATATATTGTGCTTCAAAGTAGCACCTTGTTCTTCATGTAGTGAGTCTCATATATTGTGCTTCAAAGTAGCACCATGTTTTTCATATAGTGAGTCTCATAAATTGTCTTGTTCATACTAGTGGGAATTTTTGTTATAGAACTTGGCTTGTATATTCCTCGATGGGCTTCCTTAAAATGCCCTAGGTCTTCATGAGCAAGCAAGTTGGATGCACACCACTAGTTTTCTTTTGTTGAGCATTCATAGCTCTAGTGCATCCATTGCATGGCAATCCCTACTCCTCATGTTGACATCAATTGATGGGCATCTCCATAGCCGTTGATTATCCTCGTCAATGTGAGACTTTCTCCTTTTGTCTTCTCCACACAATCCCCAACATCATATTCTATTCCACCCATAGTGCTATATCCATGGCTCACGCTCATGTATTGCGTGAAGGTTGAAAAAGTTTGAGATTATTTAAGTATGAAACAATTGCTTGGCTTGTCATCGGGGTATAGAAGTTGGGAACATCTTTGTGTGAAAAATGAAGCATAGCCTAACTATATGATTTTGTAGGGATGAACTTTCTTTTGCCATGCTATTTTGAGAAGACATGATTGCTTTGATTAGTATGCTTGAAGTATTATTATTTTATGTCAATATGAACTTTTGTCTTGAATCTTTCAGATCTGAATATTCATACCATGATTAAGAAGATTTACATTGAAATTATGCCAAAGTATCCTCCGCATCAAAAATTCTGTTTTATCATTTACCTACTCGAGGGCGAGCAGGAATTAAGCTTGGGGGTGCACGATCGTCTCCAGCGTATCTATAATTTTGATTGCTCCATGCTACTTTATCTACTGTTTTGGACTATAATGGGCTTTATTTTCACTTTTATATTATTTTTGGGACTAACCTATTAACGGAGGCCCAGCCCGAATTGTTGTTTTTGCCTATTTGATATTTGAAGAAAGCAGAATATCAAGCAGAGTCCAAGCGGAATGAAACCTTGAGAATGTGATCTTCTCACGAGCGTGATCCGGAGACTTGGACCCTACTCCAAGAAGCACCAGGGCGGTCACGTGGGTGGGCGCCCCCAGGCGCGCCCCTACCTCGTGGGCCTGACGCTCCAGCGGCGTACTCCTTCCTCCTATATATACCTCGTACCCCCAATAGACCAGAGGCGGAGCCAAAACCTAATTCCACCGTCGTACCTTCCTGTATCCACGAGATCCCATCTTGGGGCCTGTTAGGAGCTCATGGGGAGGGCATCTACCATGGAGGCTTCTACATCAACACCATAGCCCCTCAGGTGAAGTGTGAGTAGTTTACTTCAGACCTTGGGTCCATAGCTAGTAGCTAGATGGCTTCTTCTCTCTTTTTGGATCTCAATAAAATGTTCTCCCCCTCTCTCGTGGAGATCTATTTGATGTAATCTTACTTTTGCGGTGTGTTTTTTGAGACCGATGAATTGTGGGTTTATGATCCAGCTTATCTATGAATAATATTTGAATATTCTCTGAATTCTTTTATGTATGATTGAGTTATCTTTGCAAGTCTCTTGAATTATCCGTTTGGTTTGGCCAACTAGATTGGTAGTTCTTGCAATGGGAGAAGTGCATAGCTTTGGGTTCAATCTTGCGGTGTCCTTACCCGATGTGAGAAAGGGTTGCAAGGCACGTATTGTATTGTTGCCATCGAGGATAACAAGATGGGGTATTTATCATATTGCATGAATTTATTCCTCTACATCATGTCATCTTGCTTAAGGCGTTACTTTGTTTTAACTTAATACTCTAGATGCATCTTTGGATAGCGGTCGATGAGTGGAGTAATAGTAGTAGATGCAGAATCGTTTGGTCTACTTGTCGCAGACGTGATGCCTATATACATGATCATACCTAGATAACCTCATAACTATGCTCAATTCTATCAATTGCTCAACAGTAAATTGTTCACCCACCGTAGAATATCTATGCTCTTGAGAGAAGCCACTAGTGAAACTATGGCCCCCGGGTCTATTCTCATCATATCAATCGCCATCATTTTATTTACTTGCTTTGCTTCTACTTTTTACTTTGCATCTTTATACCAAAAATACCAAAAATATTATCTCTATCAGATCTCACTCTCGTAAGTGACCGTGAAGGGATTGACAACCCCTAATCGCGTTGGTTGCGAGTAGCTATCGTTTTGTGCGGTATGAGGGACTTGGCGTGACCTCCTCTTGGATTGATACCTTGGTTCTCAAAAGCGAGGGAAATACTTGCGCTACTATGTTGCATCATCCTCTCCTCTTAGAGAAAACCAGCATAAGCTCGAGGCGTAGCAAAGGGCAGCGCCGGTCGGTATTGCTTGCGGGTGGAGCGATTCTTGCCAAGGTGTACGCTTGTTCGTTGTCGTTCCTTGGCACATGGAGCTTCGCACCCTCAAAATATCCTTTGAGTTGCTGTATGAGGCGATAGCTTGCCATGTTTGCATCTTTAGGCGTCGATCGCCCGACGACTGCTGGACCACCAAGTCAGAGTCACCATAACATAGGACCCGGCGGATGTCGAGCTCTTTGGCAAGCCGGAGCCCATGAATGAGTGCCTCGTATTCGGAGACGTTGTTGGAGGTGGCAAAATGGATCTGCAGCACATACTCGAGCTTGTCGCCTTTGGGAGATGTGAGGACGATGTCGGCTCCCAATCCGGTGCGCATCTTGGAGCCATCAAAGTGCATCCGCCAATGAGTGGAGTCAGGCGCTGGTGGCAGGTACTGGGTCTCGGCCTAGTCGGCCAGCGCTTGCGACTTGATGGCGGTGCGGGGCTGGTAGTAGATGGTGTAGGGGGCCAAATCTATGGCCCACTTGGCGACTCGGCCCGAGGCATCTTGGCTTCCGATGATCTCGGCCAGCGGAGCTGTGCAGACCATAGTGATAGGGTGCTCTTGAAAATCTGACTTGACTTTTTGGCGTGAAGTGTACACGTAACACATCTTATGGTAATGGGAGTAGTTCTGCTTGGAGGTCAACAGTACTTCACTCAGGTAATACACCGGTCTCTGGACTGGTAGTGCCTTGCCTTCCTCTTTGTGCTCCACCACGATGGTATCTTGACCACTCGGTGGTGGCGGCGATGTAAAGGAGCATGGGCTCTTTAGGAGTCGGGGCCGCCAAGGCAGGTGGAGTAGTCAACATCTTTTTGAGCTGGAGAAAGCTTCATCCGCCTTGTCATTCCACTTTCGAAAAAGTGGTTTCTTCATGAGCTGATGCAGGGGAAGAGCCTTTTCTCCCAGCCGGTGATAAAGCGGTGATGGGCGCTAAAACAGCCGGTGAAATTCTGCACATCCAGCGATCGGCGAGTACTTCCATCCTCTCGATGGCCTTGATCTTCCGAGGTTGCACTCTATGCGCGTTCGAGACTAGGAATCCAAGAAGCTGGCGGTGGTACTCGAAGCGCACTTCTGCGGGTTGAGCTTGATTTGAAATCGGCGCAGATTCTCAAAGGTCTCTTTGAGGTCCTCAAGCAGCGTTCAGCGCTTCTCCGTCTTCACCACCACATCGTCCACGTAAGCGTGGGCGTTCTGCCAGTTGCTTGAGGAGGCACTACGCATCTGGCGTTGAAAGGTGGCGCGCGGCATTCCTCAAGCCAAGCGTCATGGTCGGTGGCGAAGGCTACGAATGGTGTGATGAAGGCGGTCTTGATCTGTCGATCGGATTCACTTGATTTGGTGGTATCCGAATATGCATCAAAAAGCTCAACAGCTCGCATCCGGTGTGGAGTCTATCATTAGTCAATTCTTGGCAAAGCAAGCGAGTCTTTTGGGCATGCTTTGTTGAGGCTAATGTAATCGATACACATCGCCTCTGCTTGTTTTCTTGATACAAGGACTGGGTTGGCCAGCCACTCTGGAAAGAACACTTCCATGATGAAGTCGGCTGCTAGCAGCCGAGCTATCTCTTCTCCAACGACTCTTCTCTTCTCTTCTGACAGGCGGCGCAAGGGCTGCCTAACCAGCTTGGCGTCAGGTCGGACATGTAACTTGTGCTCGGCGAAATCCGTCGGAACACCCGGCATGTCTTTGGGAGACCATGCGAAGATATCCCGATTCTCACGGAGGAAATCGACGAGATCGCCTTCCTATTTGCTGTCGAGGTTCGCACCTATGACAGCGTGCCTCTCCGGGTGCTCTGGGTCCAGGGGTATCTTCTTCGTCTCTTTGGCCGGCTTGAACGAGCCCTCAGCTTCCGACTCCTTGGGGTCAGGCGACATCTTCGGCCGCTTTCCTGCCATCGCCACAACCCGGTCAAGGAGCCGCTTCTCAGCTGCGATCACGAGGGACTCGGCCAACCGACTGCTCTCTCCTGTGCAGGCGGATGACTTTTTGTAGTCGCCGGCTATGGTCAGGATCCCCTTGGAACTCGGCATCTTCATCTTGAGGTAGGCATAGTGGGGGACTGCCATGAACTTGGCCAAAGCAGGCCGGCCAAGCAGCGCATGGTAGGGGCTCTCAAGGTCCACCACTTCAAACCAGACCTGCTCTCGGCGAAAGTGATCTTTGTCCCCGAAGAGGACGTCTATCTAGATCTTGCCGATTGGTGAGCAGGAAAGACCAGGAACTATGCCGTGGAAGATGGTCCGGCTGGGCTGGAGCTGTCTCTGCTTGATTCCTAACTTCTCCATAGTATCCTTGTACATGATGTTGATGTTGTTACCGCCGTCTATCAGAACCCGGGAGAAACGAGCAGCTCGCCTGTCAGTGGCAAAGGTGGCGTCCAAAACCAGAGCATAGGAGCCAGGTTTGGGCATCACCTCTGGGTGATCGGCTCTGCTCCAGCTGATGGGTTTCTCCGACCAATGCATGAACTCTGGGACCTTGGTTGCTACTGCATTCACTTCCTGCTATTGATGCCGTCTGCCGCGCCGGTCATCGGCCACGCTGGTGAATATGACATATGCTCCATGCTCTTGTAGGAACTAAATCTGTATGGCTCCATTGGTCTAGTATCGGCTCTTTGAAGCGGAGGAGGAGGCTGCTGCCCGGTGGCGGGGGAGGCGGGAGGCCGTCTCCTTAGCGATCTGGTGAGCCAATGACACTTCAGTGGTGTGGTTTGGCGACTTGGCCGCTATGGAATTGCATGGTGCATCAAAAGTCTGCTTTCGTCTGAGAAAGGCGGCGACCAATTGGGCTTGCCGCCCTTACCCGCTTGGAAGGAGCCTGCCCTTCTAGCCGCTGGTCTTTGACTGTCGCCACTTGCCGGCTGGTGGAAGCCGGCTGCGGGGCTTTGCACTTGTGGTCGTTCTGCTGTTGACGCCCTCCTGTGTCTCGCTGGAGTTCTGGGAGCCTGAGGGGCCATCTTGCGAGATGCATTTACTTGGATCTCCGCCTTCATGGAGGAGTCGGCCGTGGCGTGTTTATGCGCTATGATCAGCGGCTCGTCGAGGTTTACGGCTCGTCGCGAGAAGCTTGTGCTTGAGGAGGTGCCCTCTCGGCATCCTGCGGTGAAGTACTCGATGGCTTGCACCTCGTGCACGCCCTCGCAAGAGTTGCGGAGCTCGGCCCAGCGTGTGAGGTAGTCGTGACTCGACTCGTTGGGGCCTTACGCGCTAAGGAGAGCTGGCGGGGCTTGGGCGGCGCTTATGCGTCTTTGGTGAAGTTGCGAATGAAGGCGTCGGTGAAATCGACCCAATTGTTGATGCTTCACGGCTTCAAGTTGTTCAGCCATGTCGGGTTGTGCCTTGGAGCATGGCGGAGCGTATTTCCGGCGACTTCGCTTGTTGCCGTTTGCTATCTTGTGGCCGTGGAGTAGTCGACCAGCCGATCCTCGGCTTCACGGGCGGTGTATTTGGGCGTATCTCTTGGGAGCGTGAACCCTTTGGGGAAGGGCTCGTCTCGTATGCGGGGGCCGAAGCAAGGCGGACCCAACTCATCTTCTTCTTCTAGCACCAGGGATCGGTTGAGGCGGTCGATCCGGTGGCGGGCATCATTTTCTCCAATTCCTTCTCGGCAGCCAAGGCGTTCGCCGAGTGATGGGTGATGAACATGCGGTGGGGAAACGCGCCTTTCCCTGTGAGGGGGAGGAGGCGGACAGTCGTCCCGTGTTCCACTGCTCTTGGGTGGCCGTCTTGGTCGCGCTCTATGGAGAGCCGAGTCTGACTGCGGCTGGCAGCCGGCCCCTTGTCTTTTCCAGCTCGGACGCCACCAGTCGGCGTCCGAGAGTTCGCACCTTGATCTCGGCGGGGAGGCAGATCGTCATGTTGCCGGTGCGGCACCTCGGTGCGGCAGCCGGCATCGTGCTGCTCGGCGGCCGCGTCAAGGAGTCACTGGACGCGCTCCGCCATCTGGCAACGCTCCTCGCCCTCGAACTTGTCCAGCTCTTCTGCTGTCGCCTGGGCGGCTCGGATGTTCTCCGCAGGCGTCGCGTAGACGGGGCGATCTGCCCCGAACAGGCTGGCGATTGCCACGCCGCGCTGCTGGACCATGCCAAAGCGGCTGGGCCCAGTAGGAGCCGGCGTGCCGCCCACAGCGCGATCCATTTCGCGTTGGTAGGCTTCCGACAGGCGTCTCATGCCGGCCAGCCTCTTGGCGCCTTCGATGAGCTGGAGGTGGCGTGCCTCCAACGTCTCGGCGTTGGCATCTTCGAGAATGGCGCGGCGGTCTTGCGGCGCTTGCGTCGGCGGAGTCACGAGCACCTCCGCGGAGTGTTCGCCGTGTCGATGACTAACACCGCCGTGGCGGTGCTTCGCCCGCTCTCCGGCGAGGCGGCTCGTCGTGAACCACCACATTGGTGGGAGCAGCGTCGGCGGCGGTGTCGAGTCAACCAACATCGGGTCGGTGGAGCCTACCGACTCGAGTCCACGGTGGCTCGCCGGAGCGTGGAGCTGGTCGAGGAAAACCACGAGGAGCTCTCGGGGCCATCGGTGCCTCGTCGGATGCGGGCTTGTCGAAGAGCGAGACTCCGCCAACAAGATCAGCGAGGCAGCTCGCCGCGCAGAGCCAATTCTGCGCCATGCAGCGTCGGCCTGACGCCGCTGGCGTGTCGGGCTGGCTGCGCTTCGCCCGAGGAGGAAAAGGTTCCCATCGAGCAGGTCTCGGACGGCGGTGCACCTCGCCCCACGGTGGGTGCCAAATGTCGGGGTTGGGTGCGACATATGCCAAGGATGTCTTATCATGGTGGGAGTGAGTAGAGCGTCACGGTGCACAGAAGCGGGATGGCGTGAACACGAGCGCGGCGTACTTTACCGAGGTTCGGGGCTCTCCTGGAGATAACACCCTAGTCCTGCTCTGCGGGGTCTCCGCATGATCACTAAGGCTCAAGTGAATACACAAGTGCTCCTCGGTATCGCTAGAGGTAGGAGAAAGGCAAGGCTAGCTCCTCCCTTTCCTCTATGATCGGCTAACTATCTCGGTTTGGAACCCTTTGCATGGGTGCCATGGGGGTTTTATAGGCCTACCCCGAGGTACATTAGTAATCCGGCCGGGTAGGGCCGACCGTCGATCTCTCTGTCTTGGCTTCTCACCGACTGCTTTGGGCCCATTGTTGGTGGGTCCGGCCGGCCGGTAAGGTCTTGGGCGATAGGCCGTACCCGTTGCTTCGATCTTCTTGGCGGCCGATCCTTGTAGTCGCGTCTCTAATGACGCAAGCTTGGTTGGGAGGTCATGGCTACAGCCCCGCCGCCTGGCGGGCGTTTACTGTAGCCACTCCCCATCTTGTCTGATTGATGGCGCGCGGGCCACGTGGGAGGAGCCAGCCGACTCCTAGGGGCCGACCTCCATCAGGTCCGACTAGTAGGGCTCTTCGCCGTCTTCTGGACTCTCGCTGACCGGCGGGGCCCATCTTCCTTGGGCCGTACAGACAGGCCGTCGTGGGAATAGGACTCATACCGCGAGGTGATGTCGAAGCAGTGGCAGCAGTGCTTGTGGGCGGAGATCTCCGCTGATGCAGAACTTGTTGCCATGCTTGCTTGATTTGGAGGAGGGGATGGGCTATACTGTAGCCATTCCCCGCCCCGTCCCCCTGAGGAGGGCACAGGCTTCGCAGGTGTCGCGGGCCGACACCCTGAGGCCGGCTTCTCTGGAAGTCGCCCGATTGGAGTCGGCTTGACTCGACCTCGCGTCCTAGACTCGGGCGCCCGTGGGAAGCCGGCTACTTCTCTAGTCGGCTTCCAGAAGGCGGCTCTTCATCTCGGCGTCTGGAGGGGCGCAGTCAGCCCCGATGTCTTGAAAGGTTTTGGGTCTCGAGTTAGCCTACCCATGGCCCATTACTCCGACAGAAGGCGAAAGAGGGGATGCCTTCCGGGGCATCCCCAAGCTTAGGCGCTTGAGTCTTCCTTAAATATTACCTTGGGTGCCTTGGGCATCCCCAAGCTTAGGGCCTTTTCACTCCTTATTCTCCTCATATCAATATCTCACCCAAAACTTGAAAACTTCAATCACACAAAACTTAACGGAACTTCATGAGATGGGTTAGTATGATAAAGAGTGAATCATTCACTTTGTTACTGTCAAAGACAAGATTCATAATTGTTATCACACAATGTCTAATGTACCATATCATTTCTACAATTTATATTGAGCAATATAAGCCATAGAAACTGGAAAATAAGCAAACTATGCATTGAAAACAGAATCTGCCAGAAACAGAACAGTTTGTAATGATCTGAAAAGCAACCATACTTTTGCTACTCCAAAAATTCTAAAAAATTAGGACAACTAGGAAATTTGTATATCAATCTTGTGTAAAAATTTCAGATCAAAAGCACGCTTCTGTGATTTTTTAAAATTCTGGCAATGAGTGCAAAAGTTTCTGTTTTTCAGCAAGATCAAATCAAGTATCATCGTAAGCCATCCCAAATGTCTTACTTGGCACTTTATTGAGATAAAAACTATGAAACATGATTACTAAAGTAGCTTAATCATGTGAACACACAAAAGTAGTATGGATAAATATTGGTTTGTCTCCCAACAAGCGCTTTTCTTTAATGCCTTTCTAGCTAGGCATGATGATGTCAATGATGCTCATCTTAAAGATAAGAATGAAAACATAATGAGAGCATCATGAAGCATATGACTAGCACATTTAAGTATAACCCACTTCCTATGCATAGGGATTTTGTGAGCAAATAATTTATGGGAAAAAAGAATCAACTAGCATAGGAAGGAAAAACAAGCATAACTTCAAAACTTTAAGCCCATAGAGAGGGAACTTGATATTAGTGCAATTCCGACAAGCATATATTCCTCCCTCATAATAATTTTCAGTAGCATCATGAATGAATTCAATAATATAACCATCACATAAAGCATTCTTTTCATGATATACAAGCATAGAAATTTTACTACTCTCCACATAAGCAAAATTCTTCTTATTCGGAATAGTGGGAGCAAACTCAACAAAATAACTATCATGTGAAGCATAATCTAATTAAAAATTAAAATCATGATGGCAAGTTTCATGGTTAACAATATTCTTTATAGCATACATGTCATCACAATAATCATCATAGATAGCAACTTTGTTCTCATAATCAATTGGAACCTCTTCTGAAATAGTGGAATCATTACTAAATAAAGTCAAGACCTCTTCAAATCCACTTTCATAAATATCACAATAAGATTCAACACCCTCCAAAATAGTGGGACCATTACTTTCTAAAGTTGACACTCTTCCAACCCCACTTTCAATGATAGTCTTATTCATACTCCAAAAGATATAAGTGAAGTTCATGGAGCATTGTACAATTAATATAGATTAACCAATATCCAAGATCAAAATATATAAGTGAAGCACACAGAGCATTCTATAAAACCATACTCAAAAGATTTAAGTGAAGCACAAAGAGCATTTTATAAGGTCATACTCAAAAGATATAAGTGAAGCACATGAAGCATTCTATAAATCAATGACGGGATATCTCATAATAGCATGGTTCTTAAAGAAAAATAAAAACACAAAGGACACAAATCATGTGAACAAAACAAAAACCAAGGTATACCGATAATTGTTGAAGAAGAAAGATGGGATGCCAACCGGGGCATCCCCAAGCTTAGATGCTTGAGTATCCTTGAAATATTTACTTGGGGTGCCTTGGGCATCCCCAAGCTTGAAATCTTGCCTCTCTTTATTCTTCTCACATTGGTAACTCCTCATTCTTCGAACACTTCATCCACACAAAACTTAACAAAAACTTTGTGAGATCCGTTAGTATAATAAAGCAAATCACTACCTTTAGGTACTGTTGTAAACTCATTCCAATTTCATATAGCATTATATCTAATGTATTCCAACTTCACCATGGTTCATACCCCCCGATACTACCCATAGTTTCATCAAAATAAGTTTACAACACATAGAAAACAGAATCTGTCAAAAACAGGACAGTCTGTAGTAATCTGGAAACTTCATATACTTCTATAACTCCAAAAATTCGAAACAATTAGGAAAATCTAAAAAAATTGTATAGAAGTATTGTACAAAAAGTTTTAGACCTATTTGACTTTCCAGTAAAAAAATGTAAATTCACGCGCTACAGCCGAAGTTTCTGTTTTTGCACTGCATATAGTAAACAAGCAATCTAATCATCCTAAAACCAAAGCTTGGCACATTAATTTTATAATACAATGGATATATATACAAGGGCATAATTATTTATGAGAAACTTCCATGAAAAATTCTACATTGTTTCCATGAGTATAAACACAAGTGTTCAAGGTTAAACCCTCACTTTTCAATGCATAACCTTCCAATCACTTCTCTTCTTGAAAAACTCTTTAGGTATAAGAGGCAAGCTTTTTTGTATTTTGCATTTTTTAAATTTTTTTGTTTGTTTCACCCACAACTAAACAGAAAACAAAAGGAAAAAATCTACTTAGTGAAAAAGCAAACAAGTGTACGAAAATATCAACCCGCTATTGCTCCCGGCAATGGCGCGAGAAAAACATGATAATCCCCAAGTGCAGGCAATCATCATAGCAATTTCCAAAGATGGAAGTGATAAGTATGGAGTGTCGAACCCACAAGGAGCTAAAGGTAAGATCAATATTCTCTCAAGTCCTATCTGCCATTGATACGACTCTACGTACACCGAACGTTTGCTTCCAACTAGAAATGAAAAATAAAACTATGTTGTGGGTATGAAGAGGATAACTTTGCATGGTATCAGAGAGCTAAAATATAAAAGTTGGTGATGTTATCATAAAGTTAGAATATATTACTTAATTATTATAAATAGCAAGTGTGGAATAATGATGGGTCGGTGTGTGGAATTGTCCTACGCAACTGTTAACAAGACCTGTAATCACTATTGTAATTTCATATGAGGGAAAGGCATAACCTGACATACTTTCTCTTCTTGGATCATATGCACTTACGATTGGAACTCTAGCAAGCATCATAACTACTAAAGATCATTAAGGTAAAACCCAACCATAGCATTAAAGTATCAAGTCCTTTTTATTCCCATACGCCATGACCCACTTATCCGTGTTTGTGTTTCAGTCACTCACGCAACACAGACAATAAACAAACCATGAACATATTGCAAACCCTACATAGGGGGATCCCTCACGCTTGCACGACACGGAGGGCACCATAGGACAACACCAATAATAAAACATGCAACTCAAACCAATCTGGATCATCAATCAACCCAAAGACAAAGGAAATTTACTCAAAACATCATCAGATGGCAACACATCATTGGATCATAATATGTGGCATAAAGCACCATGTTCAAGTAGGTGATTACAACGGGGTGCGGGAGAGTGTACCGAGTAAAAGAGATGAGGATGGTGATGATGATGGTGATGTTGATGAAGACGATCACTGTGGCGATGATTCCCCTTCGTATTTTGTGCTAAATTTTAACCTTAGATTCAACTAACAAAATGTTAATGCATGTAGCTAAAAATAATATCACCGAAAACTATGTGTAAATACAAATTCAATGATATAATTTTTAGTGACATGCATTATTATTTTCTTAGTTAAATTTATAGACAAAGTTTGGCAAAAAAACTAAGGGACCAATAAACCAGGAGACGGAGGTAGTAACATACGCACCCCAAGTCAAATATGCTTATGTGGCAAAAAGTTAATGAGAAGAGAGGTGTTTGTGAGACTAGTTGTAATGGGGAGTATCATATACTAGTATCATGCATATGGTACCAGTATAATATAAATAAATGGGCCAGCCCAGTGCGGGACGGGTGCACGCCATGGTCAACACTGTCGCTTATTAAAGTTCATCAATTATAAAAAAGTTCATCAATTTTCAAAAATGCTCATCAGTTTTGAAAAAAGTTTGCTGGTTTGAAAAAAGTTCATCAACTTAGAAGAAAAGCTTATGATTTTTTGAAAAAACACGGATTTAGAAAAAGTTTGGTGATTTTAAAAAACAGCTCACGAATTTTGAAAAAAGTTCACGGATTCTAAAAAGTTCACCAGTTTTGTAATAAAGTTCACAAAATTAAAAAACAAATTGAAAAAAGCTCCATGCATTTGATATTTTTTCACGGATTATATAAAAAAGAAAAAAGTTCCACACATTAGATATTTTTTGGGAGTGTAACAGCAAAAATGGGCCGGCCCAGCGCGAAGGACGGGTGTGTGCCGTGGTCAACACAGTTGCTTCCTGGCCCGCGAGTGACAAATCCCGGGTAACCTCTGTCAGGGTTCAATTTGAACCGGGATTGCGTAATTCAGGGTGCAATCGAAAGGGGTTCCGACGTGGGGGTTCGTTTCGCCCAACGCCTACGAGTTCAGGGTTTATAATGGACTTTTCCTTAAACTTATGTTACTACGACTACAGGGTAACTATTCTGTAAAATTTACGTACCGTGTTCTAGTGAATCGAAAAGAGTAAGCAGCTTTGATGAAAGGATGCTTACCGGCACCTCGAGGACCGATAAACAATTACGGTCAACCCTATGGAATCTAAAGGTGGTTCCCAAGGTCAGGGTATTTTGGTGACGGGTGCTAAGGGGAATTTTTCCTGACGAATGCTCTCTTCAGCGTTGCACATTCAGCCTTTAGCGAGATGCAAGGCCTGCCTTGTAATGAATGAGGACCTGATGCATGCTTTGATTCATTCTACGCATGCAAAGCGATTGTAGGATGAAGCAGAGGGATAGCCTGGTGGTAGTTAACCTATGAGAAAAACTCAACGTCGTCTCTGTTGTATCTACTTTTCCAAACACTTTTGCCCTTGTTTTGGACTCTAACTTGTATGATTTGAATGGAACTAACTTGGATGGCCTTTGTTTTCGGCGAAATTGCCATGATGTTGTTTTATGTGCGAGAAAACAAAAGTTCTCGGAATGACACGAAACTCAACGGAATATCTTAGAATAAATAATAAAAATCCTCACCAAAGATGAAGACCAGGGGTGTCGGAGTAATGGGCCCGGGTGGCGGACCCGAGCCTGAACCTTTCAAGACATCCAGGCAGACTGCGCCCTCAAGACCCAAGACAAGAGCTGCCTTGAGAGTCGGCAGCAGGCGCCGGCGCCCTCTAGGCCGAGTCCCGAGGCGGCCTCGGGGCAGAGCCGACTCAAGCCGGCGACCTCCGGCAAGGCCGGCTCTGAGGAGTCGGCCCGCGACTAACCACCTCCTGCTGGCGACTACGATCGGGATGGGATCTGACCGCCTCGCGGCCCATCCCTACCCGCCCATAAAGGGCGGTATAGCCCTGAGCGTCGTCACCGGCGGAGATCTCCGTCCGTGGCAACCTTGTTACCACCGGCCACGACATCAGCCCGTGGGCGATTCCTGTACCCACGATGTCTGTCACGGGCGGCGAAGGCAGTGGGACCGCTTTGTCGGCGGAGAACCCGAAACGGCGAGCACCCCAAAGAGCGGACCCGATGGAGTCGACCTCAAAAGTCGGCCGGCCCCTCCACAGGCTCCAGCGCCATTAACTAGACAAGGCGGGGAATGGCAGCGATGATCGCCCGCCCGTGGCGGCTGCTTGTTGCCACGACCCCATGTCAAGCTTCGCGTCATTAGAAACACGGCTAGTAATCTGCAGCCGGCAAGACCACGCCCATGGCGGACAAAGGCTGTCGGCCCCATCTGGAGCCATCGGCAGGGCCCACTAGTCGGCGGGCCCCGAAGTCGGCGAAGAAGGCGGCGACTTAGAGGCGACGGCTTGGACCGCACCCGGCGGATTACCGTTGTACCCCGGGGTAGCCTATAAACCCCGGGGCACCCATGCAAAGGGTTGGAAGCTAGTAGTTTTAGACACACGCATAGAGGGAGAGAAGAGCTGGTCGTGCCTTCTCCTTCCTCACCCGAACAACTCAAGGAGCATCTTGTACTCACTTTGCCATAGTGATCATGCGGAGACCCATGAGCAGCGATGAGGGGTGTTATCTCCTCGGAGAGCCACGAAGCTGGGTAAGATTCACCGGCGTGCATGTCTTCGCCTCATCCGTTTCGAGGCACCAGCGACGTTCTACTCGCCCCTCCATGATAAGCCATCCTTTGGCATATATCGCACCAACCCCGACATTTGGCGCCCACCGTGGGGCACTGGTGCACCGTCGTCCCAGGAGACACTGCTGCGGGCGGGAACCCTCTTCCTCCTGGCGGCGCAGCCAGCTCGACACGCCCGAGAATGGTCTGCTTGACCTTGCTACATGGCGCTGAGGTCGCTTCTTGCGCGAGCTGCCTCGCCCGAACTTGTCGGCGAGTTAGCCTCTCCGACGAGCCTGCATCCGATCTTGAGCACGAGCGACGAAAGCCTCCTCGCGGGCCTCCTCGAGCAGCTCCACGTCGCCCGGCGAGCTGCCGCCGACACAGGTCCATAGGCTCCACCGACCCGATCTTTGGTCGACTCCATTGAAGGAAATATGCCCTAGAGGCAATAATAAAGTTATTATTTATTTTCTTATATCATGATAAATGTTTATTATTCATGCTAGAATTGTATTAACGGAAACATAATACATGTGTGAATACGTAGACAAGCAGTGTCACTAGTATGCCTCTACTTCACTAGCTCGTTAAATCAAAGATGGTTATGTTTCCTAACCATAGACATGAGTTGTCACTTGATTAAACGGGATCACATCATTAGGAGAATGATGTGATTGACTTGACCCATTCCGTTAGCTTAGCACTTGATCGTTTAGTATGTTGCTTATGCTTTCTTCATGACTTATACAAAGTTCCTGCAACTATGAGATTATGCAACTCCCGTTTACCGGAGGAACACTTTGTGTGCTACCAAGCGTCTGGCGTAACTGGGTGATTATAAAGGTACTCTACAGGTGTCTCCAAAAGTATATGTTGAGTTGGCATGAATCGAGATTAGGTTTTGTCACTCCGATTTTCGGAGAGGTATCTCTGGGCCTTCTCGGTAATACACATCACATAAGCCTTGCAAGCATTGCAACTAATGAGTTAGTTGTGAGATGATGTATTACGGAGCGAGTAAAGAGACTTACGGTAGCGAGATTGAACTAGGTATTGGATACCGGCGATCGAATCTCGGGTAAGTAACATACCGATGACAAAGGAACAACGTATGTCGTTATCGCGGTTTGACCGATAAAGATCTTCGTAGAATATGTAGGAACCAATATGGGCATCCAGGTTCCGCTATTGGTTATTGACGAGAATGGTTCTAGGTCATGTCTACATAGTTCTCGAACCCGTAGGGTCCATGCGCTTAACGTTTGATGACAGTTCATTATGAGTTTATAAGTATTGATGTACGAAGGTTGTTGAGTCCGGATGTGATCACGGACATGGCGAGGAGTCTCGAAATGGTCGAGACATAAAGATTGATATATTGGAAGCCTATGTTTGGACTTGGAAGGTTCGGATGAAAGCGAGGAAGTTCTGGGAACACGGGGTTACGGAACCCCGAGGTCTATGGGCCTTGATGGGCCATAGGGAGAAGAGGAAAGGGCGGCCGGGCAGGCGCGCCCCCCTCCCCTCTAGTCCGAATAGGACAAGGAGAGAGGCGGCCCCCTCCTCTTCCCCTCCCAATCCTATTCCAACTAGGAAGGGAGTCCTACTCGGTGGGAGTAGGACTCCTCGGCCTTATTGGCTGGCCGCACCCCCCCTTGCTCCTTTATATCTGAGGCGGGGGCACCCCATGACACACAAGTTGATCTCGGATCGTTCCTTAGCCGTGTCGGTGCCCCCTCCACCATATTCCACTTTGGTCATATCGTCGCGGAGCTTAAGTGAAGCCTGCGCCGATGAATTCATATCGTCGCGGAGCTTAAGCGAAGCCCTGCGTCGGTGGAGCATCATCATCGTCCTGCGCCGTCGTCTTGTGGAACTCATCCCGGCGCTTTCTTGGATCGGGCCGGGGATCGTCATCGAGCTGAGCGTGTCTGAACACGGAGGTGCCGTCGTTCGGTACTTGGATCGGTCGGATCGTGAAGGCGTGGACTACATCAACAGCGTTGTTATAGCGCTTCCGCTTCGGTCTCACAGTGCGTGGACACACTCTCCCCTCTCGTTGCTATGCCATCACCATGATCTTGCGTGTGCGTGGAAATTTTGAAATTACCACGTTACCCAGCGATGGCATCGAGCCTGGTTTTATCGTTGATGTCATATGCGAGTAGAACACAAGTGAGTTGTGGGCGATATAAGTCATCTGCTTACCAGCATGTCATACTTTGGTTCAGCGGTATTGTGAGATGAAGCGGCCGGACCGACATTACAGCGTGCGCTTCGCGAGACTGGTTTCACCGCTTGAGCACTAGTTGCTTAAAGGTGACGGCGGGTGTCTGTCTCTCTCACTTTAGTTGAACCGAGTGTGGCTATGCCGGTCCTTGCGAAGGTTAAAACAGCACCAACTTGACAAACTATCGTTGTGGTTTTGATGCGTGGTAAACGGTTCTTGCTCAGCCCGTAGCAGCCACGTAAAACTTGCAACAACAAAGTAGAGGGCGTCTAACTTGTTTTTGCAGGGCATGTTGTGATGTGATGTGGTCAAGGCGTGATGCTATATTTTATTGTATGAGATGATCATGTTTTGTAACGAGTTATCGGCAATGGCGAGAACCATATGGTTGTCGCTTTATTGTATGAAATGCAAGCGCCATGTAATTGCTTTACTTTATCACTAAGCGATGGCGATAGTCGTAGAAGCAATAGTTGGCGAGGCGACAACGATGCTACGATGGAGATCAAGGTGTCGCGCCGGTGGCGATGGTGATCATGGCGGTGCTTGGCGATGGAATCACAAGCACAAGATGATGATGACCATATCATATCACTTATATTGATTGCATGTGATGTTTATCCTTTATGCATCTTATCTTGCTTTGATTGGCGGTAGCATTATAAGATGATCTCTCACTAAAATTATCAAGAAGTGTTCTCCACGAGTATGCATCGTTGCTAAAAGTTAAGTAGTACCCGGACACCACGCGTGATGATCGGGTGTGATAAGTTCTCGTCCATCTACTACGGGTGCAAGCCAGTTTTGCACCGCAGAATACTCGAGTTAAACTTGGCGAGCCTAGCATATGCATATATGGCCTCGGAACACGGAGACCGAAAGGTCGGCGTGAATCATATAGTAGATATGATCAACATAGTGATGTTCACCATTGAAAACTACTCCATCTCACGTGATGATCGGTTATGGTTTAGTTGATTTGGATCACGTA
Organism: Aegilops longissima; assembly: GCA_021605205.1. NCBI lineage: Eukaryota > Viridiplantae > Streptophyta > Magnoliopsida > Poales > Poaceae > Aegilops > Aegilops longissima. Next base: position 586,535,816 of record CM038681.1, on the reverse strand, counting down.
ATCACTTAGATGACTAGAGATATCTGTCTAAGTGGGAGTTTTTAATATGATTAATTGAACTTAAATTTATCATGAACTTAGTACCTGATAGTATTTTGCTTGTCTATGTTTCTTTGTAGATAGATGGCTCGTCTTTGTTGTTCCGTTGAATTTTAATCGTTCCTTGAAAGCAAAGTTGAAAGATGATGGTAGCAATTACGGACTGGGTCCGTAACGAGGATTATCCTCATTGCTGCCTGGAAGAATTACGTCTGGAAGCACCGCTGGGTGCGAACTGCTGCGAAACAACGCCGGAAGTTGTGAGCGTCTGGCATAGCAAAGCTAATGACTACTCTATAGTTCGATGTGCCATGCTACGGCTTAGAACCGGGTCTTCAACGGCGTTTTGAGCGTCATGGAGCATATGAGATGTTCCGGGAGTTGAAGTTAATATTTCAAGCAAATGCCGGATTGAGAGATATGAAGTCTCTAATAAGTTCTATAGCTGCAAGATGGAGGAGAATAGTTACATCGGTGAGCACATACTCAAAATGTCGGGTATAATAATCACTTAATTCAGCTGAGAGTTAATCTTCCGGATGATAGTGTCATTGACAGAATTCTCCAATCACTGCCACCAAGCTACAAGAGCTTCGTGATGAACTATAATATGCAAGGGATGACTAAGACAATTCTGAGCTCTTACAATGCTAAAAGCAGCGGAGGTAGAAATCAAGAAAGAGCATCAAGTGTTGATGGTCAACAAGACCACTAGTTTCAAGAAAAGGGCAAAGGGAAGAAGAGGAAACTTCAAAAGAACAGCAAGAAAGTTGCTGCTCAAGAGAAAAACCCAAGTCTGGACCTAAGCACTGGCCGAGTGTTTTCTTGCCAGCGGTGGACCTTTGGCGGAACTGCCCCAAGTATTTGGCGGATAAGAAGGATGGCAAGGTGAACAAAGGTATATGTGATATACATGTTATTGATGTGTACCTTACTAGAGCTCGTAGTAGCACAGGGTATTTGATCTTGGTTACATTGCTAATATTTGCAACTCGAAGCAGGGACTACTGAATAAGCGAGCAGCGGCAAAGGGCGAGGTGACGATGCTGGCGTGGGAAGCGGTTCCAAAGTCAATGTGATCGCGATCGACACGCTACCTCTACATCTACCTTGGGATTAGTTTTAGACCTAAATAATTGTTATTTGGTGCGGCGTTGAGCATGAACATTATATCTGGATCTTGTTTGATGCGAGGCGGTTATTCATTTAAATCGAGAGAATAATGGTTGTTCTATTTATATGAGTAATATCTTTTATGGTCATGCACCCTTGAAGAATGGTCTATTCTTGTTGAATCTCGGCGGTAGTGATACACATATTCATAATGTCGAAGCCAAAAGATCAGAGTTGATAATGATAGTGCAACTTATTTGTGGCACTTGCCGTTTAGGTCATATCGATGTAAAGCGCATGAAGAAACTCCATCTGGATGGACTTTTGGAATCACTTGATTATGAATCACTTGGTACTTGCGAACCGTGCCTCATGGGCAAGATGACTAAAACACCGTTCTCGGTTGTATGGAGAGAGCAACAGATTTATTGGAAATCATACATACGGATGTATGTGGTCCGATGAATGTTGAAGCTCGTGGCGGATATCGTTATTTTCTCACCTTCACGGATGATTTAAGCGAATCTGGGTATATCTACTTGATGAAACATAAATCTGAAACATTTGAAAAGTTCAAAGAATTTCAGTGAAGTTGAAAATCATCGTAACAAGAAAATAAAGTTTCTCGATCTGATCGTGGAGGAGAATATTTGAGTTCTGAGTTTGGTCTACATTTGAAGCAATGCGGAATAGTTTAGCAACTCACGCCACGGGAACACCACAGCGTAATGGTGTGTCGAGCGTCGTGTCGTACTTTACTAGATATGGTGCGATCTATGATGTCTATTTCCGATTTACCGCTATCGTTTTGGGGTTATGCTTTAGAGGCGGCCGCATTCACGTTAAATAGGACACCGTCAAAATCCGTTGAGGCGACACCTTATGAACTATGGTTTAGCAAGAAACCAAAGTTGTCGTTTACGAAAGTTTGGGGTTGCGATGCTTATGTGAAAAAACTTCAACCTGATAAGCTTGAACCCAAATCGGAAAATGTGTCTTCATAGGATACCCAAAGGAGACAATTGGGTATACCTTCTATCACAGATCCGAAGGCAAGACATTCGTTGCTAAGAATGGATCCTTTCTAGAAGGAGTTTCTCTCGAAAGAAGTGAGTGGGAGGAAAGTGGAACTTGATGAGGTAATAGTACCAGCTCCTTATTGGAAAGTAGTTCATCACAGAAATCGGTTTACGTGACACCTACACCAATTAGCGAGGAAGATAATGATAATGATCATGAAACTTCAGATCAAGTTGTCCTTGAACCGTAGATCAACGAGAATAAAATCCGCACGAGTGATGCGGTAATCCTATTACGGAAGTCATGCTACTAGATCATGGTGAACCTCGAACTATGAAGAAGCGATGGTGAGCCAGATTCCATAAAATGGCTTGAAGCCATGAAATCTGAGATGGGATCCATGTATGAGAACAAAGTATGGACTTTGGTTGACTTGCCGATGATCGGCAAGCCATTGAGAATAAATGGATCTTTAAGAAGAAGGTGGCGCTGATGGTAACATAGCTGTCTATAAAGCTCGACTTGTTGCGAAAGGTTTTCGACAAGTTCAAGGGTTGACTACGATGAGACTTTCTCACCCGTGGCGATGCTTAAGTCTGTCCGAATCATGTTAGCAATTGCTGCATTTTATGATTATGAAATTTGGCAAATGGATGTAAAAACTGCATTCTTGAATGGATTTCTAGAAGAAGAGTTGTATATGATGCAACGAGAAGGTTTTGTTGATCAAAAGTGCTAACAAAGTGTGCAAGCTCCAGCGATCAATTTATGAGTGCAGTGCAAGCCTCTCGGAGTTGGAATAAGCGCTTTGATAGTGTGATCAAAGCATATGGTTTTATCTGAGACTTTTGGAGAAGCTTTGTATTTACAAGAAAGTGAGTGGGAGCTCTGTAGCATTTCTAATATTATATGTGGACGACATATTGTTAATTGGAAATGATATAGAATTCTGGATAGCATAAAGGATACTTGAATAAAAGTTTTTCAATGAAAGACCTCGGTGAAGCTGCTTACATATTGGGCATCAAGATCTATAGAGATAGATCAAGGCGCTTAATTGGACTTTCACAAAGCACATACCTTGATAAAGTTTTGAAAAAGTTCAAAATGGATCGAGGCAAAGAAAGGTCTTTTACGTGTTACAAGGTGTGAAATTGAGTCGGACTCAATGCCCGACCACAATGAGAAGATAGAGAAAATGAAAATTGTTCCTATGCTTCAGCCATAGGCTCTATCATGTATGCAATGATGTGTACCAGACACTGGCGTGTGTAGCAATAAGCTTGGCAGGAAGGTACCAAAGTAATCGAGTGGATCCTTTGGACAGCGGTCAAGAACATCTGAAATACGAAAAGGACTAAGGATATGTTTCTCGTATATGGAGGTGACAAAGAGCTAATCGTAAATGGTTACGTCGATGCAAGCTTTGACACTGATCCGGACGATTCTAAATCATAAACCCGGATCGTGTTTTTATTAAGCGGTGGAGCTGTCGGTTGGTGCAGTTCTAAACAAAGCGTCGTGGCGGGATCTACATGTGAAGCGGAGTACATAGCTGCTTGGAGCAGCAAATGAAGAATGCGGATGAAAGAGTTCATTTCCGATCTAGGTGTCATACCTAGTGCATCGGGACCAATGAAGATCTTCTGTGACAATCTTGGTGCAATTGCCTTGGCAAAGGAATCCAGATTTCACAAGAGGACCAAGCATATCAAGAGGCGCTTCAATTCCATTGGGACCAAGTCCAAGTGGGAGACATAGAGATTTGCAAGATACATACGGATCTGAATGTTGCAGACCGTTGACTAAGCCTCTTCCACGAGCAAAACATGATCAGCACCAAGACTCCATGGGTGTTAGAATCATTCTTGTGTAATCTAGATTATTGACTCTAGTGCAAGTGGGAGGCTGAAGGAAATATGCCCTAGAGGCAATAATAAAGTTATTATTTATTTCCTTATATCATGATAAATGTTTATTATTCATGCTAGAATTGTATTAACGGAAACATAATACATGTGTGAATACATAGACAAGCAGTGTCACTAGTATGCCTCTACTTTACTAGCTCGTTAAATCAAAGATGGTTATGTTTCCTAACCATAGACATGAGTTGTCATTTGATTAATGGGATCACATCATTAGGAGAATGATGTGATTGACTTGACCCATTCCGTTAGCTTAGCACTTGATCGTTTAGTATGTTGCTTATGCTTTCTTCATGACTTATACAAAGTTCTTGCAACTATGAGATTATGCAACTCCGTTTACGGAGGAACACTTTGTGTGCTACCAAAGCGTCTAGCGTAAGCTGGGTGATTATAAAGGTACTCTCAGGTGTCTCCAAAAGTATATGTTGAGTTGGCATGAATCGAGATTAGGTTTTGTCACTCCGATTTTCGGAGAGGTATCTCTGGGCCTTCTCGGTAATACACATCACATAAGCCTTGCAAGCATTGCAACTAATGAGTTAGTTGTGAGATGATGTATTACGGAGCGAGTAAAGAGACTTACGATAGCGAGATTGAACTAGGTATTGGATACCGGCGATCGAATCTCGGGTAAGTAACATACCGATGACAAAGGAACAACGTATAATAGTTATGCGGTTTGATCGATAAAGATCTTACGTAGAATATGTAGGAACCAATATGGGCATCCAGGTTCCGCTATTGGTTATTGACGAGAATGGTTCTAGGTCATGTCTACATAGTTCTCGAACCCGTAGGTCCATACGCTTAACGTTTGATGACAGTTCATTATGAGTTTATAAGTATTGATGTACGAAGGTTGTTGAGTCCGGATGTGATCACGGACATGACGAGAGTCTCGAAATGGTCGAGACATAAAGATTGATATATTGGAAGCCTATGTTTGGACTTGGAAGGTTCGGATGAAAGCAGAGTTCTGGGAACAGGGGTTCGGAACCCCGAAGTCTATGGGCCTTGATGGGCCATAGGGAGAAGAGGAAAGGGCGGCCCGGGCAGGCGCGCCCCCCTCCCCTCTAGTCCGAATAGGACAAGGAGAGGCGGCCCCCTCTTCTTCCCTCCCAATCCTATTCCAACTAGGAAGGGAGTCCTACTCGGTGGGAGTAGGACTCCTCGGCCTTGGGCTGGCCGCACCCCCTTGCTCCTTTATATCTGAGGCAGGGGGCACCCCATGACACACAAGTTGATCTGGATCGTTCCTTAGCCGTGTCGGTGCCCCCTCCACCATATTCCACTTTGGTCATATCGTCGCGGAGCTTAAGCGAAGCCTGCGCCGATGAAGTCATATCGTCGCGGAGCTTAAGCGAAGCCTGCGTCGGTGGAGCATCATCATCGTCCTGCGCCCGTCGTCTTGTGGAACTCATCCCGGCGCTTTCTGGATCGGGCCGGGGATCGTCATCGAGCTGAGCGTGTGCTGAACACGGAGGTGCCGTCGTTCGGTACTTGGATCGGTCGGATCGTGAAGGCGTCGACTACATCAACCGCGTTGTTATAGCGCTTCCGCTTACGGTCTCACAGTGCGTGGACACCTCTCCCCTCTCGTTGCTATGCCATCACCATGATCTTGCGTGTGCGTAGGAAATTTTGAAATTACCCGTTACCCAACACCGACACGCGTCGCTCGGCGCGTTCCCCTAGCGTGGTGGTCTACGAGCCTCTCCCTCGGCGGAGAGCGGCGGGAAGCGCCATCACGAAGTACTGCGTCATCGGTCACGGCGAGCCTTCCGGCGAGGCTCGTTACCCTCTCGGCAGCGATTACGCAAGACCTGACCGCCTCCATTCGGAGGAGCGCCGGCCTTGGGCGCTGGAAACACGCCGCCTCCGGCTCCTGCATTAGGCGCCTGAAGCTAGCAAGCATGAGGCGCTTGTCGAAAGCCTATCGGCCTTGAGATGGATCGTGTTTGTAGGCGCTCGCCCGGCTCGGCCCAGGCCTAACCGCCTAAGCGTGGTCTGCTGGCGGCGTGGCCTTCGCCCGTCTGTTTGGGGCGATCGCCCTGTATGCATACGCCCGCGGACAACATTCGCGCTGCCCGGCGGCGGGCGAGCTGAATAACCGAGGCGAGTGCCGCTGATAGCGAGCGAAGTCCAGCAGCTCCTCGGCAGCGCCCGCGCAAAAGCGAAACCGGCTGCCGCCGCAGGCGCCCGCCAGGCAACAACGACGACTTTCCCCTTGCGAGATCAAGCGCGGCGTCTCGGGCGCCCGGCTGGTGGCGTCCGCGAAAGAAAGAACAAGAGATCCGGTATCAGCCATAGCGGACTCACATCTCCATCGGCCTTGCGCGAGGCGGCCGCCCAAAAGCGATGGGCGGCGGGGCGACTATCGACCTCCTCCTCCCCTTGAGAAAAAGCGTGTCCCGCCCCTACACCATCTTTACCAGCCCTTTACGCCATCAAGTCACAAGCAGCGGCCGACTTCCTGGTCGATTGGGCGAGACCAGTACCTGCCGCCCAACTCCACCATTGGCGGATGCACTTTGATGGCTCCAAGATGCGCACCGGCTTGGGAGCGGCGTGGTCCTCACTTCCCCTAAGGAGACAAGCTCAAATGCAGCTGCGAGATCCATTCGCCGCCTCCAACAACGTCGTCGAATCTGAGCGCTCATCCACGAACTCCGGCTCGCCAAAGAGCTTGGCATTCGCCGGATCCTGTGCTATGGCGACTCCGACTTGGTGGTCCAACAGTCATCCGGTGACTAGGACGCCAAAGATGCAAATATGGCGAGCTACCGCTTTACAGTACAGCAGCTGAGTGGATATTTTGAGGATCACGAATTCCTCCACGTGCCAAGCGACAACGACCAGCGGATGCCACAGCAGAATCGGCTCCACCCGTCGAGCAATACCATCGGCGTCGCCCTTGGCGCCTTCTCAAGCCATCATCAAACCGTCACGAGTCGGACTCCATTTTGTGCGGCTCCCCTGAAGAAGTCGGATCCGACTCGAGCCTTAGCGAGATGGCACAAGAATCCTTGCGAGCGCCCCAAAACGCGGCGATCGAAGCCGGCCGGGGACTTGAGAACCCGGCCGGGGATTGCAGGCGACCATCACGAACTCAATACTCGGCCGAGGACTGCGCCCGGTCGGCCGGGGACTTCTTCAACCCGACAAGCTGCTGCGGACTCCAACCCGCCGCCTCCCAGCCCAGCCGCCCTCGTCCAAGTAGCGATCTTGGCGATCGAAGAAATAGCAGCACCCTCATGGGCCCAGCCCATCTGAAGTTCTTAGTAAGCGGAGAGCTACCAGCGATGAAACCTTGGCTCGGCAAATTACAGCAGCGGCGGCAGCCTACTATAGTCAATAGAGAGCTGGTCGGTAGCGGCATCACCGTGTCTACCGGTATTGCGTCGAATCGAGCAAGGCCAAGCAATCCTTGAAGACATCCATCGAGGCGAGTCACGGCCATCATGCAGCCTCAAGAGCACTCGTGCGCCTTCGACCACGGTTTCTTACGGCCAACTGCCCTAGAAGAGGCCAAGGAATTAGTTCAAAAATGCAAGGGGTGCGGTGTTCGCTCCAAGCCGCTTGGCCCGGCTTGAGCTCAAGACTATCCCCATCGCTGGCCCTTTCTTTATGCAGGGCACTGGACATGGTGGGACCATTCAAGGCGGCGCGAGGTGGCCTAACTCACTTACTTGTCGTGGTGGACAAGTTCACCAAGTGGATAAAGCAAAACCCATCAAGAAGTTGAATGGTCCTCTGGCGGTGACTTTCATCGCCGACATCACGACTCGATGCGGCGTACCACACAGCATCATCACCGACAACGGCATAAATTTCGCCAAAGCATACTGGCCCGTTTACTGCGACGCGAGCATCCGTGGACTTAGCGTCCGTTGCCCATCCGCGATCAAGCGGCGGTGGAAGCGGCGAGCGGCCTCATCTGTCGGCATCAAGCCTCGGTGGTCGAACCTTTGGAAGCGTTCGGCGGCTGGCGCGAGGTTGCCGACCGTCCTCTGGAGTCTGCGTCGACTCCAAACAAGTCAGCGGCTTCACCCTTCTTCCTCGTCTACGGTGCGAAGCCGTCATCCCAGCGGATATAGAGTTCGACTCCCGCGAGTCACCATGTACCGAGGAGGAAGCGGAAGAAGCCGTCAAGGCGGCGTCGATCTGCTGGAAGAGGGCGGCTGTTGGCACTTAGCGGTCCAGCATCTACCAGCGAGCCTGCGCGCTACTACAACAAGAAGGTCAAGCCAAGATCATTCCTAGAGGCGACCTTGTGCTCGGCTGATCCAGCGAACAGCCGGCCAGCACAAACTTTCGGCGCCTGGGAAGGCCCATTCATCATCGATAAAGTCTTTGAGCAGCGACTCCTACTACTGATCGGCCTTCGAAGCCCGAACGCATAAGAAGGGCGACTCGGCAAGGATCTGGGCGGCCATGGAATCTGAATCTCCTCCGAAGATTTTCTGATTGATGCGGTATGTACCACGCTACCCTTTTGTGTTTGAAATACCAAGACTCGGGACCCCGAGGCGAGCTCGGGGACTGCCCTCTTTGTTATCGTATGATAAAATTATGCCTTTGAGTATGTTACCCTTTGATTATGCTTGTTTGGCACGGGCTCGACTAGTCGGCCCGAGGACTCGCCGCCTTTGAGCTATGAAGTGCTTCACGAAGTCAAACAAGTAGCGTCACGGTGCCTAAGCCATCTCTGTCAAAAGCCGCAGCTTCATGAGCGGCTGTTTTAGTGGGCAGGAGTAAGGTAAGCGAGCGCCCTACGAAAAAATGGCTAAGGACCCAAAGCATAAACATAGTTTAAATCGGCTTCCAGGCCCGTTTAGTGAAACCGACTCTTAAGAAGCCGGCTTGCAGTTTCTACCAACTTATTAGCGACTCTAAAAAATGGCCAAGTACTTGCCTTCTCAAAGTAGCCAAGCACTTGACCTGAGCGGCAATCCATGAGCGGTTGCCCGGCGAACAAGCGGCATCTAAGGGAAAGCGGCAAGGAAAAAGCCACAAGAGAAATAAGCAAGAAACATAAAATTAGAATAATATTTACACAAACTTAGGCCCTTGGCGGATCTTGAAACAGAGGTTTAGAATACACCCATGGGTGGGGTTGTACAAATTAACAAAGTTCTTTCAAAAGACCAGCAAGCAGATAAAATAAAAGGCAAGGCAGCGGCCTAAAAGCAGCGGATGGGGTTGGAAGGCGGAGGCGGCAGCGGCGTCGGGCGCCAGGCGGCTGGCTGAGCAGTCTCGGCTTGATCGTCTCTGGCAGCGGCTGGCCCAGATGGTAGCGGCTCGTTCTTTGGGCGCGGTCGGCTGAGGCTGGTCGCCCGCTCCATCTTCTGGCGCCTCCATGCCGTCTCCGTCCTCCGCCTCGTCCTCATCCTCGGTCTTGAGTCGATCACCTCCGCGAGTCCTCGCCGTAGTCCGGGTTCATCCCGAACCACTCGGCGGTGCTTCCCCACCATCTTCAGCCCTTCGAGGGCGAAGACAGTGTCCGTCCGTGTGGTCGGCGATCACGCCCGCCGCGCTCGGCGAGGCGTCCTCCGTGGCCAGCAGCTCCGCTGGGCCGGCCGAGCGGCCAGCCATCGAGTCGAGCCACAGGATACCGCCTTGATGAACTCGAGGCTTGGCGAGCTCCGGCCCGAGCCGCGGAGCCCTTTCAAGCCTCAAGGCGGCCAGCCGCGACCTCCGGCCGGTCGGCGGTCCGGTGAGAGTCTGTGAACCGGCATGTCCGGCCACAGGCGATAATCACACAGGCACCGACCGCTGAAGGCGGCGCAGCATCCGATGTGCCGCGCGCAGACGAGCCTCAATGCTCGAGGAGCTGCTCGTCAAGGGTCGAGGCGTTGGCTGCGATCTCAGCGCCACCGCCCTCCGTGCCTCACGCTTCGGCCTCGATGGTCGATTGGCGCTTGCGTGTGACCGGGGAAGAAGTGCGCCAGAAGAAGAAAAAGCAAGTCGGAAAAAAAGCGAGCGGCTTAACCCATAGCGGCAACCCAAAAGAAAGTAAAGCAAACTTACCATCGGCGATATCTTGATTTCATGGAAGCGGAGGTCAGCTCGCTTCCTGTCGGTCGAGCGGGCCTTCGCTCTCAAATTCGGCGGGATAGTGGCCTCTTTCTTCTCCGCCTCGGCTGCGCCGCCAGGCAACTCCCTCTGCTCCGCCACTGCGTAGCCAGCAGGTCGCGCTCTGCGGTGAGCTTGCCGCCTCCTCCTCTTTGGCGGCGCCAGCGGTCTCGGCCGTACCAGCTGCCCCCAGAGCGGCGTTGGACTACGAAGAATAAAAAAAAGAAGAAGGGCGAAGTAAATCGATTAAGAAAGTCGCCGGAAGATCCGGCCCGATTGCGTGTGATCGGCCGAATCTCGAGGACTACAGCCAGCAGTGCGCCAGCCGCACCCCGAAGAAGAAAACTCACCTCGGCTCCTCGCCCGGTCAGCAGCCCGCTTGTTCGGTTCTTCAGCGTTGCGGTTGAAGGCGGTAGCCTTGAGAGGTTGTGATACTCTGTAACAAAATTCCAGACATAGGTAAAAAACTTGGAAGTAAGCAAATAAAGTTCGGGCGTCGCTCGGCCCGGCCAAACTCGAGACTACACCGGTGGAGTGTTGGCGCGCCTTACGAAGAAAACAAGAAAATTCAGAAACAAAACATACCCGCACGGCGGATCGCGATGCAGTGCGCCTTGGAAAGGTTACGGAGGCGTCGCCTTCAGCCCGCTTAACGGCTTGGGCGTCGAGGCGCCCGTGTTCAGCGGGCCCGTGCGCCTCCTCGCACCCACCCAGCAGGCGGGCGCTTATCGCCTCGGCGTCGAGATGGCGAGCTGGCGGCGCCCGGTCTCAAAGAAGCGGGCGCCGAGTCGCCTTCTCAAAACGGCGCTCTTGTGGCGGCGACTTGAAAAGCAGCTACTGCACGGCCTCGTCGTCGGTCGGCCGGCCTTGAGCGAGATCGCCGGCTGTTTGCCTCGTCGCGATCTCGGACTCTGGCGGGCGGCGGAGGTGGCGGCGGCGCGCCCGCGAAAGACCTCGCCGCCTTCCCTCCTGTGAGGGGACCTCACCACCGACTCCCTCCGAGCTGCCCGTGAACTCCGGCGGTGGTGGCGCTGAGCTCAGCGGAGTGTGAGCAGCGCCGGCCCGAAACCTGCGACCTCCTCGGCTCGCCTTTTGCTGTAGCAGCGGCAGCCGACCGCCTTCTCGGCCTCCGCCTTCTCCCGGCAGGCGGCCTCCTCCTCGTCGCGCTTCTCCTGCGCATTCTGCTCTGTTGCCTCCCGGGCTGGCGCAGGTCAACCCGCCGACTATTGGCGGGCGTCTCCGCCGACCCCATAGCCGGGCGGCGGCGACCCTCTCCAAGGTGAGGAGCCACGATGAGAAAAAAGGACATGAGAGACTCGGGCAAGGCGGACCAGAAGAAAACAAGGCAGAATAAAAAATACTTACGGAGACCAGCGGTGGCTTCTTCACCTCCTTGCAGGCGGTTAGCCTTGACCGCTTCTTCATTGAGTCGCGGCGGCGCTCCCTGAATTTCTTGGCCTGGCAGCTTGGCTGACTCGGCCCGGCCAGCGCCTCTTTGCGCCGCCTCGACCCCAAAGGCGGCGGAGCCCGCGCTGGATGGCCGGCTTCTGCTGGCGGCGAGGCGACTTCCTTCTCGGCGTCATCATCGGGCCAGTCGGCAAAGGTGGCCGAGGGCCTGAAGTCGTCGGCCCCTCCCCCTCCCTCGGCGTCGGCCTCCATCGCCGCCACACCCAAGTCGGGGTCGTCGGCGTCGCTCTCCGCCCGGTCGGGGACGAATTCACGAGCCGGCCCCGCGGCGCCGGCCGAAGGCGGCATGAGAGGATTCTGAGTCGGAAAAAACCAAGGAAAATTAGAGCCGGATCCGGCTGAAGAAGGAAACGGAGAAGCAAGGCGACTTACTGTGGCGGGGATTGGCGCGCGAGTATGGCTCCTTGCGAAATGTCATTCCTCCGTGGTCGCGATTCGCCAAGAAGTTCACCGTGTCCACCACCTCCGCGTGGGCCATGTCCTTGGAGCACATCCGGTTGGGGTCCCGATGGCGCTCATCGGCGGATCGGATGAGGTCGGCCTTGAAGAGGAGAACTTCGGCGCGCCTGGCGGCGGACCAGCAAGTCTGCCCAGTCGAGGCCCTCATTGTATCATCACGCGAGCAGCGGCGGCAGCGTTACTGCGGTCGGCGTCCGGGCCCTATAGGACCAGGCTGGTGGGTCGGCCCACCAGCTCGCCGTCCGTGTAGGGCGGCAAGTTGACCCGATCGCCTTGGGGCGGCGTTCTTGGCGTATAAGTATGAGCGCTGCCACATCTTCACCGACTTGATGAGGAGATGGCGGGAAAAGGGTTCTCGGGCCTTTGGCCTCCTCTTGGCGATGAGCGTGCGCGAGAGAGCCGGCGCAGCGACGGCGTGGGTCGAGCCGCTTGGAAGAATTCCCCCACAGCTCGATGGTGGGGAGAACTCGAAAACCGCGCCAAGGATCTGAAGGCGGCCAGCAGCACCACCGTGTTGGGGGTGAGGTGGTGCTGTTGGAGCCGAAGAACTCAAACGCGGAAGAAACCGCTCGCGGCAGCCCCAGCCAGCGCATGAGTGCGGCGGAAAATCACCGCTTCGCCCTCCTCCGCGCCGGCGTGATTTACGCCCTCCGTGCGCGCGGAGTCCGCACTAGGTGGCTGTCGGGGATGCGGCGCGTTTGTGAAGAATTCGATGATGTAAATCGTCGATGATGGAGCCGTCCCACCGCCGGCCTTGCGGTGGGGCGGCGGCGGCGGATGAGGAGCTCATCTCCGCGATCTTGGCGAGCTCGGCGCGGTGGAAGCGAGGAAAAGCGAGGCTCGTCGCGGTGGAAGCGAGAAGAAGGCGGGCGAGGCGGGGATGAGAGAGTGCGCGTCGTCACCCCCTCCCCCCCCGCCTACTTATAGGCGCCCTGAGCTCTGGCCGAGGCGGGCGTGGGATTAATCGCGCCCGTCCCCCGCCCCGCGATTTAACCCACGCGTTCTTGCCGCGATAACGGCGTGAAAACTCTTCGCCCGCCGCGACCGCGGCGGATCCGCTGCGTCTTGGCACGGTGCAATGGCGGGCCCGCTGGCGAACCTGTCTTGTCCGCGTGGGCTGGCGGTAGCCTGCCCCGTGGCGTCGCGTGGCGGGCCCGCCAGGCGGCGGCTGCGAGGGAAGCTTATCGAACGCCGCCCGAATCCAGCTGCGACCTTGAGACATTTGAAGAGCAAGGCGCCCCCACAGGCCGACTCCGGCTAGTCGGCTCAAGATGGAACAGCGGGCGAGTCAATTCTTCTACCAAAGGATGAAGCTGTCGAGGCTCCTCGGCAGGCTGCCCTCGGCGCCTCACCGACATCGGGGACTCTTGCCGGAGTAATGGGCCACGAGTAGGCAGACCGAGCCCTGAACCTTTCAAGACATCGAGGCAGATGCGCCCCTCAAGACCCCAAGACAAGAGCCGCCTTGAGAGAGTGCAGCAGTCGCCGTTGCCCCTCTAGGCGAGTCGAGGCGGCCTCGGGATGAGCCGACTCCAAGCCAGCGACCTCCAGCAAGGCCGGCTACAGAGTCGGCCCGACTAACCACCTCTGCTGGCGACTCTGGCGGGATGGGATAAAACGCCTCGCGGCCCATCCCTGCCCGCCCATAAAAGGCAGTATGGCCCTGAGCGCCGTGCAAGCGGAGATCTCCGTCCGGCCAGCAACCTTGTTGCCACACCGGCCTGACATCAGCCCGTGGGCGATTCCTGTACCCGCGATGGCATGTGCATGCGACCGAAGGCAGCAGGGACCCACACGGCGGCGGGAGAACCGAAGCGGCGAGCACCCAAAGACGGACCCGATGGAGTCGGCCTCACAGTAGTTGGCGGCCCCTCCGCGGGCTCCACGCGCCATTAACCGAGACAAGGCGGGGAATGGCAGCGGTGATCGCCCGCCCGGCGGCGGCTGCTGTTGCCATGACCCCATGACCAAGCTTCGCGTCATTAGAAGCAGCTCTGATGTCTGCAGGTGGCAAGACCCGCCATGATGGATAAGGGCTGTCGGCCCCATCTTTGGGCCGTCGGCAGAGGCCCACTAGTCGGCGGGCCCTAAAGTCGGCGGAGAAAGGCGGCGACTTAGAGGCTGACGGCTTGGACCCGCACCCAGCCGGATGACCGTTGTACCCCCAGGGGGTAGGCCTATATAAACCCACCGGGGCACCCATGCAAAGGGTTGGAAGCTAGTATTTTAGACACACGCATAGAGGGAGAGAAGAGCTAGTCGTGCCCTTCTCCTTCCTCACCCGAACAACTCAAGGAGCATCTTGTACTCACTTTGCCATGATGATCATGTGGAGACCCATGAGCAGCGGTGGGGTGTTATCTCCTCGGAGAGCCCTGAAGCTGGGTAAGATTCGCCGGCGTGCATATCTTCGCCTCATCCCGTTTCCAGGCACCGGCGACGTTCTACTCGCCTCCTACCCTCGACAAGGGGGCCCATGCCCTGTCCACGAGGGTGGGGGGCGCCCCCCCCCCTCCTCCTGGGCACGCCCCCCTACCTCGTGGGCCCATTGGAGACCTTCCGACGCCAACTCCAACTCTATATATTGGCTTTCGGGGAGAAAAAAATCAGGGAGAAGAAATCATCGCGTTTTATGATACGGAGCCGCCGCCAAACCCTAATCTCTCTCGGGAGGGCTGATCCGGAGTCCGTTCGGGGCTCCGGAGAGGGGTATTCGTCGCCGTCGTCATCATCAACCATCCTCCATCACCAATTTCATGATGCTCACCGCCGTGCGTGAGTAATTCCATCGTAGGCTTGCTGGACGGTGATGGGTTGGATGAGATTTATCATGTAATCGAGTTAGTTTTGTTAGGGTTTGATCCCTAGTATCCACTATGTTACGAGATTGATGTTGCTATGACTTTGCTATGCTTAATGCTTGTCACTAGGGCCAGTGCCATGATTTCAGATCTGAACCTATTATGTTTTCATGAATATATGTGAGTTCTTGATCCTATCTTGCAAGTCTATAGTCACCTATTATGTGTTATGATCCGACAACCCCGAAGTGACAATAATCGGGATACTTCTCGGTGATGACCATAGTTTGAGGAGTTCATGTATTCACTAAGTGCTAATGCTTTGTTCCGGTTCTCTATTAAAAGGAGGCCTTAATATCCCTTAGTTTCCAGTAGGACCCCGCTGCCACGGGAGGGTAGGACAAAAGATTGTTGGGGAACGTAGTAATTTCAAAAAATTTCCTACGCACACGCAAGATCATGGTGATGCATAGCAACGAGAGGGGAGAGTGTTGTCCATGTACCCTTGTAGACTGAAAGCGGAAGCGTTATAACAACGCGGTTGATGTAGTCGTACGTCTTCACGGCCCGACCGATCAAGCACCGAAACTACGGCACCTCCGAGTTTTAGCACACGTTCAACTTGATGACGATCCTCAGACTCCGATCCAGCAAAGTGTCGCGGATGAGTTCCGTCAGCACGACGGCGTGGTGACGGTGATGATGTTCTACCGACGCAGGGCTTCGCCTAAGCACCGCTACGATATGACCGAGGTGGAATATGGTGGAGGGGGGCACCGCACACGGCTAAGGAACGATCACGAAGATCAACTTGTGTGTTTATGGGGTGCCCCCCTCCTCCGTATATAAAGGGGGGAGGAGGAGGGGGCCGTCCAAGGGGAGAGGCGCGCCCTAGGGGGGCAATCCTACTCCAAGTAGGTTTGGCCCCCCTTTCCTATTAGGAGTAGGAGAGGGAAGGAAGAGGGGAGGGAAGAAGGAAGGGGGTCGGCCCCCTCCCAGTCGGATTGGGCTTGGGGCGCCCCTCCTTGCTCCTTCTCCCTCCTTTCCACTAAGGCCCAATAAGGCCCATATACCTACGGGGGTTCGGTAACCTCCGGAGCTCGTATAGTCCCAATCTCAGCGGAACCTTTCCGGTGTCCAAATATAGCCGTCAATATATCAATATTTATGTCTCGACCATTTGAGACTCCTCGTCATGTCCGTGATCACATCAGGGACTCGAATAACCTTGGTACATCAAAACTTATAAACTCATAATATAAGCTGTCATCGTAACGTTAAGCGTGCGGACCCTACGGGTTCGAGAACTATGTAGACATGACCTAGAACTGTTTCGGTCAATAACCAATAGCGGAACCTGGATGCTCATATTGGCTCCTACATATTCTCGAAGATCTTTATTGGTCAAACCGCATAACAACATACATTGTTCCCTTTGTCATCGGTATGTTACTTGCCGAGATTCGATCGTCGGTATCTCAATACCTAGTTCAATCTCGTTACAGGCAAGTCTCTTTACTCGTTACGTAATGCATCATTCGTAACTAACTCATTAGCTACATTGCTTGCAAGGCTTATAGTGATGTGCATTACCGAGAGGGCCGGAGATACCTCTCCGACAATCGGAGTGACAAATCCTAATCTCGAAATATGTCAACTCAACAAGTACCTTTGGAGACACACTGAGAGCATCTTTATAATCACCCGATTCGTTGTGACGTTTGGTAGCACACAAAGTGTTCCTCCGGTAAACGGGAGTTACATAATCTCATAGTCATTGGAACATGTATAAGTCATGAAGAAAGCAATAGCAACATACTAAATGATCAAGTGCTAAGCTAACAGAATGGGTCAGGTCAATCACATCATTCTCCTAATGATGTGATCCCGTTAATCAAATGACAACTCATGTCTATGGTTAGGAAACGTAAGCATCTTTGATTTACGAGCTAGTCAAGTAGAGGCATACTAGTGACACTATGTTTGTCTATGTATTCACACATGTATCATGTTTCTGGGTAATACAATTCTAGCATGAATAATAAACATTTATCATGATATGAGGAAATAAATAAAAACTTTATTATTGCCTCTAGGGCATATTTCCTTCAGTCTCCCACTTGCACTAGAGTCAATAATCTAGATTACACAGTAATGATTCTAACACCCATGGAGTCTTGGTGCTAATCATGTTTTGCTCGTGGAAGAGGCTTAGTCAACGGGTCTGTAACATTCAGATCCATATGTATCTTGCAAATTTCTATGTCTCCCACGGACTTGGTCTCGGATGGAATTGAAGCGTCTCTTGATGTGCTTGGTCCTCTTGTGAAATCTGGATTCCTTTGCCAAGGCAATTGCACGATATTGTCACGAAAGATCTTCATTGGTCCCGATGCACTAGGTATGACACCTAGATCGGAAATGAAATCCTTCATCCAGACTCCTTCATTTGCTGCTTCCGAAGCAGCTATGTACTCCGCTTCGCATGTAGATCCTGCTACGACGCTTTGGTGAGAACTGCACCAACTGACAGCTCCACTGTTTAATATAAACACGTATCCGGTTTGCGATTTAGAATCGTCCGGATCAGTGTCAAAGCTTGCATCGATGTAACCATTTACGACTAGATCTTTGTCACCTCCATAAACGAGAACCATATCCTTAGTCCTTTTCAGGTATTTCAGGATGTTCTTGACCGCTGTCGATGATCCACTCTGGATTACTTTGGTACCTCCTGCTAAACTAATAGCAAGGCACACATCAGGTGCAGTACACAGCATTGCATACATGATAGAGCCTATGGCTGAAGCATAGGAACTCCTTTCATTTTCTCTCTATCTTCTGCTGTGGTGGGGCATTGAGTCGACTCAATTTCACACCTTATAATCTGAGCAAGAATCCTTTCTTTGCTGATCCATTTGAACTTTTTCAAAACTTTATCAAGGTATGTGCTTTGTGAAAGTCAATCAAGCGTCTTGATCTATCTCTATAGATCTTGATGCCCAATATGTAAGCAGCTTCACCGAGGTCTTTCATCGAAAAACTTTTATTCAAGTATCCTTTATGCTATCCGAAATTCTATATCATTTCCAATTAACAATATGTCATCTACATATAATATCGAAAATGCTCTGAGCTCCCACTCACTTTCTTGTAAATCAGAGGCTTCTCCAAAAGTCTCAGATAAAACCATATGCTTTGATCACACTATCAAAGCGTTTATTCTAACTCGAGAGGCTTGCAGTCCATAAATGGATCGCTGGAGCTTGCACACTTTGTTAGCTCCTTAGGATTGACAAAACCTTCGGTTGCATCATATACAACTCTTCTTCCGAAATCCATTCAGGAATGCAGTTTTGACATCCATTTGCCATATTTCATAATCATAAAATCGGCAATCGCTAACATGATTCGACGGACTTAAGCATCGCTACTGGTGAGAAGGTCTCATCGTAATCAACCCCTTGAACTTGTCGAAAACCTTTTGCAACAAGTCGAGCTTTGTAGACAGTAACATTACCGTCAGTGTCAGTTTTCTTCTTGAAGATCCATTTATTCTCTATTGCTTGCCGATCATCGGGCAAGTCAACCAAAGTCCACACTTTGTTCTCATACATGGATCCCATCTCAGATTTCATGGCTTCAAGCCATTTTGCGGAATCTGGGCTCACCATCGCTTCTTCATAGTTCGTAGATTCACCATGATCTAGTAGCATGACTTCCAGAACAGGATTACCGTACCACTCTGGCGCGGATCTTACTCTGGTTGATCTACGAAGTTTAGTAACAACTTGATCTGAAGTTTCATGATCATCATCATTAACTTCCTCACTAATTGGTGTAGGTGTCACAGAAACCGGTTTATGTGATGAACTACTTTCCAATAAGGGAGCTGGTACTGTTACCTCATCAAGTTCTACTTTCCCCCCACTCACTTCTTTTGAGAGAAACTCCTTCTCTAGAAAGGATCCATTCTTAGCAACGAATGTCTTGCCTTCGGATCTGTGATAGAAGGTGTACCCAACTGTCTCCTTTGGGTATCCTATGAAGACACATTTTTCCGATTTGGGTTCGAGCCTATCAGGTTGGAGCTTTTTCACATAAGCATCGCAGCCCCAAACTTTCAGAAACGACAACTTTGGTTTCTTGCCAAACCATAGTTCATAAGGAGTCGTCTCAGCAGTTTTGATGGTGCCCTATTTAGCGTGAATGCGGCCGTCTCTAAAGCATAACCCCAAAACGATAGCGGTAAATCGGTAAGAGACATCATAGATCGCACCATATCTAGTAAAGTACGATTACGACGTTCAGACACACCATTACGCTGTGGTGTTCCGGGTGGCGTGAGTTGCGAAACTATTCCGCATTGTTTCAAATGTAGACCAAACTTGTAACTCAAATATTCTCCTCCACGATCAGATCATAGAAACTTTATTTTCTTGTTACGATGATTTTCAACTTCACTCCGAAATTCTTTGAACTTTTCAAATGTTTTAGACTTATGCTTCATTAAGTAGATATACCCACATCTGCTTAAATCATCTGTGAAGGTGAGAAAATAACGATATCATACGAGCTTCAACATTCATTGGACCACATACATCGTATGTATGATTTCTAATAAATCTGTTGCTCTCTCCATAGTACGGAGAAGCGGCGTTTTAGTCATCTTGCCCATGAGGCACGGTTACATAAGTACCAAGTGATTCATAATCAAGTGGTTCCAAAAGTCCATCGATGGAGTTTCTTCATGCGTTTTACACGATATGACCTAAGCGGCGATGCCACAAATAAGTTGCACTATCATTATCAACTCTGCATCTTTTGGCTTCAAAATTATGAATATGTGTATCACTACAATCGAGATTCATCAAGAATAGACCACTCTTTAAGGGTGCATGACCATAAAGATATTACTCATATAAATAGAACAACCATTATTCTCTGATTTAAATGAATAACCGTCTCGCATCAAACAAGATCCAGACATAATGTTCATGCTCAACGCTAGCACCAAATAACAATTATTCAGGTCTAAAACTAATCCCGAAGGTAGATGTAGAGGTAGCGTGCTGACCGCGATCACATCGACTTTGGAACCATTTCCCAGCGCATCGTCACCTCGTCCTTGGCGGTGTTAAGCAATCCGTAGTCCTGTTTCAAGTTGCAAATATTAGCAGCAGAACCAGTATCAAATACCAGTGCTACTGCGAGCTCTAGTAAGGTACACATCAATAACATGTATATCACATATACCTTTGTTCACCTTGCCATCCTTCTTATCCGCCAAATACTTGGGGCAGTTCCGCTTCGGTGACCAGTTTGCTTGCGGTAGAAGCACTCGAGTTTGGGCTTAGGTCCAGACTTGGGTTTCTTCTCTGAGCAGCAACTTGCTTGCTGTTCTTCTTGAAGTTCCCTTCTTCTTCCCTTTGCCCTTTTCTTGAAACTAGTGGTCTTGTTGACCATCAACACTTGATGCTCCTTCTTGATTTCTACCTCCGCAGCCTTTAGCATTGCGAAGAGCTCGGGAATTGTCTTTTCCATCCCTTGCATATTGTAGTTCATCACGAAGCTCTTGTAGCTTGGTGGCGATGATTGGAGAATTAATCAATGGCGCTATCATCCGGAAGATTAACTCCCGGTTGAATCAAGTGATTATTATACCCGACATTTTGAGTATATGCTCACTTGTGAACTATTCTCCTCCATCTTGCAGCTATAGAACTTATTGGAGACTTCATATCTCTCAATCCGGGCATTTGCTTGAAATATTAACTTCAACTCTGGAACATCTCATATGCTCCATGAAGTTCAAACGTTGTTGAAGACCGGTTCTAAGCCGTAAAGCATGGCACCTTGAACTATTGAGTAGTCATCGACTTTGCTCGCGGACGTTCATAACATCTGGCGTTGCTCCTGCAGGCAGGCTGGCACCAGCGGTGCTTCGGGGCGTAATTCTTCTATGCAACAATGAGGATAATCCTCAAATTCGGACCCGATCCGTGTAATTGCTACCATCATCTTTCAACTTTGCTTTCTCAAGGAGCATTAAAATTCAACGGAACAACAACACGAGCCATCTATCTACAACAAACATAGACAAGCAAAATACTATCAGGTACTAAGTTCATGATAAATTTAAGTTCAATTAATCATATTACTTAAGAACTCCCACTTAGACAGACATCTCTCTAGTCATCAAAGTGATCACGTGATCCAAATCAACTAAACCATGTCCGATCATCACGTGAGATGGAGTAGTTTTCAATGGTGAACATCACTATGTTGATCATATCTACTATATGATTCACGCTCGACCTTTCGGCCTCCGTGTTCCAAGACCATATCTGCATATGCTAGGCTCGTCAAGTTTAACCTGAGTATTCGCGTGTGCAAAACTGGCTTGCACCGTTGTAGATGGACGTAGAGCTTATCACACCGATCATCACGTGGTGTCTGGGCACGACGAACTTTGGCAGCGATGCATACTCGGGAGAACACTTCTTGATAATTAGTGAGAGATCATCTTAAAATGCTACCGTCAATCAAAGCAAGATAAGATGCATAAAGGATAAACATCACATGCAATCAATATAAGTGATATGATATGGCCATCATCATCTTGTGCTTGTGATCTCCATCTCCGAGCACCGTCATGATCACCATCGTCACCGGTAGCGACACCTTGATCTCCATCGTAGCATCGTTGCCGTCTAGCCAACTATTGCTTCTCGACTATCGCTATCGCTTAGTGATAAAGTAAAGCAATTATAGAGGCGATTGCATTTCATACAATAAGCGACAACCATATGGCTCCTGCCGATTGTCCGATAACTTCGATTACAAAACATGATCATCTCATACAATAAAATATAGCATCACGTCTTGACCATATCACATCACAACATGCCCTGCAAAACAAGTTAGGCGTCCTCTACTTTGTTGTTGCAAATTTTACGTGGCTGCTACGGGCTGAGAAAGAACCGTTCTTACCTATGCATCAAAACCACAGCGATAGTTCGTCAAGTTAGTGTTGTTTTAACCTTCTCAAGGACGGGCGTAGCCACACTCAGTTCAACTAAAGTTGGGCCGACACCGCCAGCCACCTGTGTGCAAAGCACGTCGGTAGAACCAGTCTCGCATAAGCGTCTGGCGTAATGTCGATGCGGGCCGCTTCATCCAACAATACCGCCCGAACCAAAGTATGACATCTTTGGTAAGCGGTATGACTTATATCGCCCACAACTCACTTGTGTTCTACTCGTGCATATAACATCAGCGCATAAAACCTAGGCTCGGATGCCCTTTGTTGGGGAGCGTAGTAATTTCAAAAAAATTCCTACGCACACGCAAGATCAGGGTGATGCATAGCAACGAGAGGGGAGAGTGTTGTCCACGTACCCTCGTAGACCGAAAGAGGAAGCGTTATAACAACGCGGTGATGTAGTCGTACGTCTTCACGGCCCGACCGATCAAGCACCGAAACTACGGCACCTCCGAGTTTTAGCACACGTTCAGCTCGATGACGATCCCGGACTCGATCCATAAAGTGTCGGGGATGAGTTCCGTCGACCGACGGCGTGGTAGCGGTGATGATGTTCTACCGGCGCAGGCTTCGCCTAAGCACCGCTACGATATGACCGAGGTGGAATATGGTGGAGGGGCACCGCTGCGGCTAAGCGATCACGAAGATCAACTTGTGTGTTTATGGGTGCCCCCTCCTCCGTATATAAAGGGGAGGAGGAGGGGCGGCCAAGGGAGGCGGCGCCCTAGGGGGCAATCCTACTCCAAGTAGGTTTGGCCCCCCTTTCCTATTAGGAGTAGGAGAGGGAAGGAAGAGAGGGGAGGGAAGAAGGAAAGGGGGGGCCAGCCCCCCTCCCAATTCGGATTGGGCTTGGGGGGCGCACCCCCTCCTTTGCTCCTTCTCCCTCCTTTCCACTAAGGCCCAATAAGGCCCATATACCTACCGGGGGGTTCCGGTAACCTCCCGGAGCTCCGGTATAGTCCCAATCTCAGCCGGAACCTTTCCGGTGTCCAAATATAGACGTCCAATATATCAATATTTATGTCTCGACCATTTCGAGACTCCTCGTCATGTCCGTGATCACATCCGGGACTCCGAACAACCTTCGGTACATCAAAACTTATAAACTCATAATATAACTGTCATCGTAACGTTAAGCGTGCGGACCCTACAGGTTCGAGAACTATGTAGACATGACCTAGAACTGTTTCCGGTCAATAACCAATAGCGGAACCTGGATGCTCATATTGGCTCCTACATATTCTCGAAGATTTTTATCGGTCCAAACCGCATAACAACATACGTTGTTCCCTTTGTCATCGGTATGTTACTTGCCCGAGATTCGATCGTCGGTATCTCAATACCTAGTTCAATCTCGTTACCGGCAAGTCTCTTTACTCGTTACGTAAAGCATCATTCCATAACTAACTCATTAGCTACATTGCTTGTAAGGCTTATAGTGATGTGCATTACTGAGAGGGCCCAGAGATACATCTCCGACAATCGGAGTCACAAATCCTAATCTCGAAATACGTCAACTCAACAAGTACCTTTGGAGACACCTGTAGAACACCTTTATAATCACCCAGTTACGTTGTGACGTTTGTAGCACACAAAGTGTTCCTCCGAGAAGCAGGAGTTACATAATCTCATAGTCATAGGAACATGTATAAGTCATGAAGAAAGCAATAGCAACATACTAAACGATCAAGTGCTAAGCTAACGGATGGGTCAGGTCAATCACATCATTCTCCTAATGATGTGATCCCGTTAATCAAATGACAACTCATGTCTATGGTTAGGAAACTTAACCATCTTTGATTTACGAGCTAGTCAAGTAGAGGCATACTAGTGACACTATGTTTGTCTATGTATTCACACATGTATCATGTTTCTGGGTAATACAATTCTAGCATGAATAATAAACATTTATCATGATATTAGGAAATAAATAATAACTTTATTATTGCCTCTAGGGCATATTTCCTTCAAAGATGTCATGCAAGTTCTTTTCCATAAGCACATATGACTATATACGGAATACATGCCTACATTACATTGATGAATTGGAGCTAGTTCTGTGTCACCCTATGTTATGACTGTTACATGACGAACCGCATCCGGCATAATTATCCATCACTGATCCGGTGCCTACGAGTTTCCCATATACTAGTTCTCGCTTATTTAATTTTCCGTTGCTACTGTTACAATCACTACAAAAATACCAAAAACATTACTTTTGCTGTCTTTACTTTTGTTACCGTTACCGCCACTATCATATTACTTTTCTACTAAACACTTTGCTGCAGATACTAAGTTTCCACGTGTGGTTGAATTGACAACTCAGCTGCTAATACTTGAGAATATTCTTGTTGGGGATTGTTGCAGAAATTAAAATTTTCTACGCATCACCAAGATCAATCTATGGAGTGTTCTAGCAACGAGAGGGATAGGAGTGCATCTACATACCCTTGTAGATCGCGAGCGGAAGTGTTCAAGTGAACGGGGTTGATGGAGTCGTACTCGTCGTGATCCAAATCACCCCGAGTGCCGAACGGACGGCACCTCCGCGTTCAAAACACGTATGGTTGGGGAAGACGTCTCCTCCTTCTTGATCCAGCAAGGCGAGGGAGAGGTTGATGGAGATCCAGCAGAAGACCTGACGGCGTGGTGGTGAATCTGTGAGGATCTCGGCGGGGCTTCGCCAAGCTCTGAGAGGAGAAGGAGGTGTTGGAGAGGAGAGGGCGCCGCCAGGGGCTAGGGTGCGCAGCCCTCCCTCCCCCCTCTTTATATAGGGGTCCAGGGGGGCGACGGCCCCTCTAGATCTCATCTAGATGGGGGAGGCGGCGGCCAAGGGGGTGGCTTGCCCCCCCAAGCCAAGTGGGCGCCCCCACCCCTAGGGTTTCCAACCCTAGGCGAAGGAGGGGCCCAAGGGGGGCGCACCAGCCCACCAGGGGCTGGTTCCCCTCCCACTTCAGCCCATGGGGCCCTCCGGGATAGGTGGCCCCACCCGGTGGACCCCCGGAACCCTTCCGGTGGTCCCGGTACAATACCGGTGACCCCCAAAACTTTCCCGATGGCCGAAAACAGACTTCCTATATATAATTCTTCACCTCCGGACCATTCCGGAACTCCTCATGACATCCTGGATCTCATCCGGGACTCCGAGCAACTTTCGGGTTACCGCATACTAATATCTCTACAACCCTAGCTTCACCGAACCTTAAGTGTGTAGACCCTACGGGTTCGGGAGACACGCAGACATGACGGAGACGACTCTCCGGTCAATAACCAACAACGGGATCTGGATACCCATGTTGGTTCCCACATGCTCCTCGATGATCTCATCGGATGAACCACGATGTCGAGGATTCAATCAATCCCGTATACAATTCCCTTTTTCAATCGGTACGTTACTTGCCCGAGACTCGATCGTCGGTATCCCAATCGTCGTTCAATCTCGTTACCGGCAAGTCACTTTACTCGTCCGTAATGCATGATCCGTGACCGGACACTTGGTCACATTGAGCTCATTATGATGATGCATTACGAGTGGGCCCAGAGATACCTCTCCGTCATGCGGAGTGACAAATCCCATCTCGATTCGTGCCAACCCAACAGACACTTTCGGAGATACCCGTAGTGCACCTTTATAGCCACCCGATTCGTTGTGACGTTTGGCACACCAAAGCACTCCTACGGTATCCGGAGTTTCACAATCTCATGGTCTAAGGAAATGATACTTGACATTTGGAAAAGCTCTAGCAAACGAACTACGATCTTGTGCTATGCTTAGGATTGGGTCTTGTCCATCACATCATTCTCCCAATGATGTGATCCCGTTATCAATGACATCCAATGTCCATAGTCAGGAAACCATGACTATCTGTTGATCAACGAGCTAGTCAACTAGAGACTCACTAGGGACATGTTGTGGTCTATGTATTCACACATGTATTGCGATTTCCGGATAACACAATTATAGCATGAATAATAGACAATTATCATGAACAAAGAAATATAATAATAACCATTTTATTATTGCCTCTAGGGCATATTTCCAACAGTCTCCCACTTGCACTAGAGTCACTAATCTAGTTACATTGTGATGAATCGAACACCCATAGAGTTCTGGTGTTGATCATGTTTTGCTCTAGGGAGAGGTTTAGTCAACGGATCTGTGACATTCAGGTCCGTATGTACTTTACAAATATCTATGTCTCCATCTTGAACATTTTCACGAATGCAGTTGAGCGGCGCTTGATGTGCTGGTCTTCTTGTGAAACCAGGCTCCTTGGCTAGTGCAATAGCTCCAGTGTTGTCACGAGAAGAGTGTGATCGGCCCGACGCATTGGGTATGACTCCTAGGTGGGTGATGAACTCCTTCACCCAGATTGCTTCATCGCTGCCTCCGAGGCTACCATGTACTCCGCTTCACATGTAGATCCCGCCAGGCGCTTTGCTTGCAAATGCACCAGCTTCTTGCCCGCCATTCAAAATAAACACGTATCCGGTTTGTGACTTAGAGTCATCCAGATCTGTGTCGAAGCTAGCGTCGGCGTAACCCTTTATGACGAGCTCTTCGTCACCTCCATACACGAGAAACATGTCCTTAGTCCTTTTCGGTACTTCAGGATATTCTTGACCGTTGTCCGGTGTTCCATGCGGGATAACTTTGGTACCTTCCTACCAAACTTACGGCAAGGTTTACATCAGTGCAGTACACAGCATGGCATACATAATAGACCCTATGGCTGAGGCATAGGGGCGACACTCATCTTTTCTCTATCTTACGCCGTGGTGGGGCATTGAGCCGTGCTCAATCGCACACCTTGCAATCTGAGCAAGAACCCTTCTTGGACTGATCCATATTGAACTTCTTCAATATCTTGTCAAGGTATGTACTTTGTGAAAGACCAATGAGGCGTCTCGATCTATCTCTATAGATCTTGATGCCTAATATATAAGCAGCTTCTCCAAGGTCCTTCATTGAAAACACTTGTTCAAGTAGGCCTTTATGCTTTCCAAGAATTCTATATCATTTCCCATCAACGAGATATGTCATCCACATATAATATGAGAAATGCTACTGAGCTCCCACTCACTTTCTTGTAAACACAGGCTTCTCCGTAAGTCTGTGTAAACCCAAACGCTTTGATCATCTCATCAAATCGAATGTTCCAACTCCGAGATGCTTGCATCAGCCCATAGATTGAGCGTTGGAGCTTGCACACCTTGTTAGCATTCTCAGGATCGACAAAACCTTCTGGAAGCATCATATACAATTCTGCCTTAAGAAAGCCGTTAAGGAACGCCGTTTTGACGTCCATTTGCCATATCTCATAATCATAGAATGCGACAATCGCTAACATGATTCGTACGGACTTCAGCTTCACTACGGGTGAGAAAGTCTCATCGTAGTCAACCCCTTGAACTTGTCGATAACCCTTAGCAACAAGTCGAGCCTTATAGATGGTCACATTACCATCCGCGTCTGTCTTCTTCTTAAAGATCCATTTATTTTCTATGGCTCGCCGATCATCGGGCAAGTCAGTCAAAGTCCATACTTCGTTTTCATACATGGATCCTATCTCGGATTTCATGGCTTCTAGCCATTTGTCGGAATCTGGGCCCGCCATCGCTTCTTCATAGTTCGAAGGTTCACCGTTGTCTAACAACATGATTTCCAAGACAGGGTTGCCGTACCACTCTAGTGCGGAACGTGTCCTTGTGGACCTACGAAGTTCAGTAGGAGCTTGATCCGAAGTACCTTGATCATCATCATTAACCTCCTTTCTAGTCGGTGCAGGCACCACGGGAACATCTTCCTGAGCTGCGCTACTTACCGTTTCAAGAGGTAGTACTTCATCAAGCTCTACTTTCCTCCCACTTACTTCTTTTGAGAGAAACTCTTTCTCCAGAAAGGACCCGTTCTTGGCAACAAAGATCTTGCCTTCGGATCTGAGGTAGAAGGTATACCCAATGGTTTCCTTAGGGTATCCTATGAAGACGCATTTTTTCGACTTGGGTTCGAGCTTTTCAGGTTGAAGTTTCTTGACATAAGCATCGCATCCCCAAACTTTTAGAAACGACAGCTTAGGTTTCTTCCCAAACCATAATTCATACGGTGTCGTCTCAACGGATTTCGACGGAGCCCTATTTAAAGTGAATCGGCGCAGTCTAAAGCATAGCCCCAAAATGAGAGCGGTAGATCGGTAAGAGACATCATAGATCGCACCATATCCAATAGAGTGCGATTCTGACGTTCGGACACACCATTTATTTGAGGTGTTCGGTAGGCGTGAGTTGTGAAACGATTCCACATTTCCTTAAGTGTGTGCCAAATTCGTGACTCAAATATTCCCTCCACGATCGATCGTAAGAACTTTATTTTCTGTCACGTTGATTCTCAACCTCACTCTGAAATTCCTTGAACTTTTCAAAGGTCTCGGACTTGTGTTTCATTAAGTAGACATACCCATATCTACTCAAGTCATCGGTGAGAGTGAGAACATAACGATAGCCACCATGAGCCTCAACACTCATTGGACCGCACACATCGGTATGTATGATTTCCAATAAGTTGGTTGCTCGCTCCATTGTTCCGAGAACGGAGTCTTGGTCATTTTACCCATGAGGCATGGTTACGACGTGTCAAATGATTCGTAATCAAGAGACTCCAATAGTCCATCTGCATGGAGCTTCTTCATGCGTTTGACACCTATGTGACCAAGGCGGCAGTGCCACAAGTATGTGGGACTATCATTATCAACCTTACATCTTTTCGTATTCACACTATGAATATGTGTAACATTACGCTCGAGATTCTTTAAGAATAAACCATTCACCAGCGGGGCATGACCATAAAACATATCTCTCATATAAATAGAACAACCATTATTCTCGGATAAATGAGTAGCCATCTCGAATTAAACGAGATCTTGATACAATGTTCATGCTCAAAGCTGGCACTAAATAACAATTATTGAGGTTTAAAACTAATCCCGTAGGTAAATGTAGAGGTAGCGTGCGACGGCGATCACATCAACCTTGGAACCATTCCCGCGCGCGCGTCACCTCGTCCTTCGCCAGCCTCCGCTTATTCCGCAGCTCCTGCTTTGAGTTACAAATATGAGCAAGCTGCTTTGGTATCAAATACCGGGGAGCTACTACGAGTCTTGGTAAGGTACACATCAATTACATATATATCACATATACCTTTAGTGTTGCGGCCTTCTTGTCCGCTAAGTATTTGGGGCAGTCCGCTTCCGATGACCACTTCCTTGCAATAAAAGCACTCGGTCTCGGGCTTGGGTCCATTCTTTGGCTTCTTCCCGGCAATCGGCTTACGGGCGCAGCAACTCCTTGCCGTCCTTCTTGAAGTTCTTCTTACCCTTGCCTTTCTTAAACTTAGTGGTTTTATTCACCATCAACACTTGATGTTCCTTTTTGATCTCCACCTCCGCTAATTTCAGCATTGAATATACCTCAGGAATGGTCTTTTCCATCCCCTGCATATTGAAGTTCATCACAAAGCTCTTGTAGCTCGGTGGAAGCGACTGAAGGATCCTGTCAATGACCGCGTCATCCGGGAGATTAACTCCTAGCTGAGTCAGGCGGTTGTGCAACCTAGACATTTTGAGTATGTGCTCCTTGATGAACTATTTTCCTCCATCTTACAAGCAAGAACTTGTCGGAGACTTCATATCTCTCGACTCGGGCATGAGCTTGGAAAACCATTTTCAGCTCTTGAACATCTCATATGCTCCGTGTTGCTCAAAATGCTTTTGGAGCACGGTTCTAAGTATAAAGCATGCCGCCCGAGCGAGGGAGTAATCATCGACGAGACCGCCAAGCGTTCATAACGTCTTGGTTCTGCAGGATGGGTGCTTCACCTAGCGGTGCTTCTAGGACATAATCTTTCTTGGCAGCTATGAGGATGATCCTCGGGTTAGGACCCGGTCCGTATAGTTGCTGCCATCATCTTTCAGCTTGGTTTTCTCTAGGAACGCATTGAAGTTGAGGGCAACATTAGCGTGGGCCATTTGATCTACAAGACATATTGTAAAGATTTTTAGACTAAGTTCATGATAATTAAGTTCATCTAATCAAATTATTCAATGAACTCCCACTCAGATAGACATCCCTCTAGTCATCTAAGTGAAACATGATCCGAGTCAACTAGGCCGTGTCCGATCATCACGTGAGATGGACTAGTCAACGTCGGTGAACATCTTCATGTTGATCGTATCTTCTATACGACTCATGCTCGACCTTTCGGTCTTCCGTGTTCCGAGGCCATGTCTGTACATGCTAGGCTCGTCAAGTCAACCTAAGTGTATTGCGTGTGTAAATCTGGCTTACACCCGTTGTATTCGAACGTTAGAATCTATCACAACCGATCATCACGTGGTGCTTCGAAACAACGAACCTTCGCAACGATGCACGGTTAGGGGGAACACTTTCTTGAAATTATTTCGAGGGATCATCTTATTTAAGCTACCGTCGTTCTAAGCAAATAAGATGTAAAACATCATAAACATCACATGCAATCAAATAGTGACATGATATGGACAATATCATTTTGCTCCTTTGATCTCCATCTTCGGGGCGCCATGATCATCTTCGTCACCGGCATGACACCATGATCTCCATCATCATGATCTCCATCATCGTGTCTTCATGAAGTTGTCACGCCAACTATTACTTCTACTTCTAAGGCTAACGTGTTTAGCGATAAAGTAAAGAAATTACATGGCATTATTCAATGACACGTAGGTCATACAAAAAATAAAGACAACTCCTATGGCTCCTGCCGGTTGTCATACTCATCGACATGCAAGTCGTGATTCCTATTACAAGAACATGATCAATCTCATACGTCACATATATTTCATTCATCACATCCTTTTGGCCATATCACATCACAAGGCATATCTTTGCAAAAACAAGTTAGGCGTCCTCTAATTGTTGTTGCAAGTTTTACGTGGCTTCTATAGGTTTCTAGCAAGAACGTTTCTTACCTCGTAAAACCACAACGTGATATGCCAATTTCTATTTACCCTTCATAAGGACCCTTTTCATCGAATCCGCTCCAACTAAAGTGGGAGAGACAGACACCCGCTAGCCACCTTATGCAACTAGTGCATGTCAGTCGGTGGAACCTGTCTCACGTAAGCGTACGTGTAAGGTCGGTCCGGGCCGCTTCATCCCACGATGCCGCCGAAGCAAGAGAAGACTAGTAGTGGCAAGAAAATTGACAACATCGACGCCCACAGCTGCTTTGTGTTCTACTCGTGCATAGTAACTACGCATAGACCTAGCTCATGATGCCACTGTTGGGGATCGTTGCAGAAATTAAAATTTTCTACGCATCACCAAGATCAATCTATGGAGTGTTCTAGCAACGAGAGGGATAGGAGTGCATCTACATACCCTTGTAGATCGCGAGCGGAAGCGTTCAAGTGAACGGGGTTGATGGAGTCGTACTCGTCGTGATCCAAATCACCGATGACCGAGTACCGAACGGACGGCACCTCTGCGTTCAACACAAGTACGGTTGGGGAAGACGTCTCCTCCTTCTTGATCCAGCAAGGCGAGGGAGAGGTTGATGGAGATCCAGCAGCACGACGACGTGGTGGTGGATGCAGCGGGGATCTCGGCAGGGCTTCGCCAAGCTCTACGGAGGATGAGGAGGTGTTGGAGAGGGAGAGGGAGGCGCCAGGGGTTAGGGTGCGCAGCCCTCCTCCCCCTCTTTATATAGGGGTCCAGGCGCCCGCCCCTCTAGATCTCATCTAGATGGGGCGGTGGCCAAGGGGTGGCTTGCCCCCAAGCCAAGTGGCGCCCCACCCCTAGGGTTTCCAACCCTAGGCGCGAGGCGGCCCAAGGGCGCACCAGCCCACCAGGCTGGTTCCTCCCACTTCAGCCCATGGGGCCCTCCGGATAGGTGGCCCCACCGGTGGACCCTCGGGACCCTTCCGGTGGTCCGGTACAATACCGTGACCTCGAAACTTTCCGGTGGCAGCGGACTTCCTATATATAATTCTTAGCCTCCGGACCATTCCTAACTCCTCGTGACGTCGGGGATCTCATCCGGACTCAAACAACTTTCGGTTACCGCATATTAATATCTCTACAACCCTAAGCGTCACCGAACCTTAAGTGTAGACCCTACGGGTTCGGAGACACGCAGACATGACCGAGACGACTCTCCGGTCAATAACCAACAACGGGATCTGGATACCCATGTTGGTTCCCACATGCTCCTCGATAATCTCATCGGATGAACCACGATGTCGAGGATTCAATCAATCCGTATACAATTCCCTTTGTCAATCGATGCGTTACTTGCCCGAGACTCGATCGTCGGTATCCCAATACCTCGTTCAATCTCGTTACGGCAAGTAACTTTACTCGCATCTGTAATGCATGATCCCGTGACGGGCGCTTGGTCACATTGAGCTCATTATGATGATGCATTACCGAGTGGGCCCAGAGATACCTCTCCGTCATACGGAGTGACAAATCGATCTCGATTCATGCCAACCCAATGACACTTTCGGAGATACCGTAGTGCACCTTTATAGCCACCCAGTTACGTTGTGACGTTTGGCACACCCAAAGCACTCCTACGGTATCCGGGAGTTGCACAATCTCATGGTCTAAGGAAATGATACTTGACATTTGGAAAAGCTCTATCAAACGAACTACCCGATCTTGTGCTATGCTTAGGATTGGGTCTTGTCCATCACATCATTCTCCCAATGATGTGATCTCGTTATCAATGATATCCAATGTCCATAGTCAGGAAACCATGACTATCTGTTGATCAACGAGCTAGTCAACTAGAGGCTCACTAGGGACATGTTGTGGTCTATGTATTCACACATGTATTATGATTTCCGGATAACACAATTATAGCACGAATAATAGACAATTATCATGAACAAAGAAATATAATAATAACCATTTTATTATTGCCTCTAGGGCATATTTCCAACAATTCTTTAGCTCCCCTTGTGTCGAATCAATAAATTTGGTTGAATACTTTACCCTCGAAAATTGTTGCGATCCCCTATACTTGTGGGTTATCAAGATCTTTTTCTGGCGCCGTTGCCGGGGAGCATAGCTCTATTCTTTGAGTCAGTTGGGATTTATATCTGCTGGACACTATGAAGATCTTGAAAGACGCTAAGACAACAATTTATCCCTCAACTACGAGGGAGGTAAGGAACGCCATCTAGCTCGCACTTGATTCACCTTCATTATGAGTAAGCTAGTGACACCTAAACCCTTACGCTATTCGTTCCGACATGTCACATGTTATTGATGATGCCATACGCTATGCATGATACTTATGATGAAACTACTTCTATGCTTGATACTCTGTGCCTTGGTGAGTTTCTAGATGAACAAATTGCTAGGGTGGAGAGAAAGAAATTATTGAATCTGAATACAATGATGAAAGTGATGATGAAAATATGCCTGTTATTCCTGAGGGTTATGTTTTGATAGGGAATCTTCTGCAGCTATTTTTGCTTGTAAAGATAGATACAAACTTAAGAGGCTGCTAGTTAAATGGAACAAAGAATCTCTTAGAGATGAATGAAACCTGACCTGCTTTTGCTACTTCACATATTTGTGTTCCCGATAAGGATTATGAATTTTCTGTTGATCCGGATATAATTACTTTGGTTGAATCTGATCCTTTTATGGCTATGAATCAAACTGTTGTGGCACATCTTACTAAGTTAAATGATATAGCCGCCCTGTTTACTAATGATGAGAGATCGCGTTACTTTTATATACTCAAAATATTTCCGTTCTCATTAAAGGGTGATGCTAAGATATGGTTTAATTCTCTTGATCCTCGTTGTGTGCGTAGTCCCTAGGATATGATTTATTACTTCTCTGCTAAATATTTCCCTGCTCATAAGAAACAAGCTGCTTTGAGGGAAATATACAACTTCGTGCAAATTCAAGAAGAGAGTCTCCCACAAGCTTGGGGGAGGCTTCTCAAGTTACTTAATGCTTTGCCTGATCATCCTCTTAAGAAACCTGAAATACTTGATATCTTTTATAATGGACTAACCGATGCTTTCAGAGATTACTTGGATAGTTGTGCTGGTTCTCTTTTCAGGGAAAGAACACCGGATGAAGCTGGAATTCTATTGAATAATATGTTGACAAATGAAAATAATTGGGCACCTCCTGAGCCAGCTCCTGAGCCAATTACTGAGCCTATTCCTAAACCAACTCTAAAGAAGAGAGGTGTTCTATTTCTCAGTCTTGAAGATATGCAAGAGGCAAAGAAATCTATGAAATAAAAAGGTATTAAAGCTGAAGATGTTAAGAATTTACCTCCTACTGAAGAAATACATGGTCTTAATCTACCGCCTGTTGAAGAAACATATGATATTGATCCATTACTTATTGAAGAACCTCCTGATCCCGATAACCCGACACAGGTAGTAAAGGTAAATTCTCTTTATAGATTTGATGAAGGTGATATTCCTCACTATAAGTCTGCTAGACAATGCTTGGATGAGTTTGATAATTTTATTGTCAAACAAGAAAACTTTAATGCTTATTTTGGTAGACAGTTGAAATATGATTCCGATATGATTAAACGCTTGGGTGATTATATGGCTAATATTAGAGGTGAACTTAAACTTGTTAGCAAACATGCTTCTATGGTTACCACTCAAGTAGAACAAGTACTTAAAGCTCGAAAAGAAGTGCTTGATGAAATGAATAGTAAGAAAATGATTATGCTTGTTAGAGTGGCTACTAGAACTGGTAGAATGACTCAGAACCTTTGTATCCTCAAGGCCACCCTAAGAGAATCGAGCAAGATTATCGAGAAATAATATTGATGTACCTAGTTCTTCTAAAAGGAAGAAAAATAAAATGATAGAACTGTGCAAACTTCTAGTGAACCTATTCTTTGAACCACTTGAGAATCCAAATGATATCTCTATGTCCGATCTTTGAAACACAATCGGTAATGAACATGAACCTAGTGAAAATGTTAATGATGATGTTCATGATGATGCTCAACCTAGTAATGATAATGAAGTAGAAGTTGAACCTGTTGTTGATCTTGATAACCCACAATCAAAGAATCAACGTTATGATAAAAGAGACTTCGTTGCTAGGAAACATGGTAAAGAAAGGGAACCATGGGTTCAGAAAACCATGCCTTTTCCTCTAAAACCATCCAAGAAAAAGGATGATGAGGATTTTGAGCGCTTTGCTGAAATGATTAGACCTATCTTTTTGCGTATGCGATTGACTGATATGCTCAAAATGAATCCTTATGCTAAGTATATGAAATATATTGTTACCAATAAAAGAAAGATACCGGAAGCTGAAATTTCCACCATGCTTGCTAAATTATATTTTTAAGGGTGGAATACCAAAGGAACTTGGAGATCCAGGAGTACCTACTATACCATGCTCCATTAAGAGAAATTATGTTAAAACTGCTTTATGTGATCTTGGAGCCTGTGTTAGTGTTATACCTCTCTCTTTATATCGTAGACTTGACTTGAATAAGTTGACACCTACTAAAATATCTTTGCAAATGGCTGATAAATCAACTGCTATACCTATCAGTATTTGTGAGGATGTTCCTGTTGTGGTTGCAAACGTTACTATTTTAACGGACTTTGTTATTCTTGATATTCCCGAGGACGATAGTATGTCTATTATTCTTGGAAGACCTTTTCCTTAATACTGCATCGGCTGTTATTGATTGCAACAAAGGCAATTTCACTTTTCATGTTAATGGTAATGAGCACACGGTACACTTTCCGAGGAAACAACCTCAAGTTCATAGTATCAACTCTATTGAAAAAATTCCATCGATTATATTTGGAGGTTTTGAATTTCCTCTCCCTACTGTCAAGAAGAAATATGATATATTTATTATTGGGGATGTCCATATCCCCATTGAGGTAACTTAGTGTTATTCGAAATTTCTCCGGTTCCATGTTAGTCGGAACGAGTTTGTTAACAAGACCTGATCAACCTTGTTAGTGGATTCCTTTTGATGAGCATGAGATGGATGAAACTAGAAGCACAACCTTCTGTACCCTCTTTATATTTTCTGTTATTTAGTAGAAATAAATTAAAATGGTTTTTTTCTGTCTGTCTCCCGACCTATCCGTGCAATATAAAAATATCCCGAAAATAAAAGTCCTCAGAATGCCATGCCAATTTAATATGATTTTTTCGGGAATATTTGAGGATTTTTAGTGCAAAACTTATCGCTAGGGGGGGATGCCACCTGGCCACGAGGGTGGAGGGCGCGCCCTACCCCCCTGGGCGCGCCCCCTGCCTCATGGGCCCACGGTGGCCCTCCTCCACTTATCCCTGCACCCATCTTCTTCCTCTACCTCATACAAATCCGAAAAACCAACTCAAGCACGAGTTCCAGCCACTTTTGCTGTGATTTTCGAACTCCTTGCTCAAAGCACCTCTCGCAAAACTGCTCGGGGAGATTGTTCCTTGGTATGTGACTCCTCCATTGGTCTAATTAGTTTTTGTTCTAGTGCTTTATTCTTTGCAAACTTGTGCTGCATAGGTGACCATGTTCTTGAGCTTTCATGTCAAATTTATATGGTCCCAAGTAGTTCTAATGCATGATATATGCTCTAGGCACTTGTAGGAGTAGTTGCTATCAATTTTATTGAAGTTGGTTCACTTTTGTTTGAAGTTACTAAAAATTTCAGAAATTTTTCAGAGGAAACAATATGTTTAGGAAGATGTTTCAAGGTGGCTCTTCAAGAAAGCAAGGTCCCAGGCTTGCAATGCGTGATGCTGACGAGGAACCGCCAAGAGACACTCTTGTGAGGCCCTGTGAATGGCCTTCGGAAAATTTTATGGAGCAAGCGGGAATCAAAGAAGAATTTAACGCATATATGCGCAATGCCGGTCTTGAGGATTTTGAGGCTGACAAATGCCCCCAATATCATAATCTCACAAGCTCATTTGTGAGGAGGTTTGAGTATTCATCTTCGCGTAATTCTCCTTCAGTCATGTTTGACCTTTATGACAAATCTTATACCATGGACTTAGAGGATTTCACTTTTGCTTGCAAACTTCCATCTTGGGATAGTGTCAGGGATCCCCCTAAATATGAATTTAGAGACTTTCTTGCTAGAATAACTGTGGGGGATCTAGAGATATAACACAAGCCACTATAGGGAGCATTCACTTTCCTGGTATACATTATTTTGCTCTCTTCATAGGTAGATGTATAAATGCTAAGGATGAAGTATGTCACATGTGTGCTCCTGATCTCAGCATTCTCAGAAGTGCTGTGTTAGGAGACCAATCTTATCATATGGGAGCCATTGTAGCTCGTAGGTTGCATCATAATAGACATAACGGAGATTTCTTTGGAGGAATTTATGCAACCCGCTTAGCTAATTTTCTTGAGATAGACATCCGTGAGGGTGATATGGAGTTACCCCCTACTTATTTAGATTTTGATTCTATGGTTTCCCACCAGTTTGTCGAGAGGATTGAACCACCTCTCCAGTATCGACTAATCTTTAACAAACGGCATGTTGTCAGTATTACTCTTCCTGCTCCTGCCTTCTTTGATTCTCAGACAAAAGGAAGATATGTTATTACCAGAGAGGAGGCAGATGAGTATGAGAGAAGAGCGGAGGCGGCTCGACGCCACGCTGCAGCTCAGGAGGCGATAGCCGCTGCATCGCAGTATGACCCCAGCTACACCTATGGGTATCCGCCAGGCTATCCCTGGCAATAGACCAACTTAGGCCAAAAGCCTAAGCTTGGGGAGTACGTATTTCTCACCGACATTACATTTATGTTCACACACACTCATTGCTAGATGTCGGTGCTCATACTCTTTCACTGTAATATCCATGCTAGTTTATTTTCTTTTTCCTGCTTTTTTCTTGTGTGTTTAATAAACCTTAAGAAAAACCAAAAAAAATAGTAGTAGTTTATTTTTCCTGCTGTAATAGTAATAATTAAAAAGAAAACCCAAAAATATTTCCCGTTCTTCTTTTGCTTGTTGGGAGCTTTCCGTGTAAATAGTTTTATTTCTTTTCTTTTCTTTGGGGTCGATGAGGAGAAGACCGTGATTAAATTGTTGAAGTGGCTCTTATATGCATCATTGTTGATTTAACCAAGAGCCCATATTGCCTTGTCTTCTCCTGCTTATTGAATGCTCATGATTCCACTTAGTCCAATGCACGTGCACTCTTATTATTATTCACATCATTCGGTCGTGCAAGTGAAAGGCAATTATGATGATATATGATGGGTGACTGAGATGGGAAAAGCTGGTATGAACTCGACCTCTTTTGTTTTTGTAAATATGATGAGTTCATCCTTCTTGATTCAGCTTATTATGAATAAACATGTTTGCAGTGACAATTAGAGATCATAGTTGCTCGTGCCATGCTTGATTAGCTATGAGTTATAATGGTTTACCTTGTGTGCCAACATGCTATTAAAATGGTTGTGATGTGGTATGATGGGTTGGTATCCTCCTTTGAATGATTTAAGTGACTTGACTTGGCACATGTTCATGCATGTAGTTGAAACAAATCAACATAGCCTTCACGATATTTATGTTCATGGTGGATTATATCCTACTCATGCTTGTATCCAATGTTTATTAATTTTAATGCATGTTCATAACTTTTGTCGCTCTCTAGTTGGTCGCTTCCCAGTCTTTTGCTAGCCTTCACTTGTACTAAGCGGGAATACTGCTTGTGCATCCAATCCCTTAAACCCCAAAGTTATCCCATATGAGTCCACCATACCTTCCTATATGCGGTATCTACCTGCCGTTTCAAGTAAATTTGTATGTGCCAAGCTCTAAACCTTTAAATAAACATTCTGTTTTGCATGCTCGAATAGGTCATATATCAATTAGGGCTGCCCTTATCTTCCGTGTTAGGCGGGTTATTCTCAAGAGGAGTGGACTGCGCTCCTCACTCACGAGAAAATGGCTGGTCACCGGGATGCCCAGTCCCATGCTTTATGCAAACTAAATCAAAATAATTGCAAACAAAACTCCCCCTGGGACCCGTTGAATGTTGGAGGGACTCGTTGTTTCGAGCAAGCCATGCATTGATGCTTGTGGAGGAGGGGGAGTATAAACTTTACCATTCTGTTTGGGAACCGCCTATAATTTTTTTAGCATGGAAGATATCGTCATCTCTTAGTTGTTATGTTGACAATGAAAGTATGCCGCTCAAAATATAATTTATCTCTATTTCAAAACCGAGCTCGCACCTCTACAAATCCTCGCTTCCCTCTGCGAAGGGCCTATCTATTTACTTTTATGTTGAGTCATCACCCTTTTATTAAAAGCACTAGTTTGGAAACACAGTGTCATTTGCATTCATTATCGTTAATTTATATCGGGTATGACTATGATTGGATCTCTTTTACCATGAATTACAATGTCTAGTCAGTCCTTGATCTTTGAAGGTGCTCTGCATTTATGTTTTGCAGTCTCGGAAAGGGCTAGCGAGATACCATCTTGTTATATCATATTATGATTATTTTGAGAAAGTGTTGTCATCTGAGATTTATTATTATGGCTTGCTAGCTGATTATGTTATTGATATGAGTAAACATGAGACCTAGGAGTTATTGCAAATGTGGTTAGTTATGATCAAAACCTGAATGCTGGCTTGACTTAGGTACAACAACAAGAGCAAACAGAGTTTGCAAAAGTTTTCTTTTTCTCTTTCGGTTTGTCAACTGAATTGCTTGAGGACAAGCAAGGGTTTAAGCTTGGGGAGTTGATACGGCTCGTCAGATCTACTTTTCCAAACACTTTTGCCCTTGTTTTGGACTCTAACTTGTATGATTTGAATGGAACTAACCTGGATCGACGCTGTTTTGTTGAGAATTGCCATGATGTTGTTTTATGTGCGAGAAAACAAAAGTTCTCGGAATGACTGAAACTCCACGGAATATCTTAGAATAAATAATAAAAATCCTCGCCAAAGATGAAGACCAGGGGCCCACACCTGTCCCACGAGGTGGGCGCGCCCCCCCCGGGCGCGCCCCTACCTCGTGGGCCCCGAGACCTTCCGACGCCAACTCCAACTCTATATATTGTCTTTCGGGAGAAAAAATCAAGGAGAAGAAATCATCGCGTTTTACGATCACGGAGCCGCCGCCAAGCCCTAATCTCTCTGGGAGGGCTGATCTGAGTCCGTTCGGGCTCCAAGAGAGGATTCGTCTCGTCGTCATCATCAACCATCCTCCATCACCAATTTCATGATGCTCACCGCCGTGCGTGAGTAATTCCATCATAGGCTTGCTTGGACGGTGATGGGTTGGATGAGATTTATCATGTAATCGAGTTAGTTTTGTTAGGGTTTGATCCCTAGTATCCACTATGTTCTGAGATTGATGTTGCTATGACTTTGCTATGCTTAATGCTTGTCACTAGGGCCCGAGTGCCATGATTTGAGATCTGAACCTATTATGTTTTCATGAATATATGTGAGTTCTTGATCCTATCTTGCAAGTCTATAGTCACCTATTATGTGTTATGATCCGACAACCCCGAAGTGACAATAATCGGGATACTTCTCGGTGATGACCATAGTTTGAGGAGTTCATGTATTCACTATGTGCTAATGCTTTGTTCGGTTCTCTATTAAAAGGAGGCCTTAATATCCCTTAGTTTCCAATAGGACCCGCTGCCACGGGTAGGACAAAAGATGTCATGCAAGTTCTTTTCATAAGCATGTATGACTATATTCGAATACATGCCTACATTACATTGATGAATTGGAGCTAGTTCTGTGTCACCCTATGTTATGATTGTTACATGACGAACCGCATCCCAGCATAATTATCCATCAACGATCCGGTGCCTCACGAGTTTTCCATATCTGGTTCTCGCTTATTTACTTTTCCGTTGCTACTGTTACAATCACTACAAAAATACCAAAAACATTACTTTTGTTGTCTTTACTTTTGTTACCATTACCGCCACTATCATATTACTTTGCTATTAAACACTTTGCTGCAGATACTAAGTTTCCAGGTGTGGTTGAATTGACAACTCAGCTGCTAATACTTGAGAATATTCTTTGGCTCCCCTTGTGTCGAATCAATAAATTTGGGTTGAATACTTTACCCTCGAAAACTGTTGTGATCCCCTATACTTGTGGGTTATCACTCACCGCAACTCTGGTTCAGTCGTGGCTCCGATACTTTTAGAAATTGGAGAGCTTGCCTTCGAGGAGTTTTGTTCTAGTCTTTGTGTCTCTGGGGACGGGGGTGTTGAATATACTGTGCATGTATATTGTGTTGTAGGCACACCTCCTAGTTTTCCTATATAGTTGAGGTTGTGGTCCTCATCTTGTACATCATATATACATGCATAGTGCACCCGATCAATGCATTGTATTGCACGGCCTAAACCTAGTCTTCTACATATGATACGCGTCTATTTGGTTTCATTAGTGAAATCAGGGGAAGGATCCCTTTCAATCGAACATATAAAACCAGCTACGCTACCCGCCATTCTAGCGCACCTGAGTGATTTTCACCGTGCGAGCCGTTCGATCTTGCTACTGTCCTACGATTTTTGCTGCTGGCGATCGCTAGACCGTCAATTCTTTTGCACCTTTTTGCTCGTTTCAGAAGTGGATGACCGATGGGTCTCGTTAAGTGTGGGTCCAGAGTATGATGTGAATTTCCTCTGATTTTACGTAGCTGAATTATGGGATGTGCGGGCCGCGCGGTGAAAACCTAATCCCCAATCCCTCCCTACCCGTCAACGTGAGAACAAAGCAGCCAGATTGAAGCTCTCATTGCCGCTCGCGTTGCCGTGGGGTGGAGGGTCGCCGTTGGCGGCATCACAGACATGCGAGGACGAGGACAACGTCTGGATTCGGCTCTGGCCCCCTGGATTTGGCGATGGCATCCTGAGAGGCCTGGGCCTCCTCCACGGACAAGGCGGCGGCGCGCTTGGCGGCGGCGATCTGAGCGCCAGTTCAAGGTGAGGCACCTCCTCTAGCCACATCCAGTTTCTCCCCTGAGTTTGTGCTAAAAGAATGAGTTCTTGTTATGGATTTGAGTTTCTTCTTTGTAGTACTCTGTCCGCGGCTGTGGCTGGGCCTTAAACCGGCCAGCCAAGGAGCTGGTATTTTCCCTGAGCTCCTGCAACAACAACAACTTGTGTATTGTATTAGCCAGATAAATACTACACAAATCATGTTCCTGGTATTTTCCCACTCTTGATTCATAGACGATGTATTGTAGTTATTTCTCGTGATTATCAATTGATCTAAAACCAACCTCTGTACGTGCATATCTTTGAATTGAGAAGAATGCGCATAGCCACTTAAGCACCATTGCTGAGAACATAATACTGCTTGGATGATTGTCTTGTTCGTGTGCTTGTCTAAGTAAAGCGTAGAGGTTACAGAGGTATTGAAATATGATGCTTATATGAAATGTTTGGGGTTTATAGTTAGCACTGCTGCTTTAGGATTTGCATAATTGAGATTTTTAGCTAATTGCTCTGCTGTTTGGTAGAGGGGAGAGCCGCCTGAGAGTATAAATAATATTATGCTTATACTTGTGATGCGATGTTTTTTGGAGGATGATAGTAAAATGAGTGTGATCTTCTTTGCAGGGCAGATGATGTGTGCAATGAAGGAAAGATGCAGACAAACAACGCCGAAGACGTCTTCAAAGCGCTTGATGAGATTGAGTTCCCAGAGATGGTAAAGCCCCTGAGGACTACATTGGAAGGTCAGTGTTGTTGTCTACTTGTCTCCTCAGTTCTTTTACGGTCCAATGTTCTTTGAGTTTAGATGTTGCATGAATAAATAACTCTATGTGGCAATGCAAGTGAATGATCAAGGCGCTCAATGCTTCAGATTGTTGGTGAGAATCTGGGAGCATACATAAATAGACGTTGTTAACAACAATGGAATTTATAAAATGGGAGTATAAATAAATAGAAGTTGTTAAATCAATTGATTTTTATTGGCTCTCTATATCCTTATGTACGAGGGATTGCATGAATTTGTATGAAGTGAGTAGCTTATGTATTTAGACAAAATCGTTATAGAAAGAAATTCAGCTTTATTCAATTGCACTCGGCCCTTTCTGAAATCTTCAGAAGCAAAAAGGTAGCCTGGAGCAAAATAGAGGAAACTAGATAAAGAGCCAATGTTGTAGAGCAAAATGATCGAGCAAACGAAGCCAACACGGACAACGATTAACTGCTCTAACCTTGTGGTAGGTTGAATCTGAGTCACATTAATGGGGGAACTTT
Source organism: Aegilops longissima (assembly GCA_021605205.1). Taxonomy (NCBI): domain Eukaryota; kingdom Viridiplantae; phylum Streptophyta; class Magnoliopsida; order Poales; family Poaceae; genus Aegilops; species Aegilops longissima. The sequence continues at coordinate 586,492,580 of CM038681.1, read as the reverse complement.
CTTGTAACTCTTTTTCCTGAAACTATAAGACAATGGCTGAAGATGACATTTTGGTAATTTTGTATGCTGAACCATGATGCTAGGCTGAATAATTTACTATCTTTTGTTCGCACGAGCTCACATTTTGGTAGTTGCAAAACCTAAACCATGATGCTTTCTTGCCGCTGTTGTAGTCTCTAATTAATGGAATTGTGAGAGACTGTAGTTAATTTAAGTTTCTTCTGTTTCAATAAAACAGACGTTGGTAACTGCATAAGTCTAACCATGATGCTTTACTTTTTTAGGGAAACCCCATAATGCTTTCTTGCTGCTGATGTAGTCTCTATGGGATTCTGGGATAATTTAGTTAAGCTAATCTCATCGGTTTGCACTCTCAAAAATCACAGGAGTCATACAGAAAAAAGTAGGGTACTATTATAAATTGGTCGTGTGATGTTCATATTCAGAGAATAGCACATCTGTTGATTAAACTGAAAATGTATATGGTGCGTTTCATTTCTGCTCATCCTGGTCTAACCAAACTGACCCCATGGATTTGAGATTGCCGTGCCTATCAGGGTTGGACATGTTCTTATTTGTACTAAATCATTAAACTAAATTGTATAAATAAAATAGCCCCCCTCCTTTCCAACAACTTAATTTATTTTTAGAGTGAGCAACGACATGTTATCATACTCTGTTTCTTGTGACCAGTACTTCAGTTTAGATTGACGTATACTCTTTGGTATATAGCATTTTTGCCTACCTCTTGCCTATTTCACATAGAATAGATGATTTGCTTTGGAGAGGGATTAGATAAGGCCTATGAGTCCTAAGTAAGCGTGATAAGCATGTCCTGCACTTCTATTTACTATTAAGCAGCAACGGAATTTCTGATAATGGTGTTTCAGGAATGATACAATCAATCCAACTGTTACCTTTGGGATGCTTTTTGGATGGACTAATCTGAAGATGTTGGCTAGCTTGCACCGCCATCATATAATCTAGAAGCAAGGGCAAGGATTATAGGGAAAATAAAGGTAATGCTCCCAGTATATTTTACTTTTTGGCTTAGTTTTGGTGCTTGCACAAGAAAGTAACACCATCATTATAGCTACTGCTTTTTTATCCCAGGCAATTTGCCAACTAGAGGAAACGCCAACCAATACATTTTTGTACTTCCTCTGTTACAGAGGTAAAATTACTTCTACTTTTCAAAAGATTTTTTTGTTGCATGTTCCCCTTTCTTAATCATCTATTTGTTCAAATGTACATACGCGAGCTTATAATCCTTAGTACACAATGCATCTCGCCATACTATTGTTTTCCTGAAAATTTATACTCACATAGTTCCATTTTTTGTATGGGTGATCTTCTGTGGCCCTGATTTGGTGTTCATATAGCACGGGACATTATAGACTCATTTTATTTTCTCTTCGTTCATGCACTAATGCATAAATCTTTTGATATTGCCCTTATTATTTAATCTAGAGCTATGCAATGACAACTATGGCTTTACTGTTCAGGTGAGTTCCATTTATAGACTGACGGACCCTTGGCATCTTATGTAAATTCTTTGATCGTAGATATTATGTATGCCCAGTTAAGTACCTTATACAAGTACCTTAATTAGCCTCTTCTGACTATTAACTATTTGAACTGTTCTATTAGGACCCAGACTTTCAAAGTTATTAGGATCTGGACATGTTTTTACCTTAGTTTGTACAGTTTTGTGTTCTTTTGGCTTCAGGCTGCTGCTGCGCATAAAGTACAGTAAACTCAGATGATGCATGAAAAAAACTGCAGATCTAGCATAGTTTTTAAATTCAGATTTTGTAACTAATTATGTGATGCCCTTATCCTTATGTTAAAATGCTTATTTGTTCTCCAACTATGCTCAGTTCGTTCAGGCCTTAGGGATGCATTCCATCACTGTCCATCAACAAGTTTAACTCCGACAATGGTTCACCGATAATGTGGGCCGGTGCACCACGTCAGCAACGTCGATGGCCTGACAGGCCATTTTACAACTGGGCCTATTGTAAATGACGAGACCATGAGGATGTAATCAGTAATGTTGCTCCTGGTATAGTTATTTAGTGAAGTTATAAGTTTCTCCTTTTGGAGTTTACTTCTACGAGTGCTCACTCCCTGCATCTTGTTCTATTTTTTGTTCTATTTTTCTGGAAATGAAGATGTACTTTGTCGTTCCACTAATCTCGGCAAAAGAGTAGATTATGGTGCCCCTCGTGCTACAGTGGAATTAAATCACAAAAAAATCTACAGATTCATCAAACAATGAAGGAGGTTAGTTTTTACCTGAGCCGCAACGACGGCCACCGTGGTCTTGCTGGAGCCTCGCTTGCAGTCGAAAGTCATCAGCTTCAGGGAGTGCCAGCACAGCCAAAATAGACGCCACCTTCGACGGGGAGCAACAGCAGCAACTGCGAGGATTTGGCTCGCCGATACGAGCAACAGCGGTGACATACCCGCTTCCGCTGCTCCGAGCTGCTGCGGGAGCTGCTGGTCCGCCGAGATGCAGATGGAATCGGCGAGCCGTTGCACCTCCAAGATGCCGGGCCACCGAGATGTAGATGTAGACGCAGCGCCTCCGAGCCACAGCGAGAGCCGCTCCGCCGCCAAGCTGCAGCATGAGCTGCCGTGAAGATGGAGCTGTGCTTTCTCTCCGGTACGAGTACAGTGGGGAGAGGGCAACGAATCCAATGAATTGGTCGATGGAACCAAGACCAACAGTCAACCACGTGGTGATCTCTATGCTATGCGCCACGCGTGTGTATAGGTGTCCAGAATGTGGTTCTCTGTCGGTGTCACAATTGTAATTTTATCTTGGTGCTAATTTGTAGCACTTGTATGATCTGTACTGTTTTGTCTGATTTATTCCAACTACCATTCTTAAAATATAAGAGCATATACAACCACAAGTACGAAAATCTGGCCCCAACCGCCTGCGGACGCGCTGCTCGTCCACGGACAGTGATTAGTCGACAAAAAAAATACTATATTCATGACCAGAGACCTCATTTTCAAATCATCAAATTCATAAAATTATACGCAACTAAACTACCCTAAATTTTCGCCGACGACAGTCCTTATTGTTCCGGTCGTGTTCATGTCTAGCATCCGGCTGCGTACCTCGGAGTGGAAGTGCAGTTGCCGGGGAAGAAGAGTAGAACATGGGACACGCGGGCTCAAGGCGCCAACGTCTCCCATGCCCTACTTTCATGGCTTGAAAACTTGGCATGCTATCGTCCTTCGCGCCATCGTTGCAACGGGTCATCTAGCATTGAGAAAGGTCACACTACTACAAAAAGGGCTATGGATGGAATGGCTACTAATGGCGCACCATGTCTCGGTGCGCCATTAGTAATATTACTAATGGCGCACCTGGTGTGTGGTGCGCCATTAGTAGTTTGGGAAAAAACATAAGAAAATTTTTTGTTACTAATGGCGCACCTTGGGTAGTGCGCCATTACTAATTTTAACTAGTAATGGCGCACTTTCCACTGAATGCGTCATTACTAAGTTTTTTTAAAAAAATCAAAAAAATATCATTTTTTCAAAACTATTAATGGCGCATGCATGAGTGGTGCGCCATTAGTAGTTGAACAACTACTAATGGCGCACCACCCACGGTGAGCCATTAATAACAACCACCTTCCACACGACGTGGAAGGTGGCCAAGTACTAATAATGCAAAGTGGGGTGGTGCGCCATTAGTAGTTGGTGCGCCATTAGTAACTTGGCCACCTTCCACCGAATGCACCCCCCCCCCCATCGCCTTTTCAGTTTAAAAAAAATAAAAGAAAATGATGAAAATGTCAAAAAAATAAAAGAAAATAAGTTTCCCATGTGATATGTGGTCTAGTTGTTGGGAAAATTTGCAAATATGAATTTCGACTTCATTTGCAAAATCTCTCGAGAATTTGTAAAATTGGGCATAACTTTTGCATACTAACTCGGATGAAAAAGTTTTTTATATGAAAAATCATTTACTCGAAAAGTTACATCCAAATTTAACTGGGGGAACCCCGTTAAACATTTTCAAAATCCCCAAAAACCTAACAAAAAAAAAGTTACGGGGCTTTCAAGATCTAGCGGCAAAAAAATTCAAAAAAATTCAAACTTACTAGTGGCGCACCGTGGATGTGGTGCGCCACTAGTAACAGAAAAAAAATTACTAATTTAAAAAAAAATGAATTTTTTTTCAAAAAATAATACGTAATATAATCGAGAAGTTTGAAATATTTTTCAAAATTTCATCATAGTCATTAACATGAACAAAGTCCTAGACATCAATAAGGTATAACAGATTGATATGCTAGATATATCAACAAGTGCTGTGAAGTGAGCTGTTCTTTGGGGTTGGATAGAACTACGAAGTTAAGCGTGCTTGATACTGGAGTAGTGTGAGGATGGGTGACCTTTCGGGAAGTTTGACCATGGAGTGCGATTTGACCTGAGATTAAGCATATTGACCCGAGATTAAGCCATAGTGAACTGAGATTAAGATAAAATTAAAAAAAATTTAAAAAAATTTAAAAAAAATTTGAAAAAAAAATGTTACTAATGGCGCACTTCTATGTGGTGCGCCATTAGTATACCAGATACTAATGGCGCACCGTGGGCTATACATGGTGCGCCATTAGTATCTGATATACTAATGGCGCACCAGGTGGTGCGCCATTAGTATAAATTATTAATGGTGCACCACAGATGCGCCATTAATAGCCATAATAGGTGCGCCATTAGTAGGGGTTTTTCTAGTAGTGTCAAATATATGCTTTCGCCTTCAAATGCACTTGCAAGGGATTGCGCCTGATCGTCTACTCAATATAAGCAAGTTGCAAGAGCCTCTTGTTATATAACTTAGCATTAGTATAGATGCCTACCAAGACTTCTACGTTTATCATCCTTTTGATCTTATGTAATCACCTAAGACCATCCTGTGCGTTCAACTGTCGGTCATTTGCTGCTTAGATTGTTATGTGGTATGCTTTTGAAACGGCTATGATGAAAGAAATATATGCTTTTTGCCTTCGAGTGCACATCCAAGGGCCTTTGTATAATTGTCTATCACTATCACTTGCTTGCTGCACGTATCATGAGCTGTGCTTTGGTAGCAGCAATACTTTAAAAAATTGTTGCTTTGTCTATTGCTCTGCTCATTGCAGGTATGCAAGCTCTGCCTTTTTGAAAATCTTGGTGTAAAGAAAAATATTTTTGTTTGCTCTTTCAAGAATATTAGCTCTTATGCATTTAATTTCTATATGTTTCATTCTGTATCTACATATTTCAATGCACACTTTTTCAATATTCATTCAGTTTGAATTCTTGTGCTTTAAATGGATATATCTAGAACTATTAGATACATCCATTTTAGGCATAAGAATTCAACGAAGAAGACTTGACTTGTGCTTTCGCCTTTGCGCCATGGACGCAACGGGTCATCTAGTTAAAAGAAAAGCTTATTGGCCGACTGTCCGAGGATCACTTTGTATTGAATAAAGCTCTCAAATTCCGAAAAAAAAAGAGTAGGAGTACGATATACTCCCTTTGTTCCAAAATATAAGAATATTTTTAACATTAAACTAGTGTCAAAAACGTTCTTATATTATAGGACGGGGAGTACTTTCACGTTGAGCGTGTGGCTTACTTTCACGTTGAGCGTGGGTCCAGCCACGAGCAGGACACGTTTGTTCAAAAAAAAAAAAAGGAGAGCAGGACACGTTGGACAGGTGGGGGCGGGAGGTGCTTGCAAACGCAAAGTTGTCGCACGCGGGCTGGCTGCCTGGCTCCCACTGGTTTTCTCTGTCTCGGTCCTGCGTTCACACACACTGGTACAAATGCTACTGCACCCCGAGCTTCTGGCAAAGCCAGCTGAAGGTCTATGGCCATTGAGTGCTTGCAAACGCAAAGTTGTCGCACGCGGGCTGGCTGCCTGGCTCCCACTGGTTTTCTCTGTCTCGGTCCTGCGTTCACACACACTGGTACAAATGCTACTGAACCCCGAGCTTCTGGCAAAGCCAGCTGAAGGTCTATGGCCATTGAGAAATAGTACACGGCACGGGAGGACGTTGGCTTCGTGTCGTGCATGGCGACACGACGAGGCGTGGCCGACCTGACCGAGCACCAGCGTGCCGACTACGTGCCCGAGCCAAGTTTTGGAGTATTTGAACCGATCTTGCGGGCACCGGACTGTCACGGAAACTGTAATTAATCCGTAGTCGAAACCACTATACAGACGACTTTTTCTTAGACGATCTGTGAACGACACTAAATCTGCAGCTGGGCTGCAATTTCTGCTTTGCATGGACGGTTCTAACCATATCGTCGTGCAAGTATCGGCTTGACTTTGTCGTGTGTATAGTAAGGTTGATCCGTAGTAATGGCGCAACCTGGCAGGCGATCAATGATATTTATAACTTTCCGTCTGTATCCTGGTCGCAGTATGGAAATCTTGATCGCATCGAGGCGTGTAGAATACTCTACGGTCTTTGGCTTGCGTGTTCGGCGCATCTGGCCCTTCTATATGCTCGTGAGCCAACCACCGGGTCTCCTGTCCATTCATTCATTCATCTTTGGCCGCCGAGCTACTTTTCCTCTCCTCCTCTCAAAGCCAAAGCCCTCCCCGTCTTCTCACCTTCCTCATGAACTCCGGCGAGCTCCAGCCCGTATGCACGGCGGCCGTGGTGGCCGTGAATGATGGCATATGCATGCCCATGTGTCGTGGAGAGTGAGAAGAGGTTTGTACTCGGCAGTCGGCACCCCCTTTCATCCGGCCAACTCCGCCTAGCCGTCGTTCATGGACGGCGAGATGGCCGTTAGGGAGTCCGAGGCGCATGCCCTGATGGGGCTACGGCGGTCCAGTACTAACCCCGGACGAGGGCGGAACAAATCGACACATAACCACACAGATCGGTGGATACAAGTGTTCATCCATGGGATGGGCGCGCTTCAGGCTATGAATCCTCAAGCAGGTGTTCATAGTTCATGGTTCAGAGTAAGATTGTTCCCTCTCCTTCGCAAAATTTTTGTTCGCGTTCTGCTCTATGTCGATCTGATCCACCTTTGCTCTCCAGATGCAGATCTGGGCCTGCTGAGTCAAACATCGACTGAAAGTCAGACGGCCAACGCACACTCTGCTTCAGTTAGCCTGGCAGGTAGATGTGCAACTTCAGTGCATGGAGGAGCTGCACGCCTGTTCCTGTTTTCATTTCAGGTTTGATTTTCGATTCCTTTAGTTTCTTCGAATCGTCGTTTCGATTCTCCGTTTTTTTGGTTTATCACATGATTCGAGATTTAACTCGACTTTTCTTTTGCAGATGACCGTGACCGTGGGCGTTTCCATATGTTCACACAGTTCTTCCAACGAAGAAAAAAAAACCCAGAATGCCAAGCTGCAAACGGAGTCATTTCGCTGTTTCGATCCATTGGGTGGGAATTACGCACTGGGCCTCAGAAATCCACATGGGCTCGTTTGCTGGAGATGGCCCAACCTCCCCTATTGTCCACGGGACAAATAGGAGGATCCAGAGCCTTCCAGACTCGAGGGGACTCGGCGGCAGAGACGACGGAGAGGCAGGACGAGAGTGGCGAGTCCACCTCTACGCCCCCCCGCCGCCGCCGACGCCGACGCCGACGACTCCACGCGCCGGCCCCCCTCCACGCGCCTCCGCCTCCAGGAGCACGGTAATCCCTCGCCGCCCCTCCCCTCCTAGCCCCTCCCCTTTTGCGCTCGCCCCTCCCTTCACATCCCCCTCCCCTGCTGCGCTCGTGGTGTCCCGAAACCTAGGCTAAGCCATGGCAGAGAGCAGACGCGTCCCTAGTTCTTCCCCCTCCATCACCTTGGATCTCGAATCGTAGAGTTGGTTCACCGTGCCACATGCCAATGCAACCCTCCCCCGTCCTCCGAAGAATCTGGAGGAATCACGATGTGGCCATTGTATATGATTTTGATCCGACCTGTTTTGCAACGCTGTGTGCTAGTTAATCTAGTCGTGCAGTTCTGGGCCACCTCTTTCAGTTTCAGCATAATTTTTTTTTTTGCAATTGAAGCAAATAGGCCTGCATTGGAACAAATAAGCTTGTCATGCTGTGTATGCCACTATTGCTTTCACAAATTTCTGCTATGATGCATGTAGCTTGGCAACAGGTCATCCTTTTGCACTTGGCTATGAGTTATCCACTGTAGGTTATGCAAAGTAATGATGCTTTTCCGCTATGATACACGACCTTTCGCCTAATTTGTTGATAATATGTTACCCACTTCTGCTTGATGCATTTGCGATTGTTGTTTGATTTTGAATCAAGCTGCTGTTGCGCCTGTCTGCGATTAGCTTAGTTCTGTTGATCTGGTCCGCTCCATTCCAATCATATGAAAGTAGTCTGGAAGTGAATCACATATGCATAATCGGTGGTTTGAACAAACCAGAACGTATGGCCGTTTAGTGTCAATCTTTCCAGTTACTTTCCTAGCTTCAGTACTGCCATATGCATCACTGATATTAGTTGGCTAATTGCCATGATGTGTTGTCTAACTTGCTAGTTATTTGCAGGCTTCAGCGATACAATTCAGTGATACATTCAGCGATCCAGCAGGGTGATGAATGTTCACTTTGTAATGAAGCCTACTGTTTCCTCCTTCCTTGTATAATAACATTCGTTTGATTCTCGCTGTTGCAGTGTGGTCTCCTTCAATGGAGATGGCTGGATGCAGCTTGAGTAAAGTACAAATGGAGGTGGATGACAAAAGCCCCAAAGGTAATCAGATTGTTTCTCTTCTTGATATTAGGTTGGTCAATCCAAGTCTGAGCAAGCCGTGTTCTTTTGTAGAACACGATACTATCAAAATCTTTCTCTAGGAAGAAATGGAGACTGAGGTGGAGGCCTTTTCTGGTTTTATTATTGGTTCGTATCTCCGTGGGAAGATGTCAGTGAGCTTTCCACCCAATTCTGACCGTTTTGTACAATTTGAGGTATGCTCTTAATGCTGCCCTATGCGCATGCAAATATTCACCTCTGCTAAGTTATCAGTTTTCACTTGTGTTGATTTATTTTACAGCTGAGGAAGCTGTTTGACCTTAAACTCGAATCACATCCTTTCATTGATAAAGATCTCTTGAGGAACATGTGGTATGTGAAGCCTAAATCCCCGGAGCGACCCTTTCGCACTGGACCTGATGAGATTCTGAGATGGAATCAGTCTATTTATTGCCCCCCCCCCCCCCTCCCATGTTAAAAGGTGGCCCATTCTTACTTTTTTGGTGTGTTGTTGCTATCTTTTAATACATGCATCCTCTTTGTCAGACGATTGTTCTTGATTCTTGTCATTCTATTTTCTATACAGTTGGAGCGGACATAAAGCTAAATGTCACAGGTCCTGACCACAGTATGGTTAGTGTCAGCTACAGATACCCAGGTCAATCCCCACTACAGGACTTGGTGATAACTGTTCCTTTTCCTCGTGTTGACGAGTCTGGCCGGCCAAGGCGTGTGGTTAAAACCTACATTTGGCACAATGCTGGGACGCATGTTGAGAACGCTGACTGCATTGAGTGGCACCTTGGCTCTGTTAACGATAGCAATCCCAGGTAAACATCACAGCTATCCAAACTGTTTCTTCTGAATGTTTTCTTCACTAGCAGCAGTTTGCCACGCCCCTGAGATAGGTGCTTCTTGTGTCGTAATTTTCTTGATACCTTCTATGATCAACTTGAGAACGTTTGATGCTCCCCTGTATGGGTGTTTGGAGTGTGTGCTTGTTGTCTATTCCCTTGTAAGGTAGCACTATATGAATCTTCCTGAACCATTTGTTTAAAATAGTATTAACTGGAGTTATTTATTTCTTAATAAGTCGTGTAACTAGAATTTGTATTTTTTTATTAGCAAAAAAATGATGGATAGTGTTGACCTGACTGTCCACTTTGTTTTCTTATGTTTAGAGGTGATTTTTCTGTGGATTACTATTACGATGGTGGGACTTATGATATAGAGCAATTTTTCCCAATCAATGCCAGTTTCTTTTATACCAACTGCCGCGCCTTAGATGTCATTAACTGGAGTTATTTATTTCTTAATAAGTCATGTAGCTAGAATTTGTATTTTTTTATTAGCAAAGAAAGTATGGATAGGGTTGATCTGACTGTCCCACTCTGTTTTCTTATGTCTAGAGGTGATTTCTCTGTGGATTACTATTACGATGGTGGGACTTACGATATGGAGCAATTTTTCCCAATCAATGCCAGTTTCACTTATACCAACTGCCGCGCCTTAGAGGTAATATTCTTTCTTTTTTAAGAATTGTAATGGTTGATCCTCATTCAAATCACTCTGCAAGTCATTGAAAAGAATGGTCTGCAGGTTAAAAGAGCAAGGGGACCAGACGGCCTGCTGGACTTTGTGAAGAGCAAAACTGGCCACGGGCGCTGCACCGTTCATGATTCCCGTGTGATGCAACGCCGTGTTGCTGAGGCAAAACAGCGGGCCGCTGAGGCTGAAGCTTCTGCTTTAGCTTGGCAGCAACAACCATGGGATGATGAAGGTGGAAATGTCTGGGTGGTCTACTGATCAGATTGTTGTGAACATGGTTTTTGCACTTTTGCCTCAGACCTTCCTGCTCTGCTTGGCAAGAACTCCCTTGGAAGATGAAGATAGAAACTTCTGGGATGTATATTGATCAGATTGTTGTGATCAGGTTTCTTGCACTTCAGCCTCGTACCTTCCTGCACTTAGTTCGCCTACGATGGTTCACTACTTGTACTGCGATGGCTTCATTTCTCCCTGAACTATCATCGTTTGGATATGATGTAGTCCTAGACTAAATTGCGTTTACGCTAGGCAGGTGCTCTGTTGTCCTTGACTTGTGATGTAAGGTGGTTCAAGCACTTGGTTTCGGTTCTGTAATACATAATGAACCCGTGGATGCCCTTTTCTTAACAGCGGTGTACCTCGTACCAGTTCTTCAAATTCGTACATCCTGAAATTCGTACAGCCTCATGCAATGTAAATAAGCACACGTAGTTCATCTAGATTACACATATACTCCCTCCGTTCCTACATAAGAATTTCAGGATCTGATTCACATTCTAAGTTGATTACCGGCAGCACAAATCCTTCATTACTTCTGAATCTCGGGAAAGCTCAGCTAGTTGGTAGTCATTAATACATATGTTGGTTCACAAAAAGATCCTAAAGAGACTGCACGTTTTCTTGGACTGTAGATCTTGAAGATAATGTAAGTATAATACTTACTTTTTTATGGACACGAATTTTGAGGACATGCCCCCACGCGAGGTCTTTATCTCGTGCGTCCGCAACGCGCCGTGATTCGCAGTTAAATTAGTGTCCCCCACCCCCACCGCACAGTGTGAATACGCCGGCTATACCCCTGGTAAGAGGGCCACACGCATTTATTTTCGTACAAATACACGTTTGTCCTTTAGCGGAGACCCTGGTGCAGCACTGGGATAATAAGAGGGAGTGGAGGCATCTGATTGCTCGTGTGGTGAGATGGAGGTGGTGTTGAACTACTACAGGACACGGACGAACACATGCTTTGGAAGCCCAGCTAATCTGATAGCAATGGAGAAGGGGAGCTGCTTGGAATGGCCATCCGAAGCAAGGAGGCATGGCGTTTTAAAAGGCAGAGAGGAGGGTCGCCCGGCTAGCCGTTGCGACTGAAGCATGACCAACACGCATCTCCGTCCCGCCTGATGCATGTATCCGTTGTGGCTACAGCTCAGTAAATGTCGTGTGTCGCTAACGCCTGTTGCAGGTAGCCGTTGTCACCACCAGATGGCATGTGGGCCTTTAATGAACGCAGAGAAAAATACGAGCGATATACAAAATGTTGTACGCTGCCCGGCTGTGTTTATACACGCACGTCGTATTGGAGTTAGCACGAATCGTGTGGGGTGCCAGTGGTGCGGATAACGACCTCGCATAGCCGCATGTACACAGGCTAATTAGCGCTTTTTTATGCCATCTTATATGTATATCAGGACTGTAATTTGAAAAGTGACATTTTTGACTGTGGTAGGATCTGGTTGTTTGAAATCTGAGTGGCTGCCGAGATGATTTTAGTTTTTTCGTTGCTAAGTAGGTTGTTTCTTCCTTGGTATGGTATCTACATGACATAGAGCTTTGTTTTGTATGGTATGGCATGGTATCTACATGCCGAGTAGATTAATCTCTTTTTACTTGCACGTGCAACACACGTTTTGATTGCCATCAAATAATTTTCAAAATATTTCTCTAACTTCTACATATGTTTTCATCTATACATAATTTATTACCAAATCATACTGTGGAAGAAAACTATATTAATTGATAAATGAAGAAGACGCAAAATAAAATAATTAAGATCAATGAATGCATAAGCCATGCACCTACATGGGCCATTAATTTTAGGTGGTTAACTTCTTAAATAATAGGATAGTTATGACATTAATTGATTGTATAAATATATGAGAATTCTAAAGTATACGAAGTAGTTATGATTATAGATATGATATATTACTACTCACACTTGACATATGCAACATTATCTTTGTAAAGAAGAATGTTAACAAATATTTTTTACAATCAAGAATTTACAATGTTTTCTCAAAAGAAAAAGAAGCAGTTGGAACATTTGAAGGATGGGTGAGTGCTTGCTATTTCAATGAAGTGCCACAACCCCGATGAAATCCCAAAGAGATTATACTAAATAAAATATTTAGAAATCACTACTTAAATTCACATCCGAAGTTTCCGCACAATCCAGATGAACATTGCATTTATATAACTCTTGGATTTAATTTGCTAGTTCATTCAAATGTATCTAAGAAATGAGAACGTCACTCTACAAACTGAACATAAGAGATGATGTGTTGATTATAATACAATCAATTTTTTTATAACAATACAACAAGGGGCAATGACACTGAAGACATGTTGTCACATCACATTTGCAAAGAAAATCCACATTGATTACCATAATATATCCACAGAAGTAGCACTGTTACATACATGAAGTTCATCTCATTGATCCTTTTAGATATACTGGGCAATTTTTTTTTTTATTAAGAGGCCCTGTTTAGCTTCAGCAGTTTCGGAGAGTAGCAATGGTCAACGAACAAAAGGTTCAACTGGTGTTTCTTCACAATTCTCTCAACAATGGATATCATCACAAGAAGTCCAAACAACAAATGGCTGTATAGAAGCATACTTAACACCTAAGCTATTGCTTCAATTTCTGAAAGAATAGAAAATAACTGTATAGAAGCATAACCTATCTGGGGCATTCCAATGTGGAAGGATCTTTGTGCGGATCTAACTTAATAGTGAAACATGCATATAAAGTACCAATGTTAAAAATAGTACATTCTATGCTCGTCATTTTTCTATTTCTAGTGCCACAAAACATACAAGCATCCATGAGCTCACAAGGAAATAGATAAGCGCAGTAAAGTAGAAAACATTGTTTAAAGTAATTTTCCTCCTCATTCTCACTTGAGATTGTTCGTTCTTATTACTGAGAGTACCTTTGCATAGCATTGTTTCCTTCCCTCCCTCTTCAACTCTTGTCATCCTACAAAAATAATAACAGTCTTGTAGAATATTAAAAAAATTATCCCCACAGGCATCCGGACGTTCATGAGTGACCAGAGATGTAGCTATGGGTTCATATTTACTTCCTCTGTTCTTTTATATAAGGTGTACTTGTTTTTTCAAAAGTCAAACGAGGCCATGTTTGACTGAGTTTTAGAAAAATATATCAATATCTACAGTACAAAATTTATATCATTAGATCCATCATGAAAAGTAGCTTCATATTTTATCTATTTGGTATTGCAGATGTTGTTAGTTTATTGACTTGCACTGAGTAATAACCAATAATATGCACACACATATAATTTCTTACTTAGATGTTGATTCGGTAATATATTAGAGATTGATTGCTCGTCGCAGCCTCGAGGGTATGGTTGTCATAATCAGATAGTAAGATGAAGTATATAGATAGTCACTACGTTTTAACAAATAAGACTAAAGCAAAACCGAGTTGGATGTAGATACACTATTTGTCACTATTGATATTTTCCAAAGGGGAGGAGCTACCAGTCATTCAAGACAATTACCATGCTCTCAAAATGATCATGACAGTGAAGATGCCGGAAGCAATAAAATCTTGCTTTCAAAAAAATATTTCATGAAAACCATACCATCTGAGACAGAGGGGCATTACTCTGGGAAGAATTCGTGGCGTTCACCTTTCCCTGTCCTAAGGAACACGGAGAAGTACTCCAGGGATTCATCCCAATATCCAAGTTAGGTGCAGTACTGGGGAGTGCCGCCGTCCAATGTGCCGAAACCGAAAGCTTCGATGCAGGCCTCTCCTTCTCCACAAATGGCGGATCTATTACAGCATTATGTATCGTGCCAGCCTCAAATGGCTGACCTGAAAAGTGCCAAGAATTAGGGTTTATGACAACCCACCTTCTGTATTTGCAGCGACAGACTTTCTCCTCTTTGCGGATGATGATCCCTGGACAGGTTACATGAGCACATGTGAAATTATGAATCAACCAAAACAATCATAGACTGCTAGAAATGCAGGATTCAGTCAATGCCAAGCAAGGCTTATTTTGAATGACGCCGGCATCTCCCATCTCCGATGACCCCTGGCTCCCGGCATCGCCACTATGCAAGGTTCAATCCACCCGGCCAACAGACAAACAAGCAGCGCACACACATGCCAACAAAGAAACCACACCGTACCTCCCAGAACTGGAACCACATTTTGATTTTATGTAATGAACCGAAAGATTATTCATGCTCATAGAGAATTGGGTTTCCTGAATATTTCTGTTCAAGAACCCTTAGAAGCAACAAGCATACATTATAGATGTTTTCGTGAATGGAAGAGGAGAAAAGAAGAGAATAAAGTGTGGATGATTCATTAGTAAACAACCAGTCAGTCCATTGGGTAGTTTTACCGAGCATTTGACTTTAATAGTGAGAAAGAAGTACTGCCTCCGTAAAGAAATATAAGAGCGTTTAGATCTAAAGTACTTATCTAAATGCTCTTATATATTTACTGAAAGAGGGAGTATCTGATTATTTATAGCAGATGTCCACCCGTGAGTCCTTTTTTCTGGGGTTAGCATTACTACAGACACTACTTGCAAGTTGTTAAACCAAAACAGAGTGTGTTAGAATATAACTGGCAAGAAATAATCAGATATTCAGAATATAATTCAGCATACACTTCCATGAATCGATCAGAGACAAAGTTGATCTTTATTTGACATTCAATCAAACAATCCCAATCAAATTAAATTTAGAGCAAGGTAGAAAAATGCAAGTCACAATACATCCTTGTGCAGCATAGAGAGATGGGAACACACAGAGGAGATGCAGGCGATGCCACTTGTGGAGGCTTGTAGGCAACAACCACCTCGGTGGGGATAGGAGGCTGGTCTTGTGGGTTGATGAGTACATTAATGCACCCCATGGTGAGATCCTTGGCGTTGAACAAGGAATTAGAGTGGTTGTTTAGAGCGGAGAATGGCGGGGAATCGAGGCTGCAGTTCAGCCATTTGCTGGATGTTCAGTGCATCAATTGGCTGTGACTGATGGAGGTTGTACTGCAAACCAAAGTTCAGTGTTAACGGCTGCACTTGAGTAAATCTGAAGAAGTAAATCACAAGAGAGGAAACCGGTGCATACCTGGTGTTGTCAGACGGCAACTAAGATGAAGACTCGCGGTGACAGCAGCCTGATGAGCGACCAAAACGACTGTGATGGCAAACAGCAACACACACAACTTCAGAGCCCTCAACAGCTCAGCCTCAATACCAGTGTTCTCCCAAGTTAGCAAACTGTAGAGATCTGGGGAGCGAACCAGAAAAATAATTACAGCCTACAAACTATAATCAGCAAATGAATGTGCGGGGTTCAGAGGATGTGAGAGATCCACAAGAGCAGACTAAGAAAGATTAAAATAAAATTACGTGGAACATTGAGGGGTTGCAACCAAGGTGGATGCCTTCTAGTACTTCATAATAATTGGACAGAGCGAACAAGAAACTGAAGAACCATACAATGGTGGCGTGAGCAAGCCATTAATTATGCTTGTGCGGAGACATGGATGCAATGTTGGAGTTCTGGTTCGATGAGTGACCCAGGGGATCCGGTGGAAGCAAGGTTGGTGTTGGCCAGATAGGCACCATGGTGCCTGCCGTCATCCCTCATGGACGCCATGGAGGGGATCTGCCACCACTGGAGGCAATCGCTCGTCGCGCCGCCCATCTTCCTCCGCAGGAGCACGGGAACCGCTTGTCACGCACTCTGTCTCAGATCGGATCGGAGGGGAAAGGGGATGAGATTTAGGCCTGGGAAACTAGCTTGCTTTTCAAGGGAGGAGAGATACAGAGATTAGGTGAGGGTTCAGGTCCAGGTTCAACTCACACACGCCTCCACAGCTAGCCAGCGCTGACTTATAACCCCACACCACACACACCCAACGCCACCCTTACAAGTGGACCCGCGCCAACTGGCAGCGGGTCCCAACTCACTCGTCCACCGCATCCACCATTGGTGATGCAGGTGTGACATCATCATGACGGCGATGAACTCCTTCTCATAGGCCGATAACTTTTGATTTCTCACGCCTAACGCCTTGCTGAGAAACGCCACCGGGTGGCCTCTGCATGCAAAGACCGCGCACGCCGCCGTCGCGCGCGATCCGTCTCGATGGAGAACAGGCGAGCAAAATCGGGGAGAGCCAAGACGGCGCGCGGTCACCATGGCGGCGCTTGAGCAAGTCAAAGCCACTGCGCCGCTTCTGTCCATTCAAAACCTTTCTTGGTTAGAAGGTTAGTCGAGGCTTGGCAATGATGCCATAATGCGCGATGAACTTGCGGTAGTAGCCCGTGAGGCCGAGGAAGCCGCGAGGCTCGGTGGGTCGAGGTCGAGGTAGGCCATGCCAAGATGGCTTGAGTCTTCTCCGGATCTGTGGCCACGCCGTCCTTGGAAATGATGTGGCGAGGTAGGAGATCTTTGTCTTCTTGCAAGGAGCATTTGGATTCCTTGGCGTCTGGTGATGTGCCCGCAGAAGTCGAGGACGATCGCGGAGATGCTCGAGATGTTCCTCCGTGGTCTCATCAAGATTAAGATGTCGTCAAGAAAAATGATCACAAATTTATGCACGTGCTTGGCGAAGATGGCGTTCATCGAGCCTTTGGAAGGTGGTAGGGCGTTCGTCTGCGAACGGCATCACTTTGAAGTGGAAGTGGCCATGATGCGTCTTGAACGCCGTCTTCTCCTCGCCCCCACACGCATGCGGATCGATGATAGCCGTAGCGCAAGTCCGGCTTGGAGAAGAATGCCGCTCGGCCACTTCGTCGAGCAGCTCGTCCCACGATCGGGCGGAATTTGTTCTTAATCAGTAGCCTCGTTGAGCCGTCAGTAGTCGGCCTAAAAGCGCCAGTGCCGTCCTTTTTCTTGACGAGGAGCACGCGGCGGCGTAGGGCTCATCTTTGTGCTCGATGGCGCTGAGTCGAGCATCTCTTGGACTTGGCGTTCGATCTCGTCTTTCTTTAGTGGCGAGTAACGATCGGTCAGAATTTGCGGTCTCGCGTCCTCGACCGGGTGATGGCATGGTCATAGCGGCGATGAGGCGGCACCCTTGGGCTCGGCGAACTGTCGACAAAGCTGTCCGAACACCTTGCATGCTCGGTGGCACCTTGGTCACCGGGCTCCTTGGTCTTTGGGCGGTCGAGTACGCCATATACCATATGTCATTGCCGGCTTGCCATTTCGCGCAGCTTGATCGTGCTCGATTTCCTCCAACGCTTCTTGGTCCTTGGGTGAACACCTTGCGGGGTGATCGTGTCGCCTGGTGCACGAATATCAAGGATTTCTCAACCCGATGGCAGCTCATCGGGCTGAATCGCTCCAGCCGATCCATGCCGAGCACGCCATCGTGACGCCCGAGGTCCACCGCCGCGTAATACGTGTGAAACGTGTGGCCGTCGATCCACCACTGCAGCCCTTTGACCATACTGTTGCAGACCATCTTCTCGCCGTTTGCGACGCGTACATCCACCGCCGACACGGCGACTGTAGCGGCCTTGACACGCTCCACGAACGCGGTGGAGACGAAGCTATGTGTGCTCCCCGAGTCCACGAGCAGCAACATGACTTGGTTACCGACGAGCGCTCTGAGACGAATGGTGCGTGGCGACTCCGTCCCTGCCACAGCGTGCGTGGAGAGCACGCAGATTCGCCCCGGTTCTTGTGGTTCAGCGCTTCCAACAAATCCAGGCGTGAACGGCCTCGTCGTGAGTACTTCACCAAAATCCCGACATGAATGGTGAGCAATTGCGTTCTTGGCTTGCATTTGTGCTCGCGTGAGTACCGGTCTCCACACTTGAAGCAGAGGCCATTTGCACGCGGTGGTCGCGCAATCGGGCGTTCAGCGAACAGCTCGTCATTGGGTTGCACGCCGCCGCCGTGGTGCTCCCCGACTTCGTGGTGGTGGTAGGAGGGGAGGCGGTGGGCGACCAGCCGGGACGATCTTGTGGCGCGCGTTGATGACCAGCTTCTTCTTCCACAATCCTTGCAAGGACGGCAGCACGAGTGATGCTCGAGGGTTCCTGAAGGCGAACTGCAGCCCGTAGATCATCGCGCAATCCCAACAGGAACTGAGTGACAAAGATCTTCGTGTTGAGTGTCGCGTCGAGAGCGAGCAAGTGATACATGTGAGCTTCAAATTCCGTCCGATATTCTGCCACACTACCGGTCTGTCAAGCCGCAGGAGCTTGTGCATCTCCACCTCGAATTAAATGCGGACCGACCACCGATCAGCGCTGCGGTGAACTCCCCAAGTAGCGGACCGGTGGTGGCGTGCGAACGCCGCAGCTAGCGCGCGACATGGCCCTCGATGTAGAGTGACGCGTGGTGACCAGTGTCTTGGCGGGATGCGGTACAGTCGAAGTAGGCGAGGCATCGGTCGATCCAAAGGCTGGGCGCGTTGCCGTCGAAGCGCGGAAAATCGTGCTTAGGCGGCTTGACGGCGCACTCCGCCCTTGGTCGTAGTGGGCGCCGCTGGTCCGGTCGGCGCCGCGGTGCGCCCGTGCCCGCGAACAACGGAACGCCCAGCGTGCAGCAGCAGCGCGCCCCCATTCCGAGACGGGCGGAGGAGCGTGCGGGAGGGGCCCGTGCTGCGGCTGCTCCAGCGACGTGACCGACGACCCCTGCGGCTCGCCGTCTTGTGCGCCGTGAGCTGGTTGTCGAGGGCGCGTCCCCGCGGTCGGAGATGGTGGCGGATCGCGTTGTTGCCGCACGTCATCGACGTCCACCTGCGTGAGATCCAGCTGCTTGCGAAGATGCGCCAGATCGAACGAGACTTGCGTGTTGAACGCCAGCTGCGCCTCGAGCTGCTTCTCGCCCGCGCGCTTGGTGTCGTCGAACCGCGTCAGGAGGGCCTGGATCATGGATTTGAGCTCGTTGGATGATTCCGCCATGGCGGTGAGGACGTGGCGCGTTTGAGCCGAAGGCTTGGACGAAGGAGCCGTCGCCTCGCTCTAACGCCGGCCAACCCCACGGGGGATTTCGTGCGGATCTCGCCGTAGTGGACCACACCCCACGCGGTGGATGTTACGGCCGGAGAAAGGGACGGGGAAGAAGGCGCGGCGGAGCAAAATTCGGTGGGGGAAAGTGGCTCTGAGTACCAAATTGTCACGCACTCGCTGTCTCAGATCGGATCGGAGGGGAAAGGGGATGAGATTTAGGCTTGGGAAACTAGCTTGCTTTCCAAGGGAGGAGAGATACAGAGATTAGGTGAGGGTTCAGTCCAGTTCAACTCACACACGCCTCCTGCCTAGCCAGTGACTGGCTTATAACCCCACGCCACACACACCCAACGCCACCCTTACAAGTGGACCCGTGCCAACTGGCAGCGGGTCCCAACTCACTCGTCCACCGCATCCACCATTGGTGATGCAGGTGTGACACCGCTCCCCTCTTCCCGCGGACGTCCGCCCACATCCAATGCTCCTCGTCGACACAGCTACCTTGGGGCAACGATGGTGGCGGCAGCGCTTGCGTCCTACCTCGACGCAGAGAAACAGAGGGAAGGTCAGGCATGTTCCCTCCCTTCTCACCCTCCCCTCCTGTAGTTACCCTCGTTGGAGGAGGGGAGTGTTAACGGAGAAGATCGGGATTAGGGAGAACTCACACCACGCATTCTCATTGATCGTGTAAGGGGTATATGTACAGCTTAGCGCTACCTGCCTACAGAGTGGAGATCATGGGGTGGAGAAACTACCCGTCGTGCGCCACGATCTGGCTGCACGAGCCGGTGCGCGTCGTGTACGCGGTGACTATACAGAGTGCGTACACGACGGTATTCTACTGCCTAACACCCCCCCGCAGTCGTGACGTCAGCAGCGGCGACGCAAAGACTGGAACGGAAGTCGCAGAAGGCATCCGTGGGCAGCCCCTTCATCATGATGTCGGCGAGCTGCTGGCGCGTGGGGATATGGAGAACGCGGAACTCACCAAGGGCCACGCGCTAGCGCACAAAGTGAATGTCCAGCTCCACATGCTTCGTGCGACGATGGTGGACGGGGTTGACGGAGAGATACACTGCGGACACGTTGTCGCAGTAGACGAGGGTCGCCTTGTCGACCGGCAGGAAGAGCTCGCCGAGGAGTTGGCGCAGCCACACGCACTCAGCCACGACATTGGCAACACCGCGATACTCGGCCTCCGCACTGGAGCGGGACACTGTCGCCTGTCGCTTGGAGGACCAGGAGACGAGGGTGTCGCCGAGGTAGATGCAGAAGCCGGAGGTGGAGCGCCGTGTGTCGGGGCAGCCGGCCCAGTCGGCGTCGGTGAAGGCGCGAAGATCCAGGGAGCGCGAGGCGCGGAGATGCAGCCCGAGGTGCGCCGTGCCGCGAATGTAGCGCAGAACGCGCTTGACCAGAGCGAGATGGCACTCGCGCGGGTCGTGCATATGCAGGCAGACCTGCTGCATGGCGTAAGCGATCTCCGGCCTGGTGATGGTGAGGTACTGCAGCGCGCCTGCAGTGCTGCGGTAGGCGGAGGCGTCGTCCACACGAGGGCCGTCGGCGGCGGGAAGCTTGCCCTTGGTGTCGACAGGCGTGGGAGAGGGCCGGCAGGTGTCCATGCCGGCGCGGTCGAGCACATCCTCGGCGTACTGTTGTTGACAGAGAAAGAAGCCCGCGGGCGTGCGCGTGACCTTGATGCCCAGGAAGAAGTACAGAGGCCCGAGGTCCTTCATGGCGAACTCCCCCGTGAGTCCAGTGATGATGCGTTGAAGCATGGCCGGCGTGGACGCGGTGAGCACAATGTCGTCGACATAGAGAAGAAGGTATGTCGTGTCCCCGCCGCGGCGGAGCGTGAACAGGGAGGAGTCCGAGCGCGTGGCGGAGAAGCCAAGCGTCTTGACGAAGCCCGCGAACCGAAGGAACCAGGCGCGGGGCGCCTGCTTCAAGCCATAGAGCGACTTTGAGAGGCGGCAGACATGGTGAGGACGATCGGGGTCGACGAAGCCGGCAGGTTGAAGATAGAACACCTCCTCGTCCAGGGTGCCGTGCAGAAAGGCGTTGGAGACGTCAAGTTGGTGCACAGGCCAGTCCCGCGACGCAGCGAGCGTGAGGACCGTGCGGATGGTGGCGGGCTTGACGACCGCCGAGAAGGTCTCGCCGTAGTCGACGCCGGCGCGCTGGCGGAAGCCACGCACGACCCAGCGGGCTTTGTAGCGGGCGAGGGAGCCGTCGGAGTTGAGCTTGTGCTTGAAAATCCATTTGCCGGTGATGAGATTGGCGCCGGGGGGACGCGGCACCAGTTCCCACGTGCGGTTGCGGACCAGTGCGTCGTACTCGTCGCGCATGGCGGCCAGCCACCGGGGATCGCGAACCGCAACGCGGACGGAGGCAGGGACCGGTGAGAGGGCCGGCGAGGTGTCGACGGCAACAAGGCGTCAATGCCGGTTGGGCGAAGATGCTGCGCTGCTGCTGCGTCGGCCTGGAGGGAACCGCGGGCGCCAGAGATGACGGAGCAGCAACGGGCGAGGACGACGGCGATCCCGAGGAGCTCGCCCGGGAGCTAGAGCCCATATTTGAATGTGGCAGGGCGCGCTGTCGTGGATGCCGCCCGGAGAGGATCAGACGGTGGAGTTTGAAGGGAGGCTCGGCGCGCCAACAAATGAGGACGCAGAGCCGCCCGATCCCGATCCGGTGGTGGTAGTTGAACGGAGTGGCGTCGCGCGCGAAGGGAGCGGGGCGACTGCGCCAGGGGACGGGGGCAGAACGCGCGCACCCGACGAGCTAGCGACGATCGGGACCTGCAAAACGGTGGCCGAAGGAGCAGGTGGTGGTGGGGAAGGGACCGAAGGAGGGGAGGGTGTGGCGAAGGGGAAGATGTGTTCATGGAACACGACGTGGCGCGAAGTGATCACGCGGCGAGAGACAGGGCCAAAACAGCGGTAGCCACGGTGGTCAGGCGGGTAGCCGAGAAACACACAAGCGGTGGAGCGAGTGTCTAGTTTGTGGCGAGTGGTGGCGGTGAGGTTGGGATAGCAGAGGCACCCGAACACGCGGAGCTGAGCATAGTCAGGCGGCACGCCAAGCAGGAGCTCGTGCGGGGACTGCGGCTTGCTGGTGTGGCAAGGACGGCGGTTGAGGAGGAAAGTGGAGGTGCTGAGGGCTTCAGCCCAGAAGCGAGCGAGCATGGAGGCGTGCATCAACAGAGCACGGATGCCGTCGTTGAGAGTGCGCAGAGCACGCTCCGCTTTGCCATTCTGCTGGCTGGTGTATGGACAGGTGAGGCAAAAATGTGTGCCATGGCGAGCAAGGAGCGAGCGGATGGCAGAGTTATCGAACTCGCGCCCGTTGTCGGTCTGCAGCGCAAGGATCGGCAGCTGGAACTGCGTCTGAACATAAGCAAAAAACTCGAGAAGAATTTGGAAAACCTCAGACTTGTGCTTGACAGGGAAAGACCAGACATAATGCGTGTAATCATCAAGTATGATCAGATAAAACGGATAACCGGAGATACTTACAACAGGGGAGGTCCATACATCAAGGTGCAACAACTGAAAAGGAAACAAACTACGGCTAGCAGAAGACTGAAACGGGAGACGAGCGTGCTTGCCCACACGGCACGCATGGCAGACATGAGGCGTAGACTTGCTGAACTCGAGAGGAAGGGCACCGAGCGACGCACGGCCGGGGTGCCCAAGTCGTTGATGCCAGACATCGGTGGTGACGACGCCGGCGAACCGCCGTGAGGAAGGAGGCGAGGGCTGTCCCACGGGGTAGAGATCGCCGCCGGAGTTACATCGGAGGATCACCGCCTTGGTTCGAATGTCCTTGATAGAGAAACCAAAAATGTCAAACTCAACTGAAACTGGATTGTCACGACATAACTGACGGACGGAGAGGAGATTTTTGATGAGAGAGGGACAGGCAAGAACATTGCAGAGCTGTATAGGCGAGGTGCCGGAGATGAGGGAGCCAGTCCCGACATGTGTGATCGGCAGGCACTCGCCGCTCCCAACAATGACCCGAGAATCAGAGAGGTAAGGTTGGGCAGAAAGGAGATTACCAGACGAGGAGCTCATGTGGGAGGCGGCGCCGGAGTCGAGGTACCACTCCGGCGTGGATCCGGACTACGAAGGACCAGCGGTGGCGCTGTGGAGCGCAGCCTGCAGCGCCGCCATGTCCCAGGCTGGGGACGGCGAGGAGGACGGGCCGGCACCAGGGTGCCCGTAGCTGGGGTAGACGTGGCGGCCGAACCTTTGGGTGCTGCACGTGCCGTCTGAAACGCAGCGAAGTCGGCGCGACGAGCATGGCCTGTTGATGAGGCGTGCCGGGGCGCGGTCCGAGGACGCCAGAGCCCGGGGTGCGCCAGGGCATCGGCCAGGCCTTTACGAGGTCAGTCCATGAATTGGCACCAGGGGCGGGGGTGGGGAGGGAGGCTGGTCGCGGTGAAGGAGGTGTTGGAGAAGCCGGGGCCACGCCAGAGCCGTTCCCTTGACCGCAGCGCCGGCCGCGCCCGCGCCCACGAGTGTTGTCGTTGGTGAGCACGGGGACAGGGGCCGGAGCAGCGCGCCTGACGAGCATGGCGTGCGCGGTCTGCAGACGTGCAGTCTGCTCGGCCCGGTGCTCCTCCAGAAGGAGGAAGGAGCGCACCTGAAGGAAGGACGGGAGGGGCACCTGCGACGTGATGTGGGGGATCACGGCATGAAACTGACGGTTGAGCCCCCGGAGCAGGTGGAAGACCTGACGCGTGTCCGTCACGGGCTGGCCGAGATCGCGCAGCTGATCGGTGAACGCCTTGAGCTTGGTGCAGTACTGCATCACGGTCAGGTCGCCCTGAACGAGCGCATGATACTCGGCGTCGATGTACACGGCACGGGCGAGTTGGTAGTCGCGGAAGATGTCGTCGACGGCGGCCCAGACGGCGAGCGCGGTGTCGTCGGGCTGCATCACAACGTCGAGGAGCTCCGGCGAGATGGTGGAGTAGAGCCAGTGGATGACGACGTGATCAACCATCAGCCACTTAGGGACGTCGAGGCGGGGAACGACCTCGTGGTCGACGTGATCGCGGAGGCCGAACATGCCGATGACCGTGTCGAAGTGCCGGCGCCACTGGGAATAGTTCCCGGAGAGGAGGTCGAGCGTGACGGGGACGTGACGCCGGATGTCGACGGTCTGAAGGATCGACGAGGGGAGAGGGGAGGCGGTTGCGGCAATGGCGGCGGCAGAGCCGGAAGCCGGCCGCGACGGGAGCCGGAGGCGCGACGGAGCTGAGGCGCGACGAAACCGCACTGAGCCAGCGAGGGTGCGCCAGAGGCCATGCCGTGGGCGAAGTCTGGCGGCGAGGGCACAGCGTTGGAGACGTCGCCGTGGCACACCATCCATGGCGCGAAGCGAAGCAGAATCGGGGCCCTGCATGAAGGGATTGTGCAGGGCGGGGGTATCTGATACCATGTTAACGGAGAAGATCGGGATTAGGGAGAACTCACACCACACATTCTCATTGATCGTGTAGGGGGTGTATGTACAGCTTAGCGCTACCTGCCTACAGAGTGTCATGGGGTGGAGAAACTACCCGTCGTGCGCCACAATCTGGCTGCACGAGCCGGTGCGCGTCGTGTACGCAATGACTATACATAGTGCGTACACAACGGTATTCTACTGCCTAACAGGGAGCAGCAGCTGCTGGCGCTGTTCGCCAGAGGCGCCTCTACGGCTCCACTCCCCTAGGATCCAGACACCCAACCTCTTCCTTCTACTCGAGCTCGCCACCCTCTCCCCCACTCCTCTAGGATTGATCCAGTCGACCAACACCAGCAGCAAGGTAGATGAGCTCGCGGCCCCCTCCCCGAGCTCGCATCCATTCTTCTTCCTGCTACAGGTCACCGCCTAGTCGTCCCCTCCTCCAACTCCTCTAGGATCCAGTCAAACCCCCTAACTCACCGCCCCCTCCCCGAGCACTCGAGCAGCCGCCAGTGCCATCCCCGCTCCATGGCGTCCACTAGCAGTCACACTTTTCCTTGTTACATTCATGTGTACAATCGAATATTCGTTTCTGATCCCGAGCACAGATGCTCCCGAAATCACAGGCGCTCGTTCGTTTTGTGATGTGAGCCTCGATGGTATTTCTCTTCGTACGTCGCACGCGTATATGCTGGAGCTATATGCTGTGTATTGGAAGGAGCGGTTGGCTCATTAACTGCCGGCCTAACCGGACGGACGATGCGGTACAGAAGTGGCCTGATGGATCGGCTGCTTTTCTGGGCCGACCTGTTCCGCCGCGGTCATCCAACACATCCACTGTCCTCTCCTAGTCTCCTCCCCCGCGGACTGAGCATCGGGGTCATGCTCCCCGAATCCTTCCTCCCTGTCCAAACCAGCGGCAGCTAGATTGACGAAGAATAGTAGAGTTGTAGCTGATGCAGACTCAAAGCAACAGCCTTTGATCGCACTATCCACGACTCCATGCAGAAACGTACTATCTCATTAGAGAGACGAACTGCGGTTCAAAAAGAAAACGAAAGAGACGAACTGCACGGCCCGTGCGCTCAAATCAGCCGCTGAAGGAAGTCAAAAACTAACATCGTCATGTTCATCTCCTTCATCGCGATCATGCGTATTGTAGTTCCCAGCATCTGATGCTGACATCGTGCCGGTCCTGTCCAAGCCCGCAGCTGAGTTCTAAGAATCAACAGAAACAGGGGGATGCTGAGCAGATGAAACCATTGCGGGAGATACAGAGAAAAACAGCTGATATTCTCAACTCACCTTAGTTGCCCGATCAGGAGCAGACGCGGGCTCGAGAGGGCAAACTGCAGTTGGACACCGACGCCGGAACGCTCGAGTCAGCCCACACGCTGCTTCACGCCGGCGCCATCCATGCTTGAAGAGTACCACTCGCGGGAGCATGAACATGATCCCAGCATCCAGCAGTCATCTTATGCAATGCCACGCCACTGCGCCGCCCACCATTGCACTTTTGAATTTCGAATCCATTGTACAACTGACGAACACAAAGGCATTGTACAACTGATGCACACGCGTGTTCATCGTCAGGTAAACCGAACTGACACTTGGACAACTCCAGCTTGGACGCTCATACATCTTTTTATTGACAGGGGGCAAGCATTCCTGCTGGAACTAAGCACACGCACGAACGGCTGAGAATTAGAACACCTCACGGCAGGCGCGTGCAGTCATTTTGCCATGACTTTATTTGTTCACCATACACCGAACAGGGGAAAATAATACAGATTCAGTTTGGACAGACAGACATCTGATGACACATACAGCGAAAACTCTCATCATTGAGTGACCCAGGACACAGCTAGGAGGAGTTTTTACAATCAGGAACACACAGACTTGACAGACATCACACACTAGGCAGTCCTCAACTAGTCAACTACATGCGAAAACACAGCTAACTGTTCACAAACATAACTCATGAACGCAACAACTGATGAACACAAAGCCATTGTACAACCTAGATGAAGAAGCGGGCAACGCGCACTAGAAAATTCTCAAACTGAACCATACTGAAAGGCTTCAGGCGTGATATTGAGTTTCGGTCTATAGGTCTGCAATTTTCCGCAGGCTCGGCTGTGTCGCTTCTTCGACTTTCAGCGCTCATACCTGAGGAGGATGAGCCCTCACCAGATAGCCCGTGCTCAGCAGCAAGTCGGCGGGCACCATGTGCACCAGGGCAACCAAGCAGGCTAGATAGCTCCGGCTCCCAACCATCAGCAGGTTCAGTCAAATCCGCCCACGGAGACCGCGGTGGTTCAATTTCTTCGGCCACATCCACTACCTCAGCTGATTCAATTTCTTCGGCCGTCAGCAAATGAGAACAACAAAAGTACTAGCACTGGAATTTCTCTTGTTTTTGCCAGCAAGGATCAAAAAGTCAAATCACTTCACAGTGCACATCATATTCTCAGTTTGCAAACTATTATTGCTGCATATGTCGGATCTAAATACAGTCGGATGGGATTGAGGTTCGCACCTTTTCATCCATCCTGGGGCCTGGGGGGTGGACTCTGTATGTGGACTGCGCCGACCTAGTCGGTGATGATTTCCGACGCCGGCAGACTCTCTCGTGCTTTCTCAGGTCCGTCTTCCCTGAGCTGCTAACCGCAGCCAGACCCAGCATTTGAGTCTTCGGGGTCGCTACGGTTCGTTTCTCCCGTGGGAAGCAACATCAGGGGAACCTCGTAATGGTTTTGGCCGAATGCGAAACAAATCACACGAAATACCCAGATCTGCAAGAACTGACCTGTCGACGGCGTCGAGAAGAAACTCCATACCCACATCCTCCATTATCCTTGTCCCCGGGTGGCCGGAAGTATCGCCGCCGACGCTCAGCTTTCCAATGACGTCTTTCCTTATCTGATCCGTGCCTCAGTGGAAGTTGGAACTTTCTGGTTCATGGACCAGGACGGGAGCGTCCGTCCGCCGTCACAGCGATACGAAACGACCCCACCAATTTCGCAACTGTTCCTTACTGTATTCTCCCGTATACTCTTTTTCTTTTATCCATGGTCAGATTTGTCAGCCTGATTTATTCCGATCCTGAGACACATATGGACGCCGAAGATATCAGGAGCAGCTGGGCTTGGGCACTGTGTACAGTACCATATTTAGGCATTCAGTACATTGCTTGTTGCTATGTAGCATAAGATATATAGATATGATCTTAGTTTTTTTGCGAGAAAACTTCTGATTTATTCATCCTCAATCATGGCAGTACAACGAACACTAGAAATAATAAAAATTACAACCAGATTCGAAGACCACCTAGCGACGACTACAGTAATCGGCGAGAAAGCCGCCGCCATCATCGCCTCCCTTGCCGAGCCGGAAAAACTTGTTGTAGTAGACGATGGAAGTCGTCGTCTTAAGGCCTCATAGGACCAATAAGCACTGTAACAAAGAACCACCGCTGATGAAGTGTAGCATAGATTGGAAGGATCCAACCTGAAAACAGACAAACGTAGACGAAGGACAACCAAATCCGAGCAGATCCATCAAAGATAGATCCGCCGGAGACACACTTCCACACGCCCACCGACAATGCTAGACGCACCACCGGGACGGGGGCTAGACGGGAAGGACATTATTCCATCTTCAGGGAGCCGCCGCCGTCTCGCCTTTCTGAACAGGACACAAACCCTAACAAAGCTCAAAGAACCATCTAAAAACGGAGCCCTCCTGTCGGCAAGCAGGGTTGTTTCACTTGTTTATGATGAAAGAGCGATATGACCCTAGTTAACCTAGCGATAAATGGATAACCGATAAATAATAGTCCGATTTGCCGATTAATCAGCTACCAGTTACCGATATCATGAACATTGATCCCCGCTTTAATATTCAGAAATTGTTTACTAGTTCAAGCTCTCGTTTGCAATTATCTGTTCAATCTGCTAGCTCAAGCTTCTCATTTGCACTTCTGCTAACATTTTTATTAACTTGTACTATATGGTCGACTGAGTTACTTTTTCCATGTAGATCATTTTCTTCGCGGGTCGAGTGGGAGAGGATGTACTAACTCCCACGGGGGATCTAGTTGTGACACCGAATCACCATCAAGGCAGTTGGCTAGAATAGGTTGACTCGGGTATCCTGCTATCTTGCATCTTTGTTGTTGGATAATAGTCTTATTCTAATATAAAGAGAGTCGCTGCATAGTCATTTCAGTTACTTGTCTTAATTTATAGCTGTTTATTGTTAACGCCAGCGGCTAGCTTTATTTAGGTGCAGTAGAAACTACATGACTCTCCAAATTTTTTGACGTCTGCATGTCATTAGTAATTAACGTGAAACACCAAGGCATTAGTGAAAAATGATGATCCTTTTGTTATGTTTTCAATTTGTGTGCATAGAAAGATATCATGTGCATATGTACCTATTTGACTTCCATATATTTATTTGCAAGAAAGAGAAAATTCTATACGATTGTTTTTTAAGTAATCTTATGCATGGTAGAAACTACATGGCTCTCCAGTTTTCAGTTTGTGTGAGGAGGAAGATATACTTTTTATATGGTAGTCGATATCCTGATATCAACGAGTTGATTGATCCTCTGCTAGATTGTTGTTTTATATAATCATGTTTTTAGTTCACATTGCAATTAACTTTCTTTTCCTTCTTCATTGTATCATCCAACAAAAGATGATGTGCAGTGGTCCTGTTACAAGAGTGTTTTGTGATAACCTTTCTCGAAAAGTCCATTCTGCACCCGAGCTCATATGCTCCCGCATGAACAGTAAAATCCAAAAAAAATTCAAAAAATTCCAATTTTTTTTGTGAGAGAAACATCGACAAAAGTTCTAAGTGCCTGCAAAAATTCATCATGAAATCACATTTCTGTAAAGCGTGGCAAAAAAAAACAAATTCAGTGCTTCAAAATGCGTTTGAAAGTAGCTTTTTCAGAGTATTGTTTTTGTTTTTTTTTGCCACGCCTTCTAGGAATGTGATTTCATGACGAATTTTTGCAGGCATTTAGAACTTTTGTCAATGTTTCTCTCAAAAAAAATTTGGAATTTTTTGAATTTTTTTTCAATTTAGCCGCGTCCTAACCTTTCTTCATTATTTGCAACTTGTCATGGAGTTCTGCTTAATTGTTGTGTAGCTTCAAACTACTAGACTAGATGTGCCTCACCGTCCCGGTCATCCCTATAAATCCTCGACTTCTCTGGCGCCGGTGCGGCAACACCCCCCTCTCACCTTACGCCGCACCCGCATCAGTCAACCTGTGCCCTGTTTCCACCGACGGTGCCGCGGCCATCCGGATTGTTCCCATTGTTGTCTTGATGTTGTTGTCGTCACTATTTGAGCAAAACAGATCATGTAAAATGTACTCATTGTGGTGTCATTATTTAGAAAAGTGGATCATTCAAACTTGGATGATTGTGGTGTCACATTATTATGGTGTATTATCTAGTTTAGCATTTTTTTTCAAGTTTTGGCAATATCACATTTTGAAAGATTCTTATTTGAGCTATGTGCAAGACATAAGAGGATGATTTTGTATTCAACAGGGAACCGAGACTAGAGGAACCAAATGAGAATGCATAGAGGGGATCTCGGGTGGATAGGGATCAAGGGGATTTGGTGACTGGGGGGATCAACCCAATCCCCTGGTGGTTTAGTTCGACTAGGGGATTGGTTCCCCTGGAACCAAACAAGGCCTAAGTGGGGAACGATCCCCGAGGAAAACGTATGTTCTTCTGGATTATTCTTGCCCATATGCGTTTTTTTGAATGGTCACCGGGAGGGGGGGGGGGGGGAGTGAATCCCCACATGAATATATTCAATTGAATTTGCCTAGAGACCCCGCAGCTCAAGATGGGTTCAAGCGAACCAGATCACATAGGGGAAACAACGGAGAAAAAACGAAACTAAAAAAACACACACATCCAGCTGAACCCGCCGAAGAAAAGCACTCTAGGAGAAATAGGATGCCTGACAACACCAAGTAGTGTCATTGTCCAGACCTGAAAGCTCAACCACCGGCGTGCAGAACCCGAACACACCACGACCACCAACCGCCATAGCGAATCTTATCAGCACAACCAACAAGGAGGAGGACTTCAACTTCCATCTTCATCAGCACCATATGCGTTTTAAAAGCACAAATGTTGAAAAGTTTATAATGGATGAGAAAACAAAAAGAGACAAATGAGCCTCAATCTTGACGAGACATAATGTACAATGACATTAAAGAATTGCAATTTCCATCTATCACTCTCATAGCATGCCATGTGCATTCGACATGCCATGAGTACGATATGGATAACTCCAATTTATAATGGGTACAATATAAAGTGAGCAAATTACTCCTGACGTTAAGTGGTTAGTGTAAAAATAACTTCACTGAACTGTCTTCTGGCCTCATCCTATATTCGAACATCACCACCGGCAGCTAATTAAATTTCAGTTTATTCAATCAGTACATGACATCATTAGCGTTTCGTGCAAAGCAAGACCTTTCCAAGTCCGAATCCACTGCATTTCAACTATACTTTCTTTTTGTTGCATCCTAAAATTAAACATCTTTTTATAAAAAATATATCAAACTGAGCACCTTCAGTACGCACAGAACAACAACTACTAGTACTATCTCATGTATCAAACTGAACACATAAGTATATGCCCGCTATAACCGGAATTACTTGTCGGATAGATGAGTGTATCTAGATGTATTTTTAGTTCTAGATACATCCATTTCTATCTATTTCGGCGATGATTAATTTGGGAGGGAGGGAGTATGAAGTTTAGAACAAAAATTCAAACTGTGCACCTTCAGTACGCACACACCAAACACAAAGGGGAGTTGAAATTAATAGTCAACTTAAGCATAGCTAGCTAGTTATCAAGGACATATAGAAACTAATTCTGATCAACAACTTTGCACAACAAAATTTGAGATTTTAAGAAATCTCTGTATGGACTATGGACCACTTAATTTGTAATATCCCCTTGTCCTCGTGTGCTCAAATACCAATAGCTACATACGAAATAGCTCAGACGAGACATCTGAATTATGAAGAAAATAATACATATGAGGAAGAGAGGGAGCGGGGCAATGTAACCTCGGCAGGCACGAGAACGATGCCAGGGGTCCCGAAGACGGTGCCATACGCCTGGAAGAGCCGCTAGATGAGGAACACTGATGCAGAGCATACTACTGTCATCTCCATGTACACGTACATAGCACCTCAACCCCCAAGTGGACCTATCGAACTTAAGGTGAACCCACTCCTCTTCGAGATTGACATGAATATCCATTTGACTTGGTTGCTACCTCACCATGGAACATTGTGAATTATTAGGTACGAGGACGACCGCCACCAAGCAGCTAGGGACCGTCCATGAAGAGAACGCACTGAAGAAGGAAGCTCGCCAAGTCCAAGGAGAAGGATGGGGAGTTATCAAGGAAGACAGAGACCGGCAGCTGCAAGGAGAGCCAACTCCCAGCCGGCCCTGTGTACACGACCTTTCTGGGCCCTGTGCGCATGGCCAGAGAGTTTCTGGACACCCTGTGCGCACGGGCCCAAAAGACTCCGTGCGCCTGGGCACCCTCGCTATAGCTGCTGATAGCCCGTGCGCACTGGCGTGTACCGTGCACACGGGGCCCCCGTGTGCATGGGCCCATCAGGAAGCTGGCCGAAAGCCACCTGTTTGGGCCTCCACTTCGCCCCCTTCCTCCAGCTACCTATATATTTCGTACCTAGGTCATTTGTTAGGGTTAGCAAAGTACACGATATGATCTTGAGAGCTTTGCTCCTATCTACCTTCTCCATGGAGATCAAGACCTCATAGGAGAAGATCCCTAGTGGATTCAAGACCCCATCTAGGGAAGGACCTCTTGAGATCTCAAGACCTCATATCCCTTTGGGATCTGGTGTTGGGATCTACGGTAGGGTGCGTCGACTGCAAATTAAAATTTCCTACGTGCAGAAGAACCAAGAACATGCTACGGGAGATGGATCACAGATCATTACCACTAGACGCGCAGTGCCGTGCAGCGGAAGAAGAGTTGGGGCAGCGTGTCCGCGTGGATCGTCTCCTCCTCGTCCGATCTCCCTCGAACAGCCGGTCGTCCGATCCCACGTACAAGTTTGCCGGAGCGGCACAAGTGCACCGCCTCTAACGATATCCGCGCGTGCAGGAGGAACACCGTGCGGCGGACTGCTAGATCCGATCACACAGTCGTCGGTGAGTGGAGGTGGCTATTCGCAACACATGCAAACCCTAATGAAAGCGCCGAAGCGATCAACCGCATGAGTGTGCCGCACCTCCACTTTATATAGGCGTCCGTCGCGGGCTCAACACTTGGGCCTCGCACGGACCCTAAAGCCCACAAGTCTACTCGGCCACAATCCGAATACAGCTCG
Source organism: Aegilops longissima (assembly GCA_021605205.1). Lineage (NCBI taxonomy): Eukaryota > Viridiplantae > Streptophyta > Magnoliopsida > Poales > Poaceae > Aegilops > Aegilops longissima. The sequence goes on along the minus strand of CM038681.1, from coordinate 586,459,135 downwards.
GATCACATCCGACCAGTGTCCTCGGATCCGACCTCGTAGGTTCCTTCCCTTAAGCGCGCGACCCCTTAGGTTCAAGTCGGCTTGTTCGCAGTTCGGATCACCTCCGAACTGCACGGTTGGTAGCGGCCTCTAGCAAGGCATGCCGAACACCAAGCAGACTATGAAGCTGGTTAGGCGAACTCGCATAACATGTCACACTTCTTTCCCTTTGCCACACGATATATGTTGTCGGGCTCAAGGCGAGACTGTCATCCTTGTGCTAGCCCGACCTCTTTCTCATTCTAGTGATGCCGACCACTATCCAAATTATCTCATAATCCTTGTTGCATGGCCATGCCTATCCTGGTCGGATCACACGAGGGGCCCAGAGTATATCTCTCCTGATCGGAGGGGCAAATCCCATCTTGCTCGACCATGTCTCGCAGCATGGGACTGGACAAACCCGTAACCTACCTTTGTAACTACCCAGTCATGGAGTAGCGTTTGGTCGGCCCAAAGCAAGTCTGTCACCATCCCGAGTACATGCGTCAGCTAAGGTCTTAGGACATAGAACGTATGTTGTACTAGAGACTCACGGATGACATATCGCTGCGTCTCATAGTTGGGTCTGTCCGACTCGGACCTTATCTCGACTCGGATCCGACTACGTCGAATCCGACCAGACCTTTCCAAGTCCATATTATCCGGTTAGCATCCAATGCTCCATGGCTAGTGAGACCAAGCCATCGACCGTGTCATATGCTAGTCTAGTCGGCTGTGCGTCCACACAGCCGTTTCGACTAGGGACCTTTTAGGATAGTCATCATACAATGCATAGTCCCACAAACAAGTCACGTACTTGTTGATACACATCATTGATAATGTCCAAGGACTATCTTTATTCATAAACACATAGGAAATATCATCATACATGATTGCCTCTAGGGCATATCTCCAACATCTGGGATGAACTTTATCATCTACCCATGTTCATCTTGTTGTTTATGTACTTTGTGGATCTTGTGTGGATTTGAGTCTAGTGGGAGTGTAAGTGGGCTTGGTCTTGTGTGTTCCCTTGGTGTACTTCGTGTTCTTCGTGGGATTCCCCCTCGAATTCATGAAAGATCTCCACCTAGGTTTCCACCCTACAACATCTTGGATCAGAGCTTAGGTTCTCATGAATTTGGAGTCTCCCCCTTTGTTTTCTAGCCCAATTTTGTTTGATTTTGTCCCAATTCAAAAATCCCCACAAAAATAGCCCCAAATTTTTTGTTGCAATTTGTTGGTTCTTGTGAGATTTTGTTGTGTTTGATCCACGATTTTGATGTTTGACAAGTAGATATTGGCTTTCCCCACCTCCACACCACCAATTCCACCACCAATTTTTGTTTTCCACCTCAAAAGTGAGCCACGGAATCGCGGAATTTCCGCCCACCTCGTGCCCACGGGCCCCAGACCCCGTGCGCAGCCCCCCCCCCCGAAAAGTCTCTGGACACCCCGTGCCCACGGACCCATACTGTGCGCATGGCCCTCCGAGTCCAGCCGACATCCCTTCACCATTTCAGCCATATCTTCCACATCCGGAGTCTGATTTTGACGTTCTTTAGCTCGTTGAGTAGCTATTGACATCCCCCATCCATCTAGATAGGTTCCAACATCATTTCAATCCATAATTGTTTTGACAATTTGGCCTCTTTGCCCAGGCCCTCCACCATATCATCCACAAAACCACCATAGCTTTCCGCAACCTAACCCATTTTGCTCCATTTAGCATTTGTGGCTGTTTGAGTTGTGACTTGAGTCTCCGAAGGTGTTTCGGCTACTTAGGGACGGTTTCTTATTCATAAACCACCACCACCACTTCCACATTGCCATCTCCAAAACCACCACTGCATTTTCGCTACCTCCATTTGACCGCATCTTCGAAACCACTACCACCATTGCCATTTCCACTACTTGGGTATTTTGACTAACTAGGAATGGTTCGACATCGACAACACCACCGCTCAAGTTCGCCAAGGATTTGACATCAACCACCTTCACCATTTTGACACCCTAACAGTAAGCAAGAACGACAACCTCTATATCATCTTGATATCATGGTATCCCATCATTACATATTCCTTGCCATTGCTTTGATCGCCCCGAGCCTATTGCGAACCTTACCTATCGGGACTAGCGAGTTGAGAATCGATGGGCCACGCTATTTGTGCACCTTAGTGACATGCTTACGCCGCATAGCTAGTTTTAGCATGCAATCATCTTGCTATCATCATTGTGCCATAAGTCTCTCACGTGCATATCTTACATAGTTGTCTCATATCATACTTGGCTTGAGCATCAAGCTTATAAAAAAAAGAGCAAACAGATTGTAAGCGAAAGAAGAGATATAAAAGAGCTTGTAAGCAATAGAAATAGCATTGGGCCTTTGCATAGTACATACACTTGGAGCATACATACATAGCATACTTGGGATTGAAGACGACACGTTTACTCTCATAGGTTGGTGCACAAGCGTATCTTGCCCATTTGAGCAATCGAGCTAGTGTCTCTCTAGCATCCATGCAACAAGAGCTTTTTCCATGGCAACACATTTTGTGCAGATTCCTTGGTTGCGCAAATCCCATCTATCTATCCGTGTGTGTGTTTCTTGTGTCACCATAGCTATTGATCTATTTGCTTTACATTGCAATTTTGTGAATCTTCCTCAACATTTTTGAAATCTTGGACTAACATTTGCTTGAATTTTGTGCCACTTGTCCTAACCAAGCCACTCGATAAGCTTTACGTTGTAAGTGTGAGTGACAAGTCCGGTACCAATTCCACTACTCTCTGATTTCACATTGCGTGACACAGGATACATCCTCAACTTTGGGAAAAGGTGTGACACCCTGATTTTTATACCAGAAGACTTAAGCTAATAAATCATGCTAAAATATGGTTTGACAAAAACTTTTGAGTGTTTTGAACTTTGCTTGATTGGATTTTTGATTGTTGTTTGCAAGTGCTCTAAAAATCAAATAAATCCTCCAACTCTTATACTCCTTCTCCTTGATCCAAACTTTTGCCCAATGATCATGCCATGTGTATAGGACAGAATAGTGTTTTCTTGCAAAAATAATTTGGCAAAAAAGTATTTTCTAAATTAGGTTTTCCAAAACCCCCTGAGTTAAGGCTTGAACTACAAGTACTTAATTTAGGGTATGAAAAATATTTCAAAAAGTATATTTGACTCCTATTAGGCATAGGACTCCCATAAACCACAAAAATATAATTTTAAAAGTAATTTTCCTATTTTATTTAAAGGCTTTTTCTTTAGGCAGGAAATGGTCTTTAATAGGTTAAAATTATTTAACTGTTTCAAAAATATTTGAGAAAATTTAGGGAAACTCAGTGGACATATATTTTCCATATATAAGAGTTTCAACACATGGTCATGTCCAAAATATTGGTCAAATCCCTCAAAAACCATTTCTGGATATTTCAAGCTTTTGAAATATTTACAAAGGAAATATTCTATAAAAAATCCAAGAAAATTCTGGCAAGTCACATATGCCTAGTGTGATGCCTCTGCAAAGTTTTATTCCAATCAGAATAGTTTTAGTTCACAAAAGTGCCCCAAAACCATCTCTGTCCAGATCCAAGTTTGAACAACTCTACATTGGCAACTTTCTCATTTATACCTAAATTTTTGTGGACATGCTCACATCTCCAAATGATGACACTACACCAAGTGGTGCATCAAGGAGAATAATTTTGCGTGACTAGATCTTGGAAAACCCATTTTCTGTTGATTTCTACGGTTTACCAAAGTTACATTGTCAATTTTCTTCAAATGAGCTCAAACTTGGTGAACAACCTCATTTCCATATTCCATTTGATCCTGTTAAGTCTCATGCCAAGAGGAATTCATCTGCTTGTCCAAACCAACATCAACCACTTTCTGCCATATTTTTGTGATCAATGGTCTGGGTACCAAATGGATCCCAATTGATCTCAACTTTTTACCACAGCTCCTCCTAGTCCCCTTCTACCTCCAGTAACATTTGCTCAGCCTCAGCTCAGTCATTGGTTGGTAAAAACCCCCCATTTACCTCCCTGGTCAGCAGCTTCCTCTCTCTTTCTCACCTCCCTCCTCCCTCCAGTGGGCATCCATGGCATCCAAAGCCTCCCCCTTTCTTTACTACTCCCTAGCTCTACCAGACATGAGTGGGCACGCCCCTACCCCTTAAACAATGCCATGCCGGCCATTTGCACGCTCTAGAGCACGCTACAGTGCAGCCAGGGCAGACTAAGGCATAGCCTAGTGGTGGGAAGGGGTTGATGCCTTCCCACCCACCCAGGTTCAAGGCATGGTACTTGCAATTTGGGTTTGTTGCACCAATTATACTGTGGGGGGCTCCCTTACAGTCTTTCTGTAAAAAAAAACAGTGCGGCCAGGCACTGTAGCCGCCCCCAGCCAACCACCTCCAGCCACCTCGGGCCTCCCTAGTGTGCCCGACGATGCGCCTTTGCGTCCGCAGCACGGCAGATGCTCGGCCCCCTCCTTCCTCTCTCCTTCTCCCCCTGCTGAGCTCGCCCGACGCCGCCCAGCTTGGCCAGTGGGCGCACGATCTCGGGCTGGAGAGCCAATAAGAGCTCCTGAGTCGCGATGCTCAGGAGCCCCCCTTTTAATGAGCAAGCAGACCGCATGGGAAAGAGAGGGAGCTCGTGGTGCCGCCCCCTGTAGACCTCAGGAGGTTCCTGCAAATCAGCACGAGAAAGGCACGGGTTGCCATTATGATTGCCGGCCGGCCATTGGTTGCCCCGAGAGAAGGGTGAGGGCACTGAGGGCCTGGTGAGGTAACGCACGCGGGGCCTGCCGCGGGCCAGAGCTCGACCACTCAGATTTGTCGACGTTGCAGGGACGGACCCATGCGCAAGCGCCGTGCCAGCGTGAGCGGCTCCTGTGGTAGGTGGAAATCGAGCAGGTGATAATCATAGGTAGATTAGGCATGAAAGGCAAATCAGCTTAGGTAAATGCATAATGGATACATGCCACTGGGTCATACCCAACCGGCTTGGGGATGATGCAGCCCGAGGGGCGCCCCCAGCAAGGTAAGCCAAAGACATAAAAAGAGATACATGCCGCAGGGACGGACCCACGCGGCCTGGGAATGATGCAGCCCTGAGGGCGCTCCCAGCTGAAATGAACTTGGCAGATGTCACCTAGTTCCATTGTAGAGGGGGTGTTGGGCCAGCTGAAGATGCGCGGTGAAGGGGTCGACCCTCACGAGCCACCGGGGCCCTGAGCCTCAGGAGGCTCTGGGGGTCCAGGTGGTTCCTTGAGGACCGTCTCCATCTCTGCTAGGATCGCGTGGTGCCTGGCCTCCTGAGCCGTCAGAATGCTCCGCAGGTGACGCTGGTAGGTGGCAGCTGTGTTCGGCAGGCCGAAAGGCATGTGAACGTAGCTGTGCGGCGGACCCTCGCAACGTCCCACGCGCGAAGGCCAGAAGCGCTCCTGAGATGCGGCTCGGTTGAGCCCTGGGACATCGATGCAGATGCGCAGCCCACCATCCTCGCTTGGATGGGGAGCCACGCTGGGCGAGCAGCTGTCGTCGCGCACGACCCTCGCTTCCTGAAGCTGCTGAGTGGTCTTGGCAATGAACTCCTAAACGTTGGGCTTTCCACGCCCTGCGCCTTCCTGAGGGAAACGTGCCGTGAAGCACGCCTCTGAGTGGTGCCCGAGCGCCTCCCTCGTGATGTTGGCGAGGTCTGAGGCCCTCCAAAAGAGAGCCCCCGAGCCCTGCCCGAGGAGGGCGCCGGCCGCGCCTTCCTATGCGATGGAAGGAGGTGCCCCAGGCACGGGCGCTGATGCTGTCGCGACACCACCCGAGATGCCAACCTCCTGAGGCCTTGTTCGGAGTGGTTGCTTCTTCTTCTTGGGGATGGCTTCAGGAGCGTTCTCGCCCTTGCTGTCCGGGTCCTCGATTGCTGCGGCTTGGAAGGCACGGTCGAGGGAGCACACCGCATCTCTCTCTTCGCAGGGACCGTGATGATTCCGCCGCTCCCTAGAATCTTGAGGACATTGTAGCCGTAGTGGGTCACTGCCATGAACTTGGCCAGGGCTGGGTACCCGAGGATGGCATTGTACGGCAGGTGGATGTGGGTGAGGGAGTCCTGGATTAGGGGGTATCCGGACAGCCGGACTATATACATCGTCCGGACTATTGAAGCGTGAAGATACAAGACTCAAGACTTCGTCCCGTGTCCGGATGGGACTTTCCTTGGCGTGGAAGGCAAGCTTGGCGATCTGGATATTATATTTCCTTCCTTGTAACCGACTCCATGTAAACCCTAGCCCTCTCCGGTGTCTATATAAACCGAGAGGTTGGTCCTTAGAAGGCCGATCACAATTACAATCATACCATCATAGGCTAGCTTCTAGGGTTTAGCATCTATGATCTCGTGGTAGATCTACTCTTGTACTACCCATATCCTCAATATTAATCAAGCAGGAAGTAGGGTTTTACCTCCATCGAGAGGGCCCGAACCTGGGTAAACATCTGTGTCCCTTGCTTCTGTTACCATCAGCCTAGACGCACGATCGGGACCCCTACCGAGATCCGCCGGTTTTGACACCGACATTGGTGCTTTCATTGAGAGTTCCTCAGATCGTCGCTGCAAGGCTCGATGGCTCGCCTCGCTGTCGTACAACATTACCGCGGGGGGAGCTCTGGCTGTAGGCCAAACTCTCCGACTAGGCGGCTTCGTCATGGCCGCCCCATCGGTCGTCGCTACCGACGATGGCCTCTCGATCATCACGCATAAACTTCACATCAATTCGAACTCGCGAACAGATGGATCCGATAGAGCTCTCTTCTTTAATGAGCTCTTGGATCGCATCGCCGCTTTGGGAGTCGTAATGACTATGACCGGATCAGGCTTAAACCCGACCAAAGGGACATTAAATCCTCGCCGCCACCCATGAGATAGTGGTATCGGAGGAACCACACAAGGAGTATCCCTCTATTTTGAGGACGAATTATGTCCGGATCGCCGAGCTCCCGGAGCCGGACACCCGCCCGGGGGATGATATGACCCGGGTCCCGGACTTAAGACCGGGCACGGGGCCGGACAAATTAGGCAGCGTCCCGAATCCCGAGCTGTTGAACTCGGAAGCTTCCATGCCCCGGGGTGCTAGATCGGATCAGAATCCGGATTCAGCTATAACCACCCATGCGGACTTAAATCGTCTCTCCCATATCAGGCAAAAGCCCCGGGAGACAGTACATCATTACTGGGCCAGATTCCTCCTTGCACTAAACAAAGTCGAGGGCTGCCACGAGGAGGACGTAGTCTCGCTCTTCTGCAAAAACTGCACGGACAAAGGAATCCTTAATGCTATAAGTCGCCGTGACATAGTACGCTTTGTGGACTTAGCAATCATAGTACAGAAATACTGTGCGATGGAAAGCGTCTGGAAAACTCAAACTGAATTTTGGGACAATCCGGCTTTCACCAAAACCTTTGTCCGAACTAAACGGGCGAACTCTCGTGACGTCAGACGATCCAATCCCCAAGAAACCAAAGCCCACCCCTGGCAGGGAACCAGATTGGAAAAATGGCTCAATGGGCCATGTAAACTCCACAAGACTCGGACACGGACCAACTCATAGCCTTAGGGCATGTTGGATACTCCGGCAGGTTGCAAAAAGTGGCGAGGATCTTCTTACAGAACAACATCCCACCAACGAGCACAATACGGTACTAACAGTCTTCGAGACTTTTGCCTCAAACAGTAGGTGCAAGGGAGCTCATCGAAGCTCTGCGGAAATTTGCCATATGGCGAAGATGAACCCCTGGAACGACACTGCTATAACTTTCAACGCCAGTGACGAACCTCGATCCCGGACTGTCCGGGCACCAGCCTCTCTGGTTCTTAGCCCAATCGTGGATGGCTTTCGGCTCACTAAAGTGCTCATGGATGGCGGAAGTGGATTAAACTTGATCTATGAAGAGACACTCAGCAAGATGGAAATTGACAAAGGCCGCATTGAACAAAGCGGCACAACCTTCAGGGGAATTATCCCTAGCCGGGAAACGCGGTGTGCAGGAAAAATCACACTCGACGTGGTATTCGGCACCCCGGAAAATTATAGGTCCGAAGAAATCACCTTCCAAGTGGCCCCATTCAGCAGCGGATACCACGCCCTTTTAGGGCGGGACGCGTTTGCAAGCTTTCAAGCTATACCCCATTACGGGTACTTGAAGCTTAAAATGCCCGGGCCCAATGGAATCATCACTCTAGCCAGTGATCCGGACGTCGCACTTCGCGCCAATAACAAAACCGCAGCACTAGCCCTGGAGGCACTATCTGAGGCCCTAGCAGCCGAAGAATTAACAACACTGCGGGCCACCATGGACAGGGACGACGTGATACTCGACAAGCGACCCAAGTCCACCTCATTTAAACCCGCAGACGATATAGTCAAATTCCAAGTCCATCCAACGGACCCCATGAAGACAGCTTCCGTCGGGACACAACTGAGCCTCGTGATGGACGCCGCACTGCGAGACTTCTTACGCGAGAATTGGGACATCTTCGCCTGGCACCCATCGGACATGCCAGGCATCCCACACAGATTGGCCGAACACAACCTCAATATACTAAAAAGATACAAACCGGTCAAGCAGACTCTAAGACGGTTTTCAGAGCCCAAACGGCAGGCCATGGGGGAAGATCTAGCCAAACTACTCGAGGCCGGATTCATCAGAGATATCAAGCATCCGGATTGGCTGGCAAACCTGGTAATGGTACCAAATAAGGACAAATCATGGCGCCTATGTGTCGACTTTAAAGACCTCCCCTTTCCACTCCCTCGCATCGATCAAATCATTGATGCCACAGCAGGACACGACTCGCTGTGTTTCCTCGACGCATACTCTGGATACCATCAAATAAAGATGGCAGAGTCTGACCAAGCTGCAACGGCTTTCATAACGCCATATGGCCCTTTCTGCTTCAACACTATGCCTTTCGGGCTCAAGAACGCCGGTGCAACCTACCAACGCATGATTCAAACATGCCTAGAAAAGCAAATTGGCAAAACAGTTGAGGCATACGTGGATGACGTGGTCATAAAAACAAGACACGTCAAAACCCTAATAGATGACTTGAGGCTTACATTCGACAATCTCCGACATACGACATCAAGCTGAACCCGAAAATGCATTTTGGCGCCCCTCGGGAAGCTACTCGGCTTCATCGCTCCAACAGAGGAATCAAGTGAATCCGCAAAGATCCGAAGCTCACGAGTTGGCTATACCAATGCACCTCAAGCACATCCAAAACTAGCCGGATGCGTGGCTGCTCTCACCGCTTTATCTCCGTGTTAGGAGAAAAGGCATTACCTATTTACCGCCTTCTTGGTGCATCGAACACTTCGTGGATTTGATGCAGCCGGGCCGGACTGGATGAAATAAAGACCTTATTGGCCAAGAATCCAAGATTAACAATACCGAATATCGATTTAACCTATGTCTGCTGTACATAGTTGCAACGCATCAAGTTGTAAGCGCAGTGCTCGTCGTTGAACGAGAGGCTGAAGGATACAAATACCCGCTCCAGAAGCCGGTTTACTACGTGTCCACGGTCCTAACCCCATGCAAATCCCGATACCCACACTATCAAAAAATATCATACGCGGTGTTCATGGCATCTCGGAAGCTACGACACTACTTTCAAGAGTGTTCGATTACGGTGGCCTCCAAAGTACCACTCAATGACATAATAAATAACCGCGATGCTACGGGCCGGATTGCCAAATGGGCCATTGAGCTCCTTCCGTTCGACATAACATACAAACCACAGCGGGCCATTAAGTCGCAAGTATTGGCTGACTTTGTCACCGAATGGACAGAAGCCGAACTCCCTCAAGAGTACGGCGCATACTCAAACTGGATCATGCACTTCGACGGCTCTAAAATGCTGGCCGGATTTTGGAGCAGGTGTAGTCCTGACGTCTCCCATCGGAGACACGGTCGAGTACGTCCTCCAAATATTATACACAGACTCCAACAATGCAGCCGAATATGAGGCTCTGTTTCACGGTCTTCGGATGGCAGTCTCTATGGGCATTCAATGCCTAGAAGTGCGTGGGGATTCAAACCTTGCAATATCACAAATAAATGGAGATTTCAACGCCAAGGACCTGAAAGTGGCGGCCTACCGTAATGCCGTCCTCAAGATGTCAGCTCGGTTCGAGGGGCTCGAGTTCCACCATGTGGCCCGAGAAAACAATCAAGTGGCGGATGTCCTCGCTCGCATCAGTGCTAAACGCGACCCTGTCCCACCTAACATATTCTTGGAACGGCTATTCAAGCCATCCGTAGTATGAGAAGGGGAGTCCGGCAATACTAGCACGGATCCGAATACACCCCCAGATTCTGAACTATCAGACATAGTCGAAGGTTCTACCACCGAAATAACGTCCTCGACCCACGAAATCATGGCTGTAATCGCCCCGTGGACCGAGCCTTTCTTGGCCTACCTAAATAGGCAGGAGCTCCCCGAAGACCAAAATGAAGCACGCTGCATCGTCCGGCGCTCTAAAGCTTATAAAGTCTACGAAGGGGAACTCTACAAGAAAAGCGCTACCGGAGTACTCCAAAGATGCATCTCCGAAGAGGAAGGGCGGCAGCTCTTGGCTGAAATCCATGCCGGATCTGGCGGGCACCACGCCATGGCTCGAGCATTAGTCGCCAAGGCCTCCCGTCAGGTTTCTCTCGGCGACGGCCCGAAAGCAGACGACAGACCTTGTCCAACATTGCGCTGGTTGCCGCCTCTTTGCCAATCGAGTCATATGCCCCTAGCGCCTCCACACAATCCCCATAACTTGGCCCTTTGCGGTCTGGGGGCTGGATATGGTCGGACCTCTTAAAGGGGGAAGCCATAAGAAAAAATACTTGTTGGTCATGTTGGACAAATTCACCAAATGGATAGAAGCCAAACCAGTCAAAACGACCGAATCCGGACCAGTAATAGACTTCATATCCAGGGTCGCATTACCGACACGGTATCCCCACAAGATCATCACTGATAATGGCTCAAATTTCACAAATGACGAAGTGAAAACTTGGTGTGCCAAAATGGGCATTAAGCTTGATTACGCCCGCCTACCATCCCCAAACAAACGCCGGTAGAGCGGGCGAATGGTCTCATCATGAGCGCATCAAACCCGCACTAGTGCGATCCTTGACAGAGTCGGATACGACCGGGTCGAGGAGCTCGACCAGACTGGGGCTGCGGACCACGCCGAATCGCACCACCGGATATACACCATTTTTATGGTGTACGGCGCGAAGCAGATACCTGCGACATAATACATGATTCGCCACACGTACGCATGTACGAAGAGAAGGAAGCCGAGTTAGATCGGCAGGATAACTTGGACGCCCTGGAGGAGGAGCGCGACGTCGCAAAAGCCCGCTCCGCATTCTATCAGCAGCAGGCTCGACGATATCAAAGCAGAGAAGTGCGGGCCAAAACTTACAATATTGGCGAGCTCGTTCTACGCCTACCGGAGAAGAAGAAGGACAAGCTCAAACCCAAGTGGGAGGGTCCCTTCGTCATTGACAAAGTTCTCACCGGAGGAGTGTACCGCTTACGTAATGCATCCGATAACAGGCTCGAGCCGAACCCATGGAACGCGGCCAGACTCCGGAGATTCTACGCCTAACGCCAACTCAATGTTCGCCTCCTAACCCTCCTTTTAATTATGCTCCATCCCTTTTCCTTTCTCGACCTTTTCCTCTTCACACAAAGTATTCAATACAGACGGACTCCGGATCCTTCCGCCGCACTATGTGTGTAATCGATACACGGGGCTTCCTACACGGAAGCTAAAATAATTACTCACATGGCTTTCGCCCATCACATATGCATTCTTTTTCCATATGTGCCTTTTCTTCACCATTATATGCATCGATATGACTTAAGATGTTGCCAAGCTGGGTTGCTGGCTCTTGTGTTTATGCCCTATGTTCCCGTTAATCTGCTAGGGCATAAGGGGAGCACCTCTCGCGATTGTTACTGCCGGTTCAGCCGGATGTGTACCTCAGACTGGGTGAAGCCGAAAGCTAGCTTCCTTAAGAGAATATTCGGTCGGTGAACAAAAGATGTGTTCGTTTATTATAATGTAAATCCCCAGAAGTCTTGTATCCTGCGCCATCGTTCGCAGTCCGGACATGTGCGTCGTCGCATGCGTACCCAGGGAAAGGAACCCCTAACGGAAATATTCTCCCTGGAAGATGTTTCTTACTATCCATGTAATATAACATAACTAGTTGGGTACTTGTCTGTTCAAGCACTTATGACCCCTACGCCTTGTTTCCACGCATACCCTGGTTTTGTATAACTGAGTGGGTATTCGGGCACACCTGGATTGTAGGATCCGGGGGCTGAAGCGAAGAGGTCCGCCATGACAAATGATTTTAATCCGGCTAGGGGCTAATTATGTCAATTAAAATTACACAGTCACTTAGACTGACTATATTCCTCCTCTATACCGTCCAACAGGCTATCTAGCTTACAATCCTGTTGAGAATACTTAGCGGCTAACGCTACCTGGTCATATACCGCACTCACAGAATTTCTTGCCCATCGGGCCCCGCCGGTCCTACTTCGCCATATGGTTCGGGTCCAGCTTGGTGTAGCGCTCTTCACCATAGCCCGAGCTTCTCTTATACCTTGCCGCAAGCGGACACTTTCCACAATCGAAGCGTCGCCGTGCTCCTTGAAGCATATTCACAAGCTCCCCATGCCATTCGGCAGCAAGCTTGATGGCCACAAAGCCCGAGCAACACCTCGTGCATCACTTGCCGAGCTCACTCGCAGCCATGAAAGGTCTTGCAGTAAATCACTTGCGGATGAGGGCATCTCCTCCTCGGGGTGACCTGCTAACATTCCTCGCAAGCAAAATTCTTTCAATATACTTCCTCGCCCGAACTATACTACAGCTCGCCTAGGCACTTACCGTAAATGCCGCGTCGAAGCCTTTTGTTCTCCTTCATAGAGTCCGCCACCGAGCGCGGAGATCTTTTAACTCCACGCCCAGCTGGACTTTGGCATCTTGAAGATCGTTTTTCTCCGCCTAACTCGCAGAAGAATGCGCCGCCACCTCCAGCTGCCTTTTGAGATGCGATGCGTCCTCTCTTATGACCTCCGGATCCACCCCGGGATTGTCTGCAGAATTTTTTGTTAGACTTATCATATCAGCCATTTACTAACTGGTGCATCTTCGTACAATTGTGACAATTATTACCAGATGAGGGCTTTTGGGGTTCCTCTAACTTGGCAACTACGGCCCTCAGCTCGGCCTTGCATTCCTCCAGCTCCCGAGACAATTGCTCATTCTTCTCTACAAGGACTCAGGTATAATTGATCCTTAAAACAGTTGTTCCAACCGCTTTCAAGTCTCGAGGGCTACTGCTACACATGCTTATCAAATTTTCTTACCCAGATATCTTTGGTATATCGTCCGTCGCCGGCAAGCCCGCCTTGAGAAGCTCGGATGTATGCGCCTCCGAATTGAAGGCGTTAAATGCCTCTTCGAAAAGATGTTGTTCAATGCGACCCGTCGGCGCGGTGATTCATGACGCCTCTACTTGAATTCGTGGCTGAGAGCATATCCGCATTCTCTGTTGGAGAACTATGCGACATCGGCCCTGCTCCCGCCTCCGCCTCGGCTGGTTCTGAATCCGGTGGTGGAGGCGTGGTTGGCGAGATCCCTGATATAGTCCGCTGCTCCTCTTCCTGCCAGAACACAAAGGGTGCTGTCATACTTCAAAATACCATAATCACAGCACAAGTTTTTGTCTTACCTCTGTAGCGGCGAGTCGACCCTTACCGCCTTCCTCTTGAGCCTGCCCGATCCGGACGCCCTTGACCGACGAGTCCCTAGGGGCTCGGCCCCATGCTCCGATCGTCGTCTCTGCAGAAACACGACACTTCAAGGGTAAGGCATGACATCTGAAGGGAGTCCTCTTCGGAGGATAGGGTTTTTCGACTTGGCTTACGCGCGACGTAGGAAGTGGTCCAGGATAGTCGGCAGTAATGGCCACCGAGGCGCCATCACAGCTCGCTTGATAAAATATCCCGTTGACGAGCTCCACGGTAATATCCGGATCTTCTTCGAGACCTGGATCTAGGGCCCTTCCGGGGTCCTCCGGTTGCGGGGAGGGGCTAGAGATTCCTTCTACGGCCCTCCTTAGTTCCTGCTCGAGAATATCGAGGCAGATGATCTTAGCAAAGAACGCCACGATAAGTGACGTAGGGAAAGGAACGACAACTTACCCAGTTTGGGGGGTTGTACATGGAGAATCCCTCTTGCGGTTTGATGTGAAGGAATTCCTCCTCTTCCCCTTTGTACAAATCGGACAATATCCTTGCCGAGCAAAGGCGGAGTCCGCACTTACGGCCACAGCTGGTGGCATCATCTTCCCGCTGAAGTGCCACATGGGCTTCCCGATATTGAAGTGGTTGCACTCCCGTATTATGCATATTGCCATAACCTCGACTATCGTCAATCCGGAGTTGGCCAGTAACTTTATCCTGCTCATCAGGTAATGTATTTCCCTGGTATCCTCCTCTTGGGGGCCTTGGGGGCGCCAGCTTAGATGTGCCCTCGGCTGGGCATTACTGAACTGGGGGAGACCTGTCCGGACTGGATCCGGAAGGGGAACATTGTCAATGTAGAACCACTCTGAAGGCCAGTTCTCTGGTACCTTCTTGGGAGTGCCAGATAGGTATCCGGTCTCGGCAATGTGCCATACTTCGGCCCCACCCACCTGACTTAGGGATTCTCCCTGGTTGCGGGGGACAAGGCAGAATAGCTACTTCCATAACCCGAAGTGAGGCTCGCAGCCTAAAAATAGCTCTCAAAGGGCAACATACCCTGCTATATGTAGTATGGGGGCAGGGGTAAGATTGTGTAACTGGAGGCCGTAGAACTCCAGGAGCCCGCGAAGGAACGGGTGGATAGGAAACCCGAAGCCCCTTAGCAGATGCAGGATGAGGCATATTCGCTCCTCTGGAGACGGATTCGGAGATCTCTCCGCTTGCTCCCCGCCATTATAGGTGGCTATTCCTTGTGGAAGAAACCCTTGTATTTGTAACTCGATCAAACGGCTACGGCTATGGGGAACTGAACACTCTTCCCAGTCCCCCGGCTTGGGGCGAGGAGAGCGAGTAGAAGAGCTGTGACGACCGGCCATGTTGGAATGGTTTTTCCGGAGCGCTCTGTTGGATGCTTGCTCGAGGGGGAGGAGTGAGGTTTGGATATGAGAATCCCCGTCTCTTCAAATAGGCGGTCAGCCCAAAAGATTGAGGGTGGTAAATGCGAAAAACACCTCGGCTCCTCACATTCGCTCGACACGTGGAGATGGTCATTATTGAGGCAATCAAGCCAAGGAGTACAACATTGATGGAGTTCCGACACTATTTGCCGTAATGTGTACTTTGGAGTATTCGAGACGGAACCCGCCTGCAATGCCAAGACAAGACTGCGCGCCGGACTCATCATCATTGAAGCCTGGTTCAGGGGCTACTGAGGGAGTCCTGGATTAGGGGGTATCCGGACAGTCGGACCATATACATTGTCCGGACTATTGAAGCGTGAAGATACAAGACTCAAGACTTTGTCCCGTGTCCGGATGGGACTTTTCTTGGCGTGGAAGGCAAGCTTGGCGATCCGGATATTATATTTCCTTCCTTGTAACCGACTCCATGTAAACCCTAGCCCTCTCCGGTGTCTATATAAACCGGAGAGGTTGGTCCTTAGAAGGCCGATCACAATTACAATCATACCATCATAGGCTAGCTTCTAGGGTTTAGCCTCTACGATCTTGTGGTAGATCTACTCTTGTACTACCCATATCTTCAATATTAATCAAGCAAGAAGTAGGGTTTTACCTCCATCGAGAGGGCCTGAACCTGGGTAAACATCTGTGTCCCTTGCTTCCTGTTACCATCAGCCTAGACGCACAGATCGGGACCCCTACCCGAGATCCGCCGGTTTTGACACCGACAGTGGGCGACGTCGAAGTCGATGAGCTCGGTGCGGTAGTTGTCGCGCTGTCCGAAGGTGACAGGGAGGCGGACCTTCCCTATTGGGGTGGTGGAACCGTCGGTAACTCCTGAGAAGGGCTTGGTAGGCTGGAGCTAATCGTATGGCACTTGAAGGTTGTCGAACATCTCAACGGACAGGACGTTAAGCCCTGCGCCGCCGTCGATGAGGGTCTTGGTGACTTGCACGTTGCTGATGACTGGTGAACAGAGCATTGGGAGAACGCCATCAGTAGCCGCGCACTTGAGTTGATCTGTCGAGCTGAAGGTGATGGCGCACTTGGACCACCTGAGCGGGCGCGTGGCCTCGAGCCTGGGGAGGGCTGCGTTCACCTCGCGAGCAAACTTCTTGAAGATACACAGAGAGGCTGGGGCCTGAGCTCCGCCCAAGATGCAAGCGATAGCACGTGGCTCCTGGAAGCCCCCAGCCCCCTCGTCCTGATGATGGTCGTCATTCCTTCTTGGCGGCGGCGGCAGCGGAGGAAGGCCTGCGTTACGCTGGGGGCGGTCCTCGTGAGGCTGATCCCTCCAGGCGCCCTCGCGAGGCTGGTCCCTCCAGGCGCCCTTGCAAGGATGGTCCTGCCAGCGATCCTCACGAGGTCTGTCACGCCACTCCTAGCGAGGGCCACGGTCGTCCCATCGTCCTCCGCCACATCCTCCTCCTCAGCCGTAGCCTCGGTCGTTGCGCTCGGGGCATCGACCGAAGCATCCTTCTCGAACGGCCCTGAGCTCCTGGCAATCGTTGGTGTTGTGGGTGTGGAGGTTGTGGTAGGCGCAGAACGGACGGCTGCCCTTGGACAACTCAGGCTGGTCCCTGCCGCGCTTCATGTCTCGTTCCGCCGCGAGCACGGCTACTCCCTTGCGCTTCACGTCCTTGGCCTTGGTCTTCTTTTCTTCAGGGTCGGCAGCTGGGAGCTCGAGGAGGGAGAGGCATACTGATACGTCTCCGTCGTATCTACTTTCCAAACACTTTTGCCCTTGTTTTGGACTCTAATTTGCATGATTTGAATGGAACTAACCCGGACTGACACTGTTTTCAGCAGAATTGCCATGGTGTTATCTTTGTGTGGAAAGAAAAGTTCTCGGAATGACCTGAAACTCCACGGAGATTATTTTTCAAAAATACAAAAAATACTGGCAAAAGAATCAAGGCCAGGGGGCCCACACCCTGTCCACGAGGGTGGTGGCGCGTTCCCTCCCCTGGGCGCGCCCCCTGCCTCGTGGGCCCCCTGGATGTCCACCGACCTCAACTCCAACTCTATATTTTTGCTTTCATGGAGAAAAAAATCAGAGAGAAAGATTCATCGCGTTTTACGATACGGAGCCGCCGCCAAGCCCTAATCTCTCTCGGGAGGGCTGATCTGGAGTCCGTTCGGGGCTCCAGAGAGGGGGATTCATCGCCATCATCATCATCAACCATCCTCCATCACCAATTTCATGATGCTCACCGCCGTGCGTGTGTAATTCCATCGTAGGCTTGCTGGACGGTGATGGGTTGGATGAGATTTATCATGTAATCGAGTTAGTTTTGTTAGGGTTTGATCCCTAGTATCCACTATGTTCTGACATTGATGTTGGTATTACTTTGCTATGCTTAATGCTTGTCACTAGGGCCCGAGTGCCATGATTTCAGATCTGAACCTATTATGTTTTCATGAATATATGTGAGTTCTTGATCCTATCTTGCAAGTCTATAGTC
Source organism: Aegilops longissima (assembly GCA_021605205.1). NCBI lineage: Eukaryota > Viridiplantae > Streptophyta > Magnoliopsida > Poales > Poaceae > Aegilops > Aegilops longissima. Next base: position 586,441,352 of record CM038681.1, on the reverse strand, counting down.
AACTATTATGTGTTATGATCCGACAACCCCGAAGTGACAATAACCGGGATACTTCTCGGTGATGACCCTAGTTTGAGGAGTTCATGTATTCACTAAGTGCTAATGCTTTGGTCCAGTACTCTATTAAAAGGAGGCCTGAATATCCCTTAGTTTCCATTAGGACCCCGCTGCCACGGGAGGGTAGGACAAAAGATGTCATGCAAGTTCTTTTCCATAAGCACGTATGACTATATTCGGAATACATGCCTACATTACATTGATGAACTGGAGCTAGTTCTGTGTCACCCTAGGTTATAACTATTAGATGAGGAATCACATCCGACATAATTATCCATCACTGATCCAATGCCTACGAGCTTTTCACATATTGTTCTTCACTTATTTCCTTTCCCGTTGCTATTGTTACAATCACTACAAAACCCAAAAATATTACTTTTGCTACCGCTATCATTACTATCATATTACTTTGCTACTAAATACTTTGCTGCAGATACTAATTTATCCAGGTGTGGTTGAATTGACAACTCAATTGCTAATACTTGAGAATATTCTTTGGCTCCCCTTGTGTCGAATCAATAAATTTGGGTTGAATACTCTACCCTCGAAAATTGTTGCGATCCCCTATACTTGTGGGTTATCAAGACTATTTTCTTGCGCCGGTGCCGGGGAGCATAGCTCTATTCTTTGAGTCACTTGGGATTTATATCTGCTGGTCACTATGAAGAACTTGAAAGACGAAAGAACTAAGATTTTTCCCTCAACCACGAGGGGAGGTAAGGAACTGCCATCTAGCTCTGCACTAGATTCTCCTTCTGTTTTGAGTAAGCTTGCGACACCTAAACCTGCTTCTGCTATTAATTCTGATATGTCGCATTTTATTGATGATGCCACTTCTGCTATGCGTGATACTTATGATGAAACTACTTCTATGCTTGATATTACTGTGCCACTTGGTGAATTTCTTGATGAACAACTTGCTAGGGCTAGAGAAAATGAAATTATTGAAGATAGTGATGATGAAGGTTCTCCCCCTAAATATGAATTGCCTGTTGTTCCTGAGGGTTATGTTATGGATGAAGAAACTGTTAGAGATCTTCTTGCTTGCAATGATAGATCTGATCTTAAGAAGTTATTAGTTAAACTTAAACAGAAAACTCTAAATGCTAGAATGAAGTATGACCCTGCTTTTGCTACTTCACCTATCTTTGTTACTGATAAGGATTATGAATTCTCTGTTGATCCTGGGATAATTACTTTGGTTGAATCTTATCCTTTTTATGGCTATGAATCTGAAACTGCTGTGGCACATCTTACTAAATTGAATGATATAGCCACCCTGTTCACTAATGATGAGAAATCCCGCTACTATTATATCCTTAAGATATTTCCGTTCTCATTAAAGGGTGATGCTAAAACTTGGTTTAATTCTCTTGATCCTGGTTGTGTGCGTAGTCCCCAGGATATGATTTATTACTTCTCTGCTAAATATTTCCCCGCTCATAAGAAACAAGCTGCCTTGAGGGAAATATATAATTTTGTGCAAATTGAAGAAGAGAGTCTCCCACAAGCTTGGGGGAGGCTTCTCCGATTACTTAATGCTTTGCCTGATCATCCTCTTAAGAAAAATGAAATACTTGATATCTTTTATAACGGACTAACCAATGCTTCCAAGGACCACTTGGATAGTTGTGCTGGTTGTGTTTTCAGGGAAAGAACGGTCGATCAAGCTGAATTGTTATTGAATAATATGTTGACTAATGAAAATAATTGGACTCTTCCTGAGCCAATTCCTGAGCCAACTGAGCCAACTCCTGAACCTATTTTTAAACCAACTCCGAAGAAGAGGGGTGTTCTATTTCTCAGTCCTAATTAAAGATATGCAAGAGGAAAAGAAATCTATGAAAGAAAAAGGTATTAAAGCTGAAGATGTTAAGAATTTACCTCCTGTTGAAGAAAATACATGGTCTTAATCTACCACCTGTTGAAGAAACACATTGTCTTGATAACCCGACATAGGTAGTAAAGGTAAATTCTCTCCATAGATATGAGAAAGTTGAAACCCCGTCTACTAAGTTTTCTAGCCAATGTTTAGATGAATTTGATGACTTTATGGCTAGACAAGAAAATTTCAATGCTTATGTTGGTAGAGAATTAAAGAGTAATGCTTACATGATTGGACACTTGAGTGATTATATGGCTAGAGTTAAGGGTGAACTTAAACTCATTAGTAAACATGCTTCTATGGTTAACACTCAAGCAGAACAAGTACTTAAAGCCCAAAATGATTTGCTTAATGAATTAAATAATAAACATGACTTTGCTGTTAGAGTGGCTACTAGAACGGGTAAAATGACTCATGAACCTTTGTATCCTGAAGGACACCCTAAGAGAATTGAGCAAGATTCTCAGATAAATAATGTAGATGCACCTAGTCCTTCTAAAAAGAAGAAAAAGAAAAATGATAGGACTTTGCATGCTTCTAGTGAATCTGTTATTGACACACCTGAGAATCCCAATGATATTTCTATTTCTGATGCTGAAACACAATCACGTGATGAACACGAACCTAGTGATAATGTTAATGATAATGTTCATGTTGATGCTCAACCTAGCAATAATGATGATGTAGAGATTGAACCTGTTATTGATCTTGATAATCCACAATTAAAGAATCAACGTTATGATAAGAGAGATTTTGTTGCTAGCAAACATGGTAAAGAAAGAGAACCATGGGTTCAGAAACCCATGCCTTTTCCTCCTAAGCCATCCAAGAAAAAGGATGATGAGGATTTTGAGTGCTTTGCTGAAATGATTACACCTATCTTCTTACGTATTCGCTTAACTGATATGCTTAAAGTAAATCCTTATGCTAAATATATGAAGGATATTATTACAAATAAAAGAAAGATACCGGAAGCTGAAATTTTCACCATGCTTGCTTATTACACTTTTAAAGGTGGAATACCTAAGAAACTAGGAGATCCAGGGGTACCAACTATACCATGCTCCATTAAAGGAAACTATGTTAAAACTGCTTTATGTGATCTTGGAGCCGGTGTTAGTGTTATGCCTCTCTCTTTATATCGTAGACTTGAATTGAATAAGTTGACACCTACTGAAATATCTTTGCAAATGGATGATAAATCAACTGCTATACCTGTCGGTATTTGTGAGGATGTGCCTGTTGTGGTTGCAAATGTCACTATCTTAACGGACTTTGTTATTCTTGATATTCCCGAGGACGATAGTATGTCGATTATCCTTGGTAGACCCTTTTTGAATACTGCAGGGGCTGTTATTGATTGCAACAAAGGCAATGTCACTTTTCATGTTAATGGTAATGAGCATACGGTACACTTTCCGACGAAACAACCTCAAGTTCATAGCATCAATTCTATTGGAAAAAGTCCAACTATTATTATTGGAGCTTTTGAATGTCCTCTTCCTACTGTCAAGAAGAAATATGATATTCTTATTATTGGGGATGTGCATATCCCCGTTGAGGTAACCTAGTGTTATTCGAAATTTCTCCGGTTCCATGTTATTCGGAATGAGTTTGTTAACAAGAGTTGATCAACCTTGTTAGTGGATTCCTTTTGATGATCATGAGATGGATGAAACTAGAAGGCACAACCTTCATGCCCTCTTTTTTACTTTCTGTTATTTAGAATAAATAAAGCAAAAATAGTATTTTCTGTCTCTTTTCTGAATTATCCATGCAATAAAAAATATCCTGAAAATAAAAGTTCTCCAAATGCCCTGCCAATTTAATATGATTTTTTCTGGAATATTTGAGAATATCTAGCACTTGAGAACACAGCAGGGGGAGCGGCACCGCCACGAGGGTCGAGTGGCGCCCCTGCCTCGTCAAACCATGGTGGCCCCCTCCACTTATTCCTGCACCCACACACTTCATCTTCCTCCCAAAAAATCACCATCCAGCTCAAGCACGAGTTCTAGCTCATTTTGCTGTGATTTTCGATCTCCTTGCTCAAAGCTCCATTCACAAAACTGCTTCGGGAGATTGTTCCTTGGTATGTGACTCCTCCAATGGTCCAATTAGTTTTTGTTCTAGTGCTTTATTCATTGCAAATTTTGCTGCCTAGGTGACCCTGTTCTTGAGCTTGCATGTCAAATTTATTTCTTCCCAAGTAATTCTAATGCATGATATAGGCTCTAGGCACTTGTGGGAGTAGTTGCTATCAGTTTTGTTGAGTTTGATTCACTTTTATTTTAAGTTACTAAAAATTTCAGAAATTTTCAGAAAATGATTAAGAGATTTTTGAGGGGCTCTTCTAGCCAAGGCTCCAAGGATAAGCAAGCTAAGGAGAATGAAAAACCCAAGTATAATCTCCCTCGTGTGGCGGAAGTGCGGCCGTGTGAATGGCCTTGTGATAATTTCTTAAGAGAAGCTGGGATTTATGATGACTTCTATTCATTGGCTGATAATGCGGGCCTCACCGACTTCCTCCACGAGCGGATCGAACAATATCTCTTACTCACCAATACTTTCATGCAAAACTTCTACTATTATCCTAAGAAATCACCTCCTTCAGTAGCTTTTCATTTATATGATGTGGCTAGGGAGATGTCATTACGTGATTTTTGCACGGTTTGCAAAATACCCTTCGAGGGCAGCTTAGAGGAACCACATCATAAAGATGTGGATGGTTTTATTGATACTATTACTGTAGGGGAAACGAGGAAGGTTTTCGATGCGAGAATTACTAGCATACATTTTCCTGTTCTACGCTACTTTGCCATATTTGCTAGTCGATGCTTAATTGGTCGCGGAAACTGTGGAAACCTCAGTGTCCCTGATATCATTATTTTGTTCCATGCCCTATTTTGTGACAACTCTTTTAGTATGGGTGCCGTTATTGCTAAACGGTTAAGTATGAACCGTACAAAGGGCCCCATCTTTGGAGGTGTCTATGCTACACGCCTTGCTAAACATTTTTAACATACCTATTAGGCATTATGAGAAAGAAGAAAAGTTGCTACCTTCTGTTTTTCTAGATTATAAGAGCATTGTAGCACATGAGTTTATAGTTAGCAATGATGATAAGATGCTTCTGTATAATTTAAGATTTAATAAGAAACACAATGAGACTATTATCTTGCCAGCGCCCTCTTTGTTTGATTTAACTGCAGGCCCTTATCTCGTCTTACCGGAGGCTGTCTACGCGCTCCGTGGCCAGACGTCAGCTCCAGAGCCTGAGCCAGAACCACAACTTGATCCTTATCGTCCATCATCTTATCAGTGGGATCCGGAGGAGATCGCCAGCCAGTGGCAATATGATGACACTCCTCAGTACACCAAAGAGAGTAGCTATGATCCATGGGCATAGACCAACTTAGGCCAAAAGCCTAAGCTTGGGGGAGTACATATTTCTCACCGACATTACATTTATGTTCACACACTTATTCTAAGTTGTCCGTGCTCATACTTTTTCATTGTACCATCCATGCTAGTTTAATTTCTTTTTCTAGCTTTCTTCTTGTGTGTTTAATAAACCTTAAGAAAAACAAAAAAAATAGTTAGTTTAATTTCCATGCTTGTAGTAGTAATTAAAATGAAAACCCAAAAAGATTTCTGGTTCTTCTTTTGCTTATTGGGAGCTTTCCCATGTAAATAGTTTTATTTCTTTTCTTTTCCTTTGGGGGTCGAGAGGAGAAGACCATAATAAAAATGTTTAGTGGCTCTAATATGCATGATTGTTGATTTAACCAAGAGCCCATATTACCTTGTCTTCTCCCTTGAATTGAATGCTTGTAGATTCCAGCTTAGTCCAATGCACGTGCACTATTATTATTATAACAACCGTTCGGTCGTGCAAGTGAAAGGCAATAATGACGATATATGATGGACTGATTGAGATGAGAGAAGCTGGTATGAACTCGACCTCTCTTGTTTTTGTAAATATGATTATTTCATCGTTCCTGATTCAGCTTATTATGAATAAACATGTTTTCAATGACAACTAGAGATTATAGTTGCTTATTGTCGGAAATATGCCCTAGAGGCAATAATAAAATGGTTATTATTATATTTCTTTGTTCATGATAATTGTCTGTTATTCATGCTATAACTGTGTTATCCGGAAATCGTAATACACGTGTGAATACATAGACCACAACATGTCCCTAGTAAGCCTCTAGTTGACTAGCTCGTTGATCAACAGATAGTCATGATTTCCTGACTATGCGCATTGGATTTCATTGATAACGGGATCACATCATTAGGAGAATGATGTGATGGACAAGACCCAATCCTAAGCATAGCTCAAAGATCGTGTAGTTCGTTTAGCTAGAGCTTTTCCAAATGTCAAGTATCATTTCCTTAGACCATGAGATTGTGCAACTCCGGATACCGTAGGAGTGCTTTGGGTGTGCCAAACGTCACAACGAATCGGGTGACTATAAAGGTGCACTACGGGTATCTCCGAAAGTGTCTGTTGGGTTGGCACGAATCGAGACTGGGATTTGTCACACCGTATGATGGAGAGGTATCTCTGGGCCCACTCGGTAATGCATCATCATAATGAGCTCAATGTGACCAAGCGTCTGGTCACGGGATCATGCATTACGGTATGAGTAAAGTGACTTGCCGGTAACGAGATTAAACGAGGTATTGGGATACCGACGATCGAGTCTCGGGCAAGTAACGTACCGATTGACAAAGGGAATTGTATATGGGATTGATTGAATCCTCGACATCATGGTTCATCTGATGAGATCATCGAGGAGCATGTGGGAGCCAACATGGGTATCCAGATCCCGCTGTTGGTTATTGACCGGAGAGGCGTCTCGGTCATGTCTGCATGTCTTCCTAACCCGTAGGGTCTACACACTTAAGGTTCGGTGACGCTAGGGTTGTAGAGATATGAGTATGCAGTAACCCAAAAGTTGTTAGGAGTCTCGGGTGAGATCCCGGACGTCACGAGGAGTTCCGGAATGGTCCGAAGGTGAAGAATTATATATAGGAAGTCAGGTTTTAGCAATCGGGAAAGTTTCGGGGTCACTGTATTGTCACGGACCACTGGAAGGGTCCTGGGTCCACCGGTGGGGCCACCTATCCGGAGGGCCCTTGGGCTGAAGTGGGAGGGAACTGCCCCGGTGGGCTGGTGCGCCCCCATGAGCCCCTGCGCCTAGGGTTGGGAACCCTAGGGGTGGGGCGCCCACTGCTTGGGGAAGCCACCCGCCGCCGTCCCCTTGGAGATCCCATCTCCATGGCGGCGCCCCTAGGAGGCCTATATTAAGGGGGGAGGGGCAGCCACACCCTAAGTCTTGGTGCCTCCTCTCCTCGCTACACCTCTCCTCTCATGAGGCTCGGCGGCCCCGCCGAGATCGCTGCTTGCATCCACCACCACGCCGTCGTCTGCTGGATCTCCGTCAACCTCTCATTCCCCCTTGCTGGATCAAGAAGGAGGAGACGTCTTCCTCAACCGTACATGTGTTGAACGCGGAGGTGCTGTCCGTTCAGCACTAGGATCTCTGGTGATTTGGATCACGACGAGTACGACTCCCTCAACCCCGTTCTCTTGAACGCTTCCGCTCGCGATCTACAAGGGTATGTAGATGCACTCCTCTCTCGTTGCTAGATGAACTCATAGATTGTTCTTGGTGAAAGCGTAGATAATTTTTATTTTCTGCAACGTTCCCCAACAGTGGCATCATGAGCTAGGACTATGCGTAGTTCTCTTTGCACGAGTAGAACACAAATTTGTTGTGGGCGTAGATGTTGTCTACTTTCTTGCCACTACTAGTCTTATTTTGCTTCAGCGGTATTGTGGGATGAAGCGGCCCGGACCGACCTTACACGTACGCTTACGTGAGACTGGTTCCACCGACTGACAGCACTAATTGCATAAGGTGGCTAGCGGGTGTCTGTCTCTCCCACTTTAGTTGGAGCGGATTCGATGAATAGGGTCCTTATGAAGGGTAGATAGAAGTTGGCAAATCACGTTGTGGCTTTCACGTAGGTAAGAAAACGTTCTTGCTAGAACCCTATTGCAGCCAATTAAAAACTTGCAACAACAATTAGAGGACGTCTAACTTGTTTTTGCAGCAAGTGTTTTGTGATGTGATATGGCCAAAAGTTGTGATGAATGATGAATGATATATATGTGATGTATGAGATCATGTTCTTGTAATAGGAATCATGACTTGCATGTCGATGAGTATGACAACCGGCAGGAGCCATAGGAGTTGTCTTTATTTTTTGTATGACCTGCGTGTCATTGAAAAACGCCATGTAAATTACTTTACTTTATTGCTAAACGCGTTAGCCATAGTAGTAGAAGTAATAGTTGGCGAGCAACTTCATGGAGACACGATGATGGAGATCATGATGATGGAGATCATGGTGTCATGCCGGTGACGAAGATGATCATGGAGCCCCAAAGATGGAGATCAAAGGAGCTATATGATATTGTCCATATCATGTCACTATTTGATTGCATGTGATGTTGAACGACGGTAGTAAATAAGATGATCCCTCATAATAATTTCAAGAAAAGTGTTCCCCCTAACTGTGCACCATTGCGAAGGTTCGTTGTTTCGAAGCACCACGTGATGATCGGGTGTGATAGATCCTAACGTTCGAATACAACGGGTGTAAGCCATATTTACACACGCAATACACTTAGGTTGAATTGACGAGCCTAGCATGTATAGACATGGCCTCGGAACACGAAAGACCGAAAGGTCGAGCATGAGTCGTATAGAAGATACGATCAACATGATGATGTTCACCGACGTTGACTAGTCCGTCTCACGTGATGATCAGACACGGCCTAGTTAACTCGGATCATGTTTCACTTAGATGACTAGAGGGATGTCTGTCTGAGTGGGAGTTCATTAATAATTTGATTAGATGAACTTAATTATCATGAACTTAGTCTAAAATGTTTACAATATGTCTTGTAGATCAAATGGCCCACGTTACCCTCAACTTCAACGCATTCCTAGACAAAACCAAGATGAAAGATGATGGCAGCAACTATACAGACTGGGTCCGGAACCTGAGGATCATCCTCATAGCTGCCAAGAAAGATTATGTCCTAGATGCACCGCTAGGTGAAGCACCAAACCCAGAGAACCAAGACGTTATGAACGCTTGGCAGTCTCGTGCTGATGATTACTCCCTCGTTCAGTGCGCCATGCTTTACAGCTTAGAACCGGGGCTCCAAAAGCGTTGTGAGCAACACGGAGCATATGAGATGTTCGAGGAGCTGAAAATGGTTTTCCAAGCTCATGCCCGGGTCGAGAGATATGAAGTCTCCGACAAATTCTTCAGCTGTAAGATGGAGGAAAATAGTTCTGTGAGCACATACTCAAGATGTCTGGGTTGCACAACCGCTTGACTCAGCTGGGAGTTAATCTCCCGGATGACGCGATCCTTGACAGAATCCTCCAGTTGCTTCCACCGAGCTACAAGAGCTTTGTGATGAGCTTCAATATGCAGGGGATGGAAAAGACCATTCCCGAGGTATATTCAATGCTGAAACCAGCGGAGGTAGAGATCAAAAAGGAACATCAAGTGTTGATGGTGAATAAAACCACTACGTTCAAGAAAGGCAAGGGTAAGAAGAACTTCAAGAAGGACGGCAAGGGAGTTGCCACGCCCGGTAAGCCAGTTGCCGGGAAGAAGTCAAGCAATGGACCCAAGCCTGAAACTGATTCCTTTAGTGCAAGGGAAGTGGTCACTGGAAGCGGAACTGCCCCAAGTACTTAGCGGACAAGAAGGCCGGCAAAACCAAAGGTATATGTGATATACATGTAATTGATGCGTACCTTACCAGTACTCGTAGTAGCTCTTGGATATTTGATACCGGTGCGGTTGCTCATATTTGTAACTCAAAGCAGGAGCTGCGAATAAGCGGAGACTGGCGAAGGACGAGGTGACGATGCGCGTCGGGACTGGTTCCAAGGTCGATGTGATCGCCGTCGGCACGCTGCCTCTACATTTACCTACGGGATTAGTTTTAAACCTCAATAATTGTTATTTAGTACCAGCTTTGAGCATGAACATTGTATCAGGATCTCGTTTAATACGAGATGGCTACTCATTTAATCCGAGAATAATGTTGTTCTATTTATATGAGAGATATGTTTTATGGTCATGCCCCAACGGTCAATGGTTTATTCTTAATGAATCTCGAACGTGATGTTACACATATTCATAGTGTGAATACCAAAAGATGTAAAGTTGATAACGATAGTCCCACATACTTGTGGCACTGTCGCCTTGGGCACATTGGTGTCAAGCGCATGAAGAAGCTCCATGCTGATGGACTTTTAGAGTCTCTAGATTATGAATCGTTTGACACATGCAAACCATGCCTCATGGGCAAAATGACCAAGACTCCGTTCTCCGGAACTATGGAGCGAGCAACCAACTTATTGGAAATCATACATACTGATGTGTGCGGTCCAATGAGCGTTGAGGCTCGCGGAGGATATCGTTATGTTTTCACTCCCACTGATGACTTGAGTAGATATGGGTATGTCTACTTGATGAAACACAAGTCTGAGACCTTTGAAAAGTTCAAGGAATTTCAGAATGAGGTAGACAATCAACGTGACCGAAAAATAAAGTTCTTACGATCACATAGTGGGGGAGAATATTTAAATCATGAATTTGGTACGCACTTAAGGAAATGTGGAATCGTTTCACAACTCACGCCGCCTGGAACACCTCAGCAAAATGGTATGTCCGAACGTCGTAATCGCACTCTATTGGATATGGTGCGATCTATGATGTCTCTTACCGATTTACCGCTATCATTTTGGGGATACGCTCTAGAGACAGCTGCATTCACTTTAAATAGGGCACCGTCTAAATCCGTTGAGACGACACCATATGAATTATGGTTTGGGAAGAAACCTAAGCTGTCGTTTCTAAATTTTTGGGGATGCGATGCTTATGTCAAGAAACTTCAACCAGAAAAGCTCGAACCCAAGTCGGAAAAATGCGTATTCATAGGATACCCTAAGGAAACCATTGGGTATACCTTCTACTTAAGATCCGAAGGCAAGATATTTGTTGCCAAGAACGGGTCCTTTCTGGAGAAAGAGTTTCTCTTGAAAGAATTAAGTGGGATGAAAGTAGAGCTTTATGAAGTACTACCTCTTGAAACGGTAAGTAGCGCAACTCAGGAAGATGTTCCTGTGGTGTCTGCACCGACAAGAGAGGAGGTTAATGATGATGATCAAGATACTTCGGATCAAGCTCCTACTGAACTTCGAAGGTCCACAAGGACACGTTCCGCACCAGAGTGGTACGGCAACCCTGTCTTGGAAATCATGTTGTTAGACAACGGTGAACCTTCGAACTATGAAGAAGCGATGGCGGGCCCAGATTCCAACAAATAGCTTGAAGCCATGCAATCCGAGATAGGATCCATGTATGAAAACAAATTATGGACTTTGACAGACTTGCCCGATGATCGGCGAGCAATAGAAAACAAATGGATATTTAAGAAGAAGACGTACGCGGATGGTAATGTTACCATATATAAAGCTCGACTTGTCACTAAGGGTTATCGACAAGTTCAAGGGATTGACTACGATGAGACTTTCTCTCCCGTAGCGAAGCTGAAGTCCGTCCGAATCATGTTAGCAATTGCCGCATACTATGATTATGAGATATGGCAAATGGACGTCAAAACGGCATTCCTTAACGGCCATCTTAAGGAAGAACTGTATATGATGCAGCCGGAAGATTTTGTCGACCCTGAGAATGCTAACAAGGTATGCAAGCTCCAGCGATCCATTTATGGGCTGGTGCAAGCATCTCGGAGTTGGAACATTCGCTTTGATGAGATGATCAAAGCGTTTGGGTTTATCTGAGACTTATGGAGTAGCTGCGTTTACAAGAAAGTGAGTGGGAGCTCTGTAGCATTTCTCATATTATATGTAGATGACATACTTTTGATGGGAAATGATATAGAACTTTTGGATAGCATTAAGGCCTACTTGAATAAGTGTTTTTCAATGAAGGACCTTGGAGAAGTTGCTTACATATTAGGCATCAAGATCTATAGGGATAGATCGAGACGCCTCATAGGTCTTTCACAAAGCACATACCTTGATAAGATATTGAAGAAGTTCAATATGGATCAGTCCAAGAAAGGGTTCTTGCCTGTATTGCAAGGTGTGAGATTGAGCTCGGCTCAATGCCCGACCACGGCAGAAGATAAAGAAGAGATGAGTGTCATCCCCTATGCCTCAGCCATAGGGTCTATTATGTATGCCGTGTTGTGTACTAGACCTGATGTAAACCTTGCCGTAAGTTTGGTAGGAAGGTACCAAAGTAATCCCGGCAAGGAACACTGGACAGCGGTCAAGAACATCCTAAAGTACCTGAAAAGGACTAAGGATATGTTTCTCATTTATGGAGGTGACGAAGAGCTCGTCGTAAAGGGTTACGTCGACGCTAGCTTCGACACAGATCTGGATGACTCTAAGTCACAAACCGGATACGTGTATATTTTGAATGGTGGGGAAGTAAGCTGGTGCAGTTGCAAGCAGAGCGTGGTGGCGGGATCTACATGTGAAGCGGAGTACATGGAAGCCTCGGAGGCAGCGCATGAAGCAATCTGGGTGAAGGAGTTCATCACCGACCTAGGAGTCATACCCAATGCGTCGGGGCCGATCGCACTCTTCTGTGACAACACTGGAGCTATTGCACTTGCCAAGGAGCCCAGGTTTCACAAGAAGACCAGGCACATCAAGCGTCGCTTCAACTCCATACGTGAAAATGTTCAAGATGGAGACATAGATATTTGTAAAGTACATACGGATCTGAATGTAGCAGATCCGTTGACTAAACCTCTCCCTTGAGCAAAACATGATCAACACCAGAACGCTATGGGTATTTGATTCATCACATTGTAACTAGAATATTGACTCTAGTGCAAGTGGGAGACTGTTGGAAATATGCCCTAGAGGCAATAATAAAATGGTTATTATTATATTTCTTTGTTCATGATAATTGTCTGTTATTCATGTTATAACTGTGTTATCCGGAAATCGTAATACACGTGTGAATACATAGACCACAACATGTCCCTAGTAAGCCTCTAGTTGACTAGCTCGTTGATCAACAGATAGTCATGGTTTCCTGCCTATGGGCATTGGATGTCATTGATAACGGGATCACATCATTAGGAGAATGATGTGATGGACAAGACCCAATCCTAAGCATAGCTCAAAGATCGTGTAGTTCGTTTAGCTAGAGCTTTTCCAAATGTCAAGTATCATTTCCTTAGACCATGAGATTGTGCAACTCCCAGAGACCATAGGAGTGCTCTGGGTGTGCCAAACGTCACAAAGTAACTGGGTGACTATAAAGGTGCACTACGGGTATCTCCGAAAGTGTCATGGGTTGGCACGAATCGAGATGGGATTTGTCACTCCGTATGACGGAGAGGTATCTCTGGGCCCACTCGGTAATGCATCATCATAATGAGCTCAATGTGACCAAGTGTCTGGTCACGGGATCATGCATTACGGTACGAGTAATGTGACTTGCCGGTAACAAGATTAAACGAGGTATTGGGATACCGACGATCGAGTCTCGGGCAAGTAACGTACCGATTGACAAAGGGAATTGTATACGGGATTGATTGAATCCTCGACATCGTGGTTCATCCGATGAGATCATCGAGGAGCATGTGGGAGCCAACATGGGTATCCAGATCCCGCTGTTGGTTATTGACCGGAGAGGCATCTCGGTCATGTCTGCATGTCTTCCGAACCAGTAGGGTCTACACACTTAAGGTTCGGTGACGCTAGGGTTGTAGAGACATGAGTATGCAGTAATCCGAAAGTTGTTCAGAGTCCTGGATGAGATCCCGGACATCACGAGGAGTTCCGGAATGGTCCGGAGGTGAAGAATTATATATAGGAAGTCAGGTTTTAGCCATCGGGAAAGTTTCGGGGGTCACCGGTATTGTACCGGGACCATCGGAAGGGTCCCGGGGGTCCACCGGGTGGGGCCTCCTATCTCGGAGGGCCCCATGGGCTGAAGTGGGAGGGAAACCAGCCCCTGGTGGGCTGGTGCGCCTCTGGGCCCCCTCGCCTAGGGTTGGGAACCCTAGGGGGGGGCGCCTCCACACGGCTTGGGGGGAAGCCACCCAGCCGCCGCCCCTTGGATATCCCATCTCTGGGCCGGCGCCCCCTAGGAGGCCTATATAAAGGGGGAGGAGGCAGCCACACCCCTGAGTCTTGGCGCCTCCCTCTCCCCTGCTACACCTCTCCCTCTCGCAGAAGCTCGACGAAGCCCTGCCGAGATCGCTGCTGCATCCACCACCACGCCGTCGTGCTGCTGGATCTCCGTCAACCTCTCCTTCCCCCTTGCTGGATCAAGAAGGAGGAGACATCTTCCTCAATCGTACGTGTGTTGAGCGCGAGGTGCTGTCCGTTCAGCACTAGGATCTCCGTGATTTGGATCACGGCGAGTCGACTCCCTCAACCCGTTCTCTTGAGCGCTTCCGTCATGATCTACAAGGGTATGTAGATGCACTCCTCTCTCGTTGCTAGATGAACTCATAGATTGCTCTTGGTGAAAGCATATAATTTTTTTATTTTCTGCAACGTTCCCCAATACTTATGCCATGCTTAATTAGCCAGGAGTTGATAATGGTTTACCTTGCGCGCCAACATGCTATTAAAATGGTTGTGATGTGGTATGATAGGGTGGTATCCTCCTTTGAATGATTCGAGTGACTTGACTTGGCACATGTTCACGCATGTAGTTGAAACAAATCAACATAGCCTTCACGATATTTATGTTCATTGTGGATTATATCCTACTCATGCTTGCACTCGGTGTTGATTAATTTTAATGCATGTTCATGACTGTTGTCTCTCTCTAGTTGGTCGCTTCCCAGTCTTTTGCTAGCCTTCACTTGTACTAAGCGGGAATACTGCGTGTGCATCCAAACTCCATAAACCCCAAAGTTATTCCATATGAGTCCACCATACCTTCCTATATGCGGTATCTACCTGCCGTTCCAAGTAAATTTGTATGTGCCAAACTCCAAACCTTCAAATGGAATTCTGTTTTGTATGCTCGAGCGGCTCATGTATCAACTAGGGCTGTCTGTATCTTCCATGCTAGGCGGGTTATTCTCAAGAGGAGTGGACTCCGCTCCTCATTCACGAGAAAATGGCTGGTAACCGGGATGCCCAGTCCCATGCTTTATGCAAATCAAATCAAAATAATTCAAACAAAACTCCCCCGGGACTCTTGTTAGTTGGAGGCACCCGTTGTTTCGGACAAGCCATGGATTGATGTTTGTTGGTGGAGGGGAGTATAAACTTTACCATTCTGTTTGGGAACTGCCTATAATGTGTGTAGCATGGAAGATATCGCCATCTCTCGGCTGTTATGTTGACAGTGAAAGTATACCGCTCAAAATATTATTTATCTCTATTTTAAAATCCAGCTCTGGCACCTCTACAAATCCCTGCTTCCCTCTACGAAGGGCCTATCTATTTACTTCTATGTTGAGTCATCACCCTCTTATTAAAAAGCACCTGCTGGAGAGCACCGCTGTCATTTGCATGCATTACTATTAGTTTATATTGGGTATGACTTGACTGGATATCTTTTACCATGAATTACAATGTTTAGTCAGTCCTGGATCTTTAAAGGTGCTCTACATTTATGTTTTGCGGTCTCAGAAAGGGCTAGCGAGATACCATCTTGTCATATCATATTAGGATTGTTTTGAGAAAGTGTTGTCATCCGAGATTTATTATTATTGCTCGCTAGTTGATTATGCCATTGATATGAGTAAACATGAGACCTAAGTGTTATTGTGAATATGGTTAGTTCATAATCTTTGCTGAAAACTTGAATGCCGGCTTTACATATTTACAACAACAAGAGAAAACAAAGTTTGTAAAAGTTTTTCTTTATCACTTTCAGTTTTTCAACTGAATTGCTTGAGGACAAGCAAAGGTTTAAGCTTGGGGGAGTTGATACGTCTCCGTCATATCTACTTTTCCAAACACTTTTGCCCTTGTTTTGGACTCTAATTTGCATGATTTGAATGGAACTAACCCGGACTGATGCTGTTTTCAGCAGAATTGCCATGGTGTTATCTTTGTGCAGAAACAGAAGTTCTCGGAATGACCTGAAACTCCACGGAGATTATTTTCAGAAAATACGAAAAATACTGGCGAAAGAATCAAGGCCAGGGGCCCCACACCCTGTCCATGAGGGTGGGGGGGAGCACCCTCCCCCTGGGCGCGCCCCCTGCCTTGTGGGCCCCCTGGATGTCCACCGACCTCAACTCCAACTCTATATATTTGCTTTCGCGGAGAAAAAAATCAGAGAGAAAGATCATCGTGTTTTACGATACGGAGCCGCCGCCAAGCCCTAATCTCTCTCGGGAGGGCTGATCTGGAGTCCGTTCGGGGCTCCGGAGAGGGGGATTCGTTGCCATCGTCATCATCAACCATCCTCCATCACCAATTTCATGATGCTCACCGCCGTGCGTGAGTAATTCCATCGTAGGCTTGCTGGACGGTGATGGGTTGGATGAGATTTATCATGTAATCGAGTTAGTTTTGTTAGGGTTTGATCCCTAGTATCCACTATGTTCTGAGATTGATGTTGCTATGACTTTGCTATGCTTAATGCTTGTCACTAGGGCCCGAGTGCCTTGATTTCAGATCTGAACCTATTATGTTTTCATGAATCTATGTGAGTTCTTGATCCTATCTTGCAAGTCTATAGTCACCTATTATGTGTTATGATCCGACAACCCCGAAGTGACAATAATCAGGATACTTCTCGGTGATGACCATAGTTTGAGGAGTTCATGATATTCACCAAGTGCTAATGCTTTGGTCTGGTACTCTATTAAAAGGAGGCCTTAATATCCCTTAGTTTCCATTAGGACCCCGCTGCCACGGGAGGGTAGGACAGAAGATGTCATGCAAGTTCTTTTCCATAAGCACGTATGACTATATTCGGAATACATGCCTACATTACATTGATGAACTGGAGCTAGTTCTGTGTCACCCTAGGTTATAGCTATTACATGAGGAATCGCATCCGACATAATTATCCATTACTGATCCAATGCCTACGAACTTTTCACATATTGTTCTTCACTTATTTACTTTCCCATTGCTATTGTTACAATCACTACAAAACCCAAAAATATTACTTTTGCTACCGCTATCATTACTATCATATTACTTTGCTACTAAATACTTTGCTACAGATACTAAGTTATCCAGGTGTGGTTGAATTGACAACTCAATTGCTAATACTTGAGAATATTCTTTGGCTACCCTTGTGTCGAATCAATAAATTTGGGTTGAATACTCTACCCTCGAAAACTGTTGCGATCCCCTATACTTGTGGGTTATCACATCCCTCCTCAACTCTTGCGCACTTGGTCGCCAGGTTGAACAGCTCCAGGGATGTGCACAACTCCTCGTGGACGGCGAGCTCCTCCTTCATCTTGACGTCATGGACGCCATCAGAGAACGCTGAGATGATGGTCTCGTCCTTCACCTTGGGGATCTTGAGGCGGACGTTGTTGAAGCGCTGGATGTATTTCTGCAGGGTCTCTCCGGGCTGCTGCTTGATGCGGTGCAGGTCACCCGCAGCCGGGGGGCGGTCGCGAGTGCCCTGGAAGTTGGCGATGAAGCAGCTGCGCATCTCGTCCCAGGAGGATATTTGAGCCGGGAGGCAGGTTCAGGAGCCACGAGCGGGCACCGTCCTTGAGTGCCTTGGGAAACCAATTTGCCATGACTTTCTTGTCGCCTTTGGCTGCCTCAATGCTCAGCTCGTAGTGCTACAAGAACTCTGGGGGTCGGGGTGCCGTCATAGCGAGGAGGCAGGTCCGGCTTGAACTTGCTCAGCCAGGCGACGCTACGCAGCTCGGGGGTGAAGGCGCGGCAGCCTGCTGTGGTCACTGGGGCCCTTTGCTAATGCAGAGCTTGCTCTTAATGGTACCCGCGCACCGCTGCCATAGGCAGTACGCGATCTTGTCGCACCGGTGTAGGGAGCACGGGGGCGCCTTCTTGAGGCCGAGGGATTTCTTGATAGCTTCCTTCTCCTCACGCGGGCGCCGGACGTGGTGGGTCACGCCTAGGGGCCGCGCGCCTTGGCGCGAGGGTGCGGTCTTCGGGCAGAGGTGGTGGAGGCGCTCCATGAGCCACGTCGCCCGTACCTAGAGGAGGGCGAGGCAGCGAGAGGGACGGTGCCGGAGAGCCCCCTGCGGCGCTGACGAGCTCGGTGATGCGAGCAAGCCATTCCTTGTAGAGGTCGTCGACGGGGTGGTAACGCAGGAGCTTGCATGCCATAAGCAGCGCGGCCTGCGCGTCCGTGGGGGCGCGACGAGCATGGGACG
Organism: Aegilops longissima; assembly: GCA_021605205.1. Taxonomy (NCBI): domain Eukaryota; kingdom Viridiplantae; phylum Streptophyta; class Magnoliopsida; order Poales; family Poaceae; genus Aegilops; species Aegilops longissima. The sequence goes on along the minus strand of CM038681.1, from coordinate 586,422,966 downwards.
ACGAGCCGGCTGGGGTCAGCAACGGAGTGGCGGTGTGGCCGTCCCGCCGCACCGAGCGGTGCAGCGAGGATGCTTGCTGCTCGTTCCCCACCGGGCCAGTGGCGGCGTTGGCGGCAGGCGACGGAGAACAACGGGGAGGTCCGGCGACAGGAGCCGTCTGGGCGACGCGTGCGGCGAGAGCGGCCCGGCGCTCAGCGCGGGCTCAGCGGGCGTCAGACATGGATGCGACGAAGCGATGGGATGCAGATCAGTGGAAGGAAGATTTCAGCGCACCCCTACCTGGCGCGCCAAATGTCGGATTTAGGGTTCCGGCCAAACCCTTGAGGTTCGAACACTAGGGTGCGCACGAAGATTTCCCCCTACCGAATCTCGCTCTCAGCCTCGCCGCGATCTCTAAGCTTAGCTCGATGAACTCACAACACTAGAGACACAAGATTTATACTGGTTCGGGCCAGCATTGTGGTGTAATACCCTACTCCAGTGTGGTGGTGGTGGATTGCCTCTTGGGCTGATGTTGAACAGTACAAGGGAAGAACAGCCTCCTGAGGAGAGGTGTTCTTGAGCTGGTGTGGTGTTCTACTTGTTCTGGTTTCGGTTCTCTGGGGGTCCAGATGAGTCCCCCCCCCACTGTGGTGGGTAGTCCTATTTATAGAGGCCTTGGTCCTCTTCCCAAATATTGAGCGGGAAGGGATCCAACAACGGCCAATTTGAAAGGGGACAGCTAGTACAAGCTATCCTGACTAAAGGTGGTCTTCGCCTGTCAAAGGCGCTGGTGGTGACGCCGTCCTGGGCTCCACGATGACCTCCGTCCTGCCGTCCTGCTGGTCTTGGTCTTGTTGCACCGATACAGAAACCTTTGCCTGATGCCTCAGTACTCCGCGCCTGCGCTTGCCCCCTTAGCACCAAAGGGGAAAAAAGGACACTGCGCGCGCTGGCGCCCGCCTGTCCTTGGTCGTCATGGCTTGCGTCACGGGAACCTCACGAGGTACCCCTTGCCTTGATCTCTCCGCCCCCTCGCGAGCCCGCCTGGTGAGGCCGCTATTGAGGAGGCCTTGTGTCGTCCGCCTCGCGAGGCTTGGCCCCTCGCGAGGGTCTTGAGTGTTGGTTAACGGAGACGGGCCGTACTAGGCCACTGGTGTAGCCACGCCGCGGGCCACAAGCAAGCAAGTCTGGGGACCCCCGTTCCCAGAACGCAGACACACACAACTAGTTTGCAATCTGTTTTTCATTTTTATGAATTTCTGATGGATTATCTAGCCAGTTGCACAGTGGAACATCAGTAGTTGCACAATGGCACATAAGTAGTTGCACAGTGCCACAGAGTACATTATCTTATTGGTTTTAAATGCATCCAACATATTTTGTTTTTCCCCACCACAACAATGAGTGTGGTCTGTTCGCACTACTTAACGCCACTGAGTGGAACGGGAGCCTCTTACCCAACTATGAGCCCAAGGAAGTACTCAACATCAGGAAGAAGCTGGCATATGATTGGGTCATCAGTGCGCACAACTCCGCCCCATGGAGGAAGTTGCTGAGATACGACAAGGACTAGGTCAGTACTCTTTTTATTCTCTGTCCTTTTTACAATGCCTTGCTGGTTTGCACAATTTTTCGACAGATTTGTAGTTGCATATTAGTAGTAATTCCGTTGCAAATCAATGTCATCACTTTTTTTGACACATTAGGAGCACTAGGCATACAATTGTTCAACAACTAAATGTTAAACCATTTGCCAACAAAGGCACAAATAGCAACCATTTTTACACAGTGCTTGAACTAATTCAAGGAAAACAACTTAGAGAAGAGAAAGCATAGATGCTGAATGTGTCCACTTGGTCCCAACATTGCTCAAAAACCATCATTCTTTTCCTTTTTCCCTTTTTTGATACAAATGATGCAAGAGAATCACAGTAGCCTGAGTGGACACGAACCAGCAGTGTGCTCTATAGATTGGTAGTGGCTGCATTTGTTTTTCTTCTTTGGGTGTAGCTCCAGCGCCGATTTTGACCGTCGACTCTTTGCCCTACCCTTTGTAGTAGACCTTGGAGGATCCCTGGGCACAAAATCATCAGAGGCTTGTGCAAGTGATGCAGCCTCCAACGGGGCAGTAGGACCAGTGTACGTGGGCGTTGGACCATCACGAGGTTGTGTTCGATCACCTGTGGAATAATCATATAAAAAGTTCAGTATTTTTTGTGCAACCAGGACTGATGGTCTCTGCAACCACACAGCTCATGCCATGCAACTAACTGGTTGCTGTGTGCAAGTTAAGTTGAAAAGAAAACATGTAGTAGCACGGACCATCGTGGCACTTGGATGGTAATCACCTATAGCCAGAATAGGAAAAACAAGTTAGTTGTTTGTCTTGATGTTCGAAGTAACATAGCACGCGCAACTGGGTAGCCTGTTATGTGCAATTGGGCACCATGATGTGTGCAACTGAAGTTACACACCTAGTTGCATGGGGAGTTGGGGAAGGTAATCACCTGGATGATGAGCCCCCTGAGTACTCCCTGTAGGGCCATTGGGAGGAGCACGCGGGGCACTGCTTGTTGGGCCAAGCGGGGGAGGAGGTGGCAGAGCATGCCATGTAGGGCCTGGAGGTGGAGGAGGTCCTCGAGAGTTGCCATCACCTATAGCCAGAACAGGAAAAACAAGTTAGTTGTTCCTCTTGATACTTGAACTAACATAGCGTGCGCAACTGGGTAGCCTGTTCTGTGCAACTGGGTACCATGATGTGTGCAACTGAAGTTACGCACCTAGTTGCATGGGGAGTTGGGGCAGGTAATTACCTGGATGATGAGCCCTTGAGTACTCCCTATAGGGCCATTAGGAGGAGCACGGCGGGCACTACTTGTTGGGCCAGGTGGGGGAGGAGGTGGCGGAGCATGCCGTGTAGGGCCTGGAGGTGGAGGAGGTCCTCGAGGGTTGCCATCATCTGATGGCCCCGTAGTAGCAGTCGGTTTTTTCTTTTTCTTGGACTTGTTCAGGTGGCCGATCTTGGTACGTGCGCCGCGCATATGCTTGTATACAATGGCCTATGCTGCATCAGAGCCACTCGCAAACTTGGCTAGTTTCTAAAAATCGTATATCATGTTTCTCTCCCTTATCTGCTTCTTTGATTGAGGAGGCATTTCATCCGGTTGCTCATACCCAGTCCCTGGCGCACTAGGGACAGCAGTAGGTGTCCACCGTCTAAGCATGTACCTTTCCGGTATGACATCAACTCCAATATGGGTGAACACCTTGAGGATGTGGCAACAGAGGATGGCATCCTTGTCCATTTTACATCACTCACAAAAATAGGAACCCTCCTCCACCCTTGCCTGCACCAAGTAGTTTCGAGAACCATATTTGGCAACAAATTCCTGGTTCGGTCTAAGCTCAAATATATCAGCACCAACTTGGAATGCATTATAACGTCCAATCATCTCAAACTCTTCTTTGAACTTGCGGTAAAGGTCTCTAGTGTAGGTTTCGTAAGCTTGCCTCTCTATTGGGAAGTTGGACCATAGCGCAATCTCTAGGTGTTCTGTCCTGTAATCATTGCAGGATGTGATTCTGAAAAAAAATTCATATTGCTTGACGAAGTTCAACATTGAGTTGTGTGGGTTCACATATCTTTTTAGGACGGCGTTGAACCCCTCACTACGTTGTGTAGACTGCAGGAAGGGGAAGAACTTGTGTTTGAAGTAGCACGGCACCCAAGTTGACCTGTATTCGTACAACTTCTCAAAGTGAGTGTGTCATAGCCTCGTACTTCATCATTAACCCAGCCCAATTCTTCTCAAACTCATCTGGAGTGAAGCTGAAGTCAACACAGTAGTTGAAATCATCAAAGAGCCTTGGATTCCGGCTCAACAGCCAACCAACTTTTTCTTGTGCCTTTTTCATGATGTGCCATCGATAACAACGATGCACGGTGGTTGGAAAGATGCTCTCTACTGACTGCCCCATTGCACCATCTTGATTGATAATGAAGTTGTCAGGAGGTTTACCATCCATAGCCTCTAGGAATGCTTGGAAGACCCAATCAAAGCTTGATGCCAACTCCTGCCTCACAAACGCACAACCCAGCATGAAAGATTGGCCATGTCAGTTCATTCCAATGAAGGGTGCGAACGGCATATTGTACATGTTGGTCATGTAGGTGGTGTCAAACGATATGCAATCGTGGTACGCCTCCGCATAAGCTTTTTGAGCTAAGCCATCCACCCCAAATATGTTGACAACTCTGTCTTCTTCATCATATTTTACCTTATAGAAGAAGTCTGGATTTGTTTTCTGTATATCCTTGAAGTGCGCAGTCTCAATCATGTCACCCTCCTTTGTGTCATCTCTACGGAAACTTGTACATAGATTTGTTATTTCCTTTGATCCGAACGGCACCATCATCTCAGATCCATATAACTCTACCATTATATGCATCATACGTCCTGCATAATACAAAAATAAAACAATATATCTTTTTTAGTCGCACGAATGCACACATCCAGCTTCACAGTAATAGGACATGTGTTGGCACAGAAGATAATTGCAGGAAATGAACACCTAGTTGCACCTTTAAAAGCACTTGCACTTTGCACACATGACATTGTGTAGTTGCATGTAATCTAGTTGCACAACAAGCACCAAAGTGATATAGAAACAACATGGGAAGTTGGAAACTAGTTGCACACTTAAGACATTTTAGTTGCATAAGAGTACCATAACAGATGCACAATGGACTGCCTAGAGGGAAACTTAATTCTGTAAGGGATATAGAAACACACATGTAGTCAAGTTGCAGTTGTACAAGATGCACAAAAACTCCTTTTCATCAGGAGAGATGCCTTGGTGGGATCTCAAGTATTTGGACGATGAAGGTTTGTTCACTAGCAGATGATTGTGGTCACGAACAAAGTGCGTCACCTCACATCGCCCATCTAGCAGCTTCACCAATATTTTTTCCTTGCATTGAGTTTTCTTTATTGTCTCATGTTTTCGTTTCCCCTGTTTCTTACTAGGACCAGCCTCCTCTTCAGCAAAGATTGGAGGTTCATCTTCCATTTCCTCATCACTGTCAACAGGTTTTGGATTTGGTATAGGGTCCAGGACAGGAGGAACCTCAGTTCCTCCATCATCAGCTTTGGGCTTCTTGAACTTGTTGCAGCAAAACTGTTGTTTTACCAACACATTGGTGTGAGGTGTTCATCTTGACAGAGAAACCCATCCGTAGGGTGTAGTTGTTGTAGTGATCCTTAGCAATTTGAAGGCTGTCAAACCTCATGCCAACATAGGGTTCCATGGGCTGAGAACCAGCCTCATCCTCTCGTTCTTCTCCTTGCACAATACCGTCAACAGCACCAGCTCCTAGCTCAGTCCTGGTTGGACCAGGAACATTTGTCACAGTTCTTGTGTCATCAAGAGTATGGCTCTCGGACTGCAAAGACACTACTACAGGGGGACCACGGGTTGATGACTATCCTGCCACATTATCATGGCCCATAGGGTTAGGACCACGACTTGTCTGCGTGTAGCAAATAGATTGCCCATTTTCTGTCCAAATTCCTTGTGGTATGCTGGGTTGCCGCTAATCCATATCATGAGGAAGCTCATTGAGATCAGGAGGCAACTCATTGAGATCAAGCATCTTTTCCCCCTTTTTTTGGCTGCTTCCACACACTCCCTGCACATAAAAAAGAAGGCAGTGATGTCACCAGTATTAATCATGAAAGAGTGTTTCAAACAACCTAAAAACTTAGTAAGTAGGCAGTTACACACCATTATGACAATCTTAGTTGCAAAATCTACATATCTATAGCAGAATCTTTATTATAACAGGTATGTATTTTTTGTTTGCACAGAGTTCTTATGTTAGTTGCACAGTTTGCAGTAAATAGTTGGCAAGAACATGACTTTTTTTACTACAGAGTTTTTCTGACTTTTTTCCTCTGCTTGTTGCAATGATCCGCAGGTTTTTTGTTTGGCAAGGAATTGATTCAGATTTTTCTGCACATAATTTGGACATAATTTGATGCTATAATTGAGATGGAAAATCCGGGTGAAAGAAGAAGGAAGAATTGGATGACATATTATAGTTATATGTTTTTCATCGTCGTTTCTGTTTTTACTTCTAGTATATTGAACATATTTTTACACTATAGCTTTGCAATAGGTGTGGGACCAGATTATATGTGTGGGACAAGAATATATGCGTGACTATTTTAATATGGTTTGTGGTTTAATTAGCTATGGACAAAAGTTGTTGTGTTTTTGCTGTCGTACTACAGATTTTTGGTTTTGGCTAGAATAGATGTCTCAGTTGGCCAGGATGCATTTTTTCAGTTGGACAGTCAATGTGTTCAATTGGATAGAATAGATGTTTCAGTTGGCCAGGATGCATATTCAGTTGGCCAACATGCATGTTCAGTTGGCCAGAAAACATGTTTTTATTGCACATATACTTCAGGTATTCTAAAGCCTATCTAAAGTGTTCACTCAGAAAATAGGATATATGTTCAGGATACATGTTCAGTTTGCCTAGCATGCATGTTGAGTTGCCAGAATACAGGATTCAGTTGGCTAGGATGTATGTTCAGTTGCACATATATGCATTTTGGGTTGCACATATTCTTTGGACAGTCAATGTGTTCATTTGCAAACAATAACTACAACTTGGTAGAATGCATTTTAGTTTTTGGCTACTTTGCTTGTTAAGTTGGCTAGAATCATGTTTTAGTTGGCCAGAAAATATGTCTTAGTCGGCTAGCTGAACACCTCTAGTTTAGAAAACGCTGTTCAGTTCTTGCAAAACTTGATCTCAAACCATGTTTAGTGTGCAGATGCACTCATGGGGGGTGGGGGGTGGTGTGATGTTGACAATGGGGTGATGTGGCAGATCCACTCCTTTTTTGAAGCTGCTTCTCCATGGATTTGCTGATAGATCTGTCGGGGGTTGGGTGCGACATATGCCAAAGGATGGCTTATCATGGAGGGGGCGAGTAGAACGTCGCTGGTGCCTGGAAACGGGATGAGGCGAAGACATGCACGCCGGCGAATCTTACCCAGCTTCAGGGCTCTCCGAGGAGATAACACCCCATCGCTGCTCAAGGGTCTCCGCATGATCACTATGGCAAAATGGGTACAAGAGGCTCCTTGAGCTGTTCGGGGTGAGGAAGGAGAAGGGCATGGCTTGCTCTTCTCTCCCTCTATGTGTGTGTGTCTAAAACTACTAGCTTCCAACCCTTTGCATGGGTGCCCCGGGGGGTTTATATAGGTCTACCCCCCGGGGGTACAACGGTAATCCGGCTGGGTGTGGGCCCAAGCCGTCAGTCTCTAAGTCGCCGTCTTTTCCGCCGACTAGTGGGCCCCGCTGACGGCCCAGCATGGGGCCGACAACCCTTGTCCGCCGCGGGCGGGTCTTGCCGGCCGCAGACATCAGCCGTGCTTCTAATGACGCGAAGTTTGTCGTGGGTTATGGCAACAGTGCCGCCGCCGGCGGGCGATCATCGCTGCCATTCCTCGCCTTTGTCAGTTAATGGCGCGTGGATCCGCGGGAGGAGCCGGCCGACTCCGGAGGCCGACTCCATCGGGTCCGTCTTTGGGGTGCTCTCGCCGTCTTGCACTCCGCCGACAAAGGGTCCCGCCGCTCGGTCGTCAGACAGACATCGTGGGTACATGAATCTGCCCACGATCTTGATGTCGAGGCAGGCATGGCGACAATGCGCGCGGACGGAGATCTCCGTGATGCAGTATCTGTAGCCATACCTGCCTTTTATGGATCAAGGGATGGGCCGCGAGGCGGCTTTACCCATAGTCGCCAGCGTGAGGTGGTGGAGGTCACGGGCCGACCTCAGAGCCGGCCTCGCTGGAGGTCGCTAGCTTGAGTCGGCTTGTCCCGGCGGCTCTGCTTCCGACTATCTCAAGGCGGCTCTTCGCCTTGGGGTCTTGAGGGTGCAGTCTGCCCGATGTTTTGAAAGGTTCAGGCTCGGTCTGCCCACCCGTAGTCCATTACTCCGACAGTAGTCCCTCGAAGCCGGGAGGCGCCGAGGGCAGCCTGCCGAGGAGCCTCGACACCTTCATCCCTTTGATGGAAGAATCTGACTCGGCTGCCGTCTCCATCCGGAGTCGGCTTTGCAGGGGCCGCCTTGCTCTTCAAAGGTTTCAAGGTCGCAGCAGATCCGGGCGGCGTGCGATAAGCTTCCCGCAGCCGCCGCCCGTGGGCCCGCCACGGACGCCACGCCTTGGGGCGATCTGCCAGCCCACGCTGCGACAAGACAGGCCCGTCGGTGGGGCCCGCCACTACTGCGTGCCCGGTAGCAAGAGCGGATCCGCTACGGATCGTGGCGGGCGGTTGATTTCCCATGCCGTTATCGCGCGCAGAACGCCGGGTTAAATCGGGGGCGTTAGGGCGTGGCGCGAGTTAATCCCACGCCCGCCTCGGCCGCAGCCTAGGGCGCCTATAAGTAGGCGGGGAGGGAGGGGCGGCGACGCACGCGCACTCTCTCATCCGCTCCTGCCTCGTCTTCTTCCTTGCTCCGCCGCCGAGCCTTGTTTCTTCCTCGCCGGAGATGAGCTCCTCATCAGCCGCCGCGCCCCACCGTGGCGCCGGCGTGTGGGACGGCTCCATCATCGATGACGACGAATCGAGTTCCTTCGTCGACGCGCGCGATCCCGAGTAGCCACCTAGTGCGAGCCGCCGCCGCCGGGAGGGCGAAATCACGCCGGGCGCCGAGGGCGAAATCACGCCGGGCGCCGGAGGAGGGCGAAGCGGGTGATCTTCCGCCGCACCTCACGCTGGCTGGGCTGCGGCGAGCGGCTTCTTCCGCCGTTTGGAGTTCTTTGGCTCCAATGACCACCTCACCCCAACACGGTGGTGTTGCTGGCCGCCTTCGATCCTTATCGAAGGTTTCCTCGAGTTCTCCCCACCATCGAGCTCGGGAGAGTTCTTTCAAGCGGCTCGGGACCCACGCCGCCGCGTGCGGGCTCTGTCTTGGAACGCTCATCGCCAAGAGGAGGCCGGTGCCCGAGAATCCTTTCCTGCCATCCCCTCATCAAGTCGGTGAAGATGTGGCAGCGCCGTGCTTCCACGCTAAGAACGCCGCCTCGACGGTGATTGGGTCAACTTGCCGCCCTCGTGGGCGGCGAATCATGGGAGCCGACCCACCAGCTGGTCCTCGAGGACCGGTCGCGACCGCAGAGCACCGCCGCCGTCGCGTGGCTCTGCGGATGGTACAAATGGAGGGCCCGACCGAGCAGACTTGCTGGCCGCCTTCATGGCGCGCCGAAGTTCTCCCTCTTGGGCCGCCCTCATCTGATCGCCGATGAGCGCCACCGACCCCAAACGGATGTGCTCCAAGGACATGCCCCACGCGGAGGTGGTGGACACGGTGAACTTCTTGGCGAATCTGCGACCTCACGGAGGAATGGCGCCGCAAGGAGCCATACTCGCGCCAATCCCCGCCGATGGTAAGTCGCCTCTGCTTCTTTGTTTCCTTCCTTAGCCGGATCCGCTCTTACTTTCCTTGGTCCTTTCGACTCTAGAATCCTCTCATGCCGTCCTCGACCGGCGCCGCGGGGCCGGCTCGCGACTTCGTCCCCGACCGGGCGGAGAGTGACGCCGACGACCCCGACTTGGGCGTGGCGGCGATGGAGGCCGATGCCGAAGGAGGGGGAGGGGCCGACGACTTCAGGCCCGCGACCACTTTCGCAGACTGGCCTGATGATGAAGTCACCCCCCGCCGCCAGCAGAAAGCCGGCCATCTAGGCGCGAGCTCCTCCGCCGCCTTGGGGGGCCGAGGCGCGCGAAGAAGCGCGGGCCGGGCCGAAGCCAGCCAGCGGCCAGGCCAAGAGAATCGGGGAGCGGCCGCCGCTTCAGCGAAGAAGCGGCCGCAAGGCTAACCGCCTCAAGGAGGTGAAGAAACCACCGCTGGTCTCCGCGTAAGTATCTTTTTTATTCTGTCTTGTTTTCTTCTCGGTCCGCCTTGCCCAAGTCTCTCATGTCCTTTTCTCTACTCGTGGCTCCCTCACTTTGGAGAGGGTCGCCGCTGCCTCCGCTATGGGGTCGGCGGAGACGTCCCGCCAGCCAGCCGGCGGGTTGACCCTGCGGCCGTCCTCCGGGAGGCAACAGAGCGGAATGCGCAGGAGAAGCGCGACGAGGAGGCGGCCGCCCGTCGAGAGAAAGCGGCGTCCGAGAAGGCGGTCGAAGCCGCCGCCGCAGCAAAAAGGCAAGCCGAGGAGGCCGCGCGCCTTCAGTCGGCGCTGCTCGTCACTCCGCTGAGCTCAGCGCCACCACCGCCGGACTTCACGGGGCAATCGGAGGGAGTTGGTGGTGAGGTTCCCGTCGCAGGGAGGGAAGGCGACGAGGCATCTTCGCCGGGCGCTGCCGCGCCACCTCCGCCGCCTCCGCCGCAGTCTGAGGTCGCGTGAGGCAAACAACCGGCGGACTCACCTGCGTTGCCGACCGACGACGGTTGCGGGCGCAATCGCTTCAAGTCGCCTCGCGCGGGCGCCGCTTGAGAAGGCGGACTCGCGCCGCGCCTTGGAGACCTGCGCCGCCAGCTCGCCATCCCGACGCTGAAGCGACAAAGCGCCACGCCTGCTTGGGTGGTGCGGGCGGCACGGCCTGTTGGACGCCCAAGCGGTGCTGCGGGCAAGGTGTCGCCTCGAAACTTTGCAGGCGACTGGCGTCGCGATCCGCCGTCTTGGTAAGTTTTATTTCCGGAATTTTTTCTTTTTGATCTTCTCTGTGAGGCCAGCCGCACTCCACCGGGTGTAGTCCTCGAAGTTTCGGGTCTGGCTCTGAGCAAAGCGCCCGGAACTTTATTTGCTTACTTCCAAGTCTTTATCTGTGTTTGGAATCCTTGTTACAGGAATATCACAACCTCCGCGCTACCACCTTCAACCGCAACATTGAAGAGCTGAACAAGCGGGCTGCCGACCCGGCGAGGAGCCGAGGTGAGTTTTCTTCTTCGCGGGGGCGCGCTTGCGCACCCGCGGGCTGTAGTCCCCGAGATTCGGGCCGATCGCTGCATCCGGGCCGGATCTTCCGGCGATCTTTCTTAATCGACGACTTCGCGCCCTTCTTCTTTTTTTATTCTTCAGAGTCCAACGCCGCCTCAAGGGGCAGCTGGTACGGCCGAGACCGCCTTTGCGCCCAAAGAGGAGGAGGCGGCAAGCTCGCCGCAGAGCGCGACCTGCTAGCCACGCAGTTGGCGGAGCAGAGGAGCTGCTCAAGCGGCGCTGGCCGAGGCGGAGAAGAAAGAGGCCGCCTCCCGGCCGAATTTGAGAGCGAAGCGCCCGCCGGGACCGGCAGAGAGGCGCATTGACCTCCAGCCCATGAGATCAAGATATCGCCGATGGTAAGTTTGCTTTTACTTTCTCTTTGGTTTGCCGACTATGAGTTAAGCCGCTCTCTGTTTTTTCTAACTTGCTTTTTCTTCTTCTTGGCGAGACTTCTTCCCCGGTCATACGCAGCGCCAATCAGGCCATCGAGGCCGAACGCGAGGTGCGGAGGGCGGGTGGCGCCGAGATCGCAGCCAACACCCCCCGAACCCTTGACGAGCAGCCTCAAGATTGAGGCTCGTCTGCGCCGGCACATCAGATGCTGCGCCGCCTTCGCGGTGTCGGGCCCAGCGATTGCTGCCCCCTGGCCGGATATGCCGGTTCGCACAGACTTCAAACGGACCGCCGACCGACCGGAGGTCGCGGATGGGCGCCTTTGAGGCTTGAAGGCTCCGCTCTGGCCGGAGCTCGCCGAGCCTGGAGTTCGCAAAGGCGTGGTATCGAGGGCTTGACCTGGACCGGCTGGCCGCTGCTCCGGCCGAAGCTTCAGGCGGAGCTGCAGAGCTGCGGCGGGCGCTTTGTCGAAGCGCGGCGACGCCGACTACACGGACACCAGCATCTTCGCTCTCGAGCAGGTCAAGACGGTGGGAGGCACCGCCGAGTGGTTCGGGATGAACCCGACTACGGCGAAGACTTGGCGGAGGTGATCGACCCAAAGACCGAGGATGAAGACGAGGCGAGGACGGAGACGGCATGGAGGCGCCGAAGACGAGCAGCGGCCAGCCTCAGCTTGACCACGCCCAAAGAACGAGCCGCGTGCCCATCCGAGCCAGCCGCTGCCGAGACGATCAAACCGAGATCGCCCAGCTCGGTCGCCTCGGCCGACGCCGCCGCCGCCTCCGGCCTTCCGACCCTATCCGCTTTTTCTAGGCCGCTGCCTTGGCTTTATTTCATCTCGCTTGTTAGTCTTTCGAAGAACTTTGTTAATTAGACACCCCACCCGCTGGTGTATTCTGAACCTCGTCAAGATCCGCCAAGGGCCTAAGTTTGTGTAAATATTATTTTAATTTCATGTTTCTTGCTTATTGCTCTTGTGGCTTTTTTCCCTTGCCGCCTTCCTTAAATGCCGCTTGCCCGCTGGCAACCGCCTCATGGATTGCTGTCTAGGTCAAGTGCTTGGCTACTTTGAGAAGGCAAGTACTTGGCCATTTTAGAGTCGTCTTAAGCAGGTTGGGTAGAAAACGGTCAAGCCGGCTTCTTAAGAGTCGGCTTCACAAAATGGGCTGGGAGCCGGTTTCAACTATGTGTATGCTTTAGGTCCTTAGCCCTTTTTTCGTGTGGGCGCCCGTTCTACCTTACTCCTGCCCACCAAACAGTCGCTCTGCAAGCTGCGCTTCTCGACAGAGATTTGCTTGGGCACCGCACGCTACTTGTCGGACTTCAGGAAGCACTTCATAGCTCAAAAGCGGCGAGTCCTCGGGCCGACTAGTCGAGCCCGGTGCCAAACGGCATAATCAAAGGGTAACATACTCAAAGGCATAATTTTATCATACAGATAACAAAGAGGGCGTCCCGAGCTCGCCTTGGGGCCCGAGTCTTGGTATTTCAAACACAAAAGGGTAGCGTGGTACATACTGCATCAATCAGAAAATCTTCCGAGGAGATTCGTGATTCCATGGTCGCCCATCTCTTTGTCGAGTCGCCCCTCTTGCATGCTCGGGGCTTCGAAAGCCGATCGATCGTACTAGGAGTTGTTGCCCAGCACTTTATCGATGATGAACGGTCCTTCCTAAGGCGCCGACAGTTTGTGCTGGTCGGCTGTTCGCTGGATCAGCCGGAGCACAAGGTTGCCCTCTAGGAACGATCTTGGCTTGACCTTCTTGTTGTAGTAGCGCGCAGCTCGCTGGTAGATGCTGACCGGCCGAGTGCCAAGAGTCGCCCTCTTCCAGCAGATCGACGCCGCCTTGACGTGCTTCTTCCGCTTCCTCCTCGGTGTACATGGTGACTCGCGGGAGTCGAACTCTATATCCATTGGGATGACGGCTTCGCACCGTGAGACGAGGAAGAAAGGTGTGAAGCCAGTTGACTTGTTTGGAGTCGTGACGCAGACTCCGTGAGGACGGTCGGCAACTCCTCGTTGCAGCAGCCGGCCGAACGCCTCCAAAGGTTCGACCAGCACGAGGCTTGATGCCGCATAAGATGAGGCCGTTTCGCTGCTCCACCTGGCTGTTTGATCGCGGATGGGCAACGGACGCTAAGTCCAGCTCGGATGCCTCTGGTCGCGCAGAACGGGCTGTATGCCTTGGCGAAATTTGTGCCATTGTCGGTGATGATGCTGTGTGGTATGCCGCATCAATCGTGATGTCGGCGATAAAAGTCACCGCCGAGGACCGCTCAACTTCTTGATGGGTTTTGCTTCTATCCACTTGGTGAACTTGTCCACCGCGACAAGTAGGTGAGTTAGGCCACCTCGTGCCATCTTGAATGGTCCCACCATGTCCAGTGCCCCGCATGCAAAGGGCCAAAGATGGGGATAATCTTGAGCGCTGAAGCCGGTGAAGCGGCTTGGAGCGAACACCGCACCCCTTGCATTTCTGAACTAATTTTTGGCTTCTTCTAGGGCGGTCGGCCAAGAAACCGTGTCGGAAGGCTTTGGCGACGAGTGCTCTGGAGGCTGCATGATGGCCGCTTTCGCCTCGATGGATGTCTTCGAGGATTGCTTGGCCTTGCTCGATTCGACGCGTAGCCGGTAGACACCGTGACGCCATGCCCGACCAGCTCTCTATTGATTATAGTATAGGCTGCGCCGGGTGTTGCACTTGCCGGGCCAAGGTTTCATCAGTTGGTAGCTCTCCGCTACTAAAACTTCAAGATGGGCTGGGCCCATGAGGGTGCTGCTATTTCTTCGACTGCCAAGATCGCTACTTGGACGGGGCGGCTGGGCTGGGGCGCCTGGTTGGAGTCCGCAGCAGCTTGCTGTGTTGAAGAAGTCCCCGGCCGATTACGCAGTCCCCCGGCCGAGTAATCGAGTCTTTGCAAAGGTCGCCGCGAGTCCCCGGCCGGGTTCAAGTCCCCGCCGCTTCGACCGCCGCGTTTGGGGCGCCTTCAAGGATTCTTGTGCCGCCTCGCCGAGGCTCTAGAGTCGGATCTGCTTTCAGGGGAGCCGCACAAAATGGATTCTGATTCGTGACGGTTTGACGGACGGCTTGAGAAGGCGCTCAAGGGCGACGCCGATGGTATTGCTTGTCGGTGGAACCAATTCTTGCCGTGGCATCGGCTTGGTCGTTGTCGCCTTGGTACATGGAGGAATTCACATCCTCAAATATCCGGCCAGCTGCTGTACCGTAAAGCGTAGCTCGCCATATTTGCATCTTTGGCGCCCCACGCCAGATGATCTGTTGGACCACCAAGTCGAGTCGCCATAGCACGATCCGGCGACGCCGAGTTCTTTGGCAAGCCGGAGCCCGTGGATGAGCGCCGTATTCGCAACGTTGTTGGAGGCGGCGAAATGGATCTGCAGCGTGCATTTGAGCTTGTCGCCTTTAGGGAAGTGAGGATCACGCCCGGCTCCCAAGCCGGTGCGCATCTTGGAGCCATCAAAGTGCATCCGCCAATGGTGGAGTCGGGCAAGGCGAAGACATCGGGTCTCGACCCAATCGACGAGGAAGTCGGCGGTGCTTGTGACTTGATGGCGGTGCGGGGCTGGTAAAAGATGGTGTAGGGGCAACTCTATGGCCCATTTGGCCACTCGGCCTGAAGCATCTCGGCCTGGATGATCTCTGCTAGTGGGGCGTGCAAACCACGGTGATTGGATGCTCTTGAAAGTAAGGCTTCAACTTCTTGGCGGCAAAGTGCACGCCAGAACACATCTTCCGGTAGTGGGGTAGTTCTGCTTGGAGGTCGACAAGACCTCGCTCGTAATATACTCGGTCTCTGGATAGGTAGCGCCTTGCCTTCCTCCTTATGCTCAACCACAATAATCTTTGACTACCTGCCGGTGGCGGTAATATACAGGAGCATGGGCTCCTTTGGAGTCGGAGCCGCCAAAGACAGGGGAGTAGTCAAGATTCTCTTCAATCGGATAAAAGCTTCATTCCGCTTTGAGTTCCATTCAAGAAGGTGGTCTTCTTCATAAGCTGGTACAGAGGAAGAGCTTTCTCACCCAGCCGACTGATGAATCGGCTGATGGACGCCAAGCAGCCGGTGAACTTCTGCACCAAGCAGTCGGCGGGGTACTTCCATTCTCTCAATTGCCTTGATCTTCACAGGGTTGCACTCTATGTAGCGTTCGGATATCAGGAAGCCAAGGAGCTGGCGGTGGTACTCAAGACGATTTCTCTGGGTTGAGCTTGATCTGGAATCGGCGCAGGTTTTCAAAGGTCTTTTGAGGTCTTCCAACAAGTGTTCCTCGCTTCTCGCCTTCACCACCACGCCGCCCACGTAAACGGGCGCTTCTATAAGCTGCTTGACGAGGCACTTCGCATGCAACGCCGCTGAAGGTGGCGCCGCGCCTCGCCGAACGCCATGGTCGCAGCGAAGGCTCCAAAGGGCGTGATGAAGGCAGTCTTCAATCTGCTGCCGAAGTTCAGCTTGATCTGATGATATCCTGAATATGCATCTAAGAAGCTCAACAGCTCGCATCCGGCCAGGAGTCTATCACCCGATCAATCCCGGTAGAGCGAACGGGTCCTTGGGGCGACTTTGTTGAGGCTTGTGTAGTCAATACACATCCGCCACTGCTTGTTCTTCTTTAGTACCAGGATCGGGTTCGCCAACCATTCCGGAAAGAAAACTTCCATGATGAAACCGGCTGTAAGGAGCCGCGCTATCTCTTCTCCAACAACTCTTCTTTTCTCTTCTGACAGGCGGCGCAAGGGCTGCCCGACGGCTTCACATCAGGTCGGACATGTAACTTGTGCTCGGCGAACTGGCCGATACACTGGCATGTCTTTGGGGACCATGCGAAGATGTCCCGATTCTCACGGAGGAAATCGACGAGCTCGCCTTCCTATTTGTCAGCCGAGGTTCGCACCTATGACAGCGTATCTCTCTGGGTGCTCCGGGTCCAAGGGTATCTTCTTGGTCTCTTTGGTCGGCTTGAACGATCCTCACCTTCTCGACTCCTTGGGGTCGGACGACATTGGCTGCTTGTCGCCATCGCCACGACCCGATCCAGAGCCGCTTCTCACCGCGATCACGGGGACTCGCTAGCCGGCTGCTTTCACTGCAAGAAGTGACGACTTTCAGAGTCGCTGGCTACGGTCGTAATCCCCTTGTAACTCTAAGATCTTCATCTTGAGGTAGGCGAGGGGGGATCGCCATGAACTTGGCCAAAGCAGGTCGGCCAAGCAAGGCATGGTAGGGGCTCGAGGTCCACCACCAACCAGACCGGCTCTCGGCGAAGTGATCCTTGTCCCCAAAGAGGACGCCTATCGAATCTTGCCAATCGGGCGAAAGCAGGGAAGGCTGTACAATTCCGCGGAACACAATCCGACTATGTCAAGCTGCCTCGCTGATTCCTAGATTCTCCATCGTATCCTTGTACATGATGTTGATGCTGCTGCCTCCGTCTATCAGTACTCGCGAGAAGCGAGCGGCTTGCCTATCCGTGGCGAGGGTGGCTCCCAAGACCAGGACGTAGGAGCCCGGATTCGGCATCATCTCTAGGTGACCAGCACGGCTCTAGCTGATGGGCTTCTCAGACCAGTGCATGAATTCTGGGGCATCTGATGCTACGGCATCCACCTCTTGCTACTGCTGCCATCAAGGGCGATCATCACCATGCCGGTAAACACGACATAGGCGCCGTGCTTTTCCGGTAATCGCTTTTGTATCAGGCCGATCCGGGACAGCCGACTCTTGGGCGGTGGTGGAGGCGGCGCCCAAAGAGCCGAGGAGGGCAAGGCCGCCTCCCTGGCGATCCCGGTGAGCTAGTGGCACTTCCGGTGGTGTGATTCGACGGCTTCAAGGCCATTGTGGAACTTGGCGTGGTCCGTCCCAAAGTCTGCTCAGAAGAGAAGGCTGGCAACCAGTTGGACTTGCCGCTTTTCGCCGCTAAGGAGGCTGCCCTTCCGCTGCTGGTTCGATCAGCCGCCACCGCCGGCTGTTGGAAGCCGCTGCATGGGCCTTGCGCTTATGATCATTCTGCTGCCGCCACTGGCGCCGCCGCTGGAGTTCGGGAGCATGAGGAGCTACTTGCCAACGTGACGACTTTGATCTCCGCCTTCATGGAGGAGTCGGCATATGCATTTGTTCTGCTATGACTAGCAGCTCGTCGAGGGTCTCCTGGATCGCCGCAAAAGGAGCTTGTGCTTGAGGAGGGTGCCTTCTCCGCACCCGGCGTGAAGTACTCGATTGTCAGACTCGTGCACTCCTTCGCAGGAGTTCCTGAGCTCGCCCCAGGCGTGAGGTAGTCGCAAGTGGACTCGTTGGGGCCTTTGTACGCACAAGGACAGCCGACGAGGCTTGGGAGGTTGCTTGTATGTGCTCGTGAAGGCGGACGAAGGCCTCGGTGAAGTCGACCCAGCCGCTGATGCTGCGGGGCTTCGTTGTTCAACCATGTCCGGCCGTGCCTCGGAGCATGAGGGGAACATACTTTACGACAACGCGCTTTGTTGCCGTTCGCTATGCCGACGGCCGTGGAGTAGTCCACCAGCCAGTCCTCCGCTTCATGGAGCCGTGTATTTGGGTGTGTCTCGGGGGAGTGTGAATCCTCGGGGGAAGGGCTCGTCGCGGATGCGAGGTCCGAAACAGGGTGGGCCCAACTCATCTTCTTCTTCTAGTGCCGTGGATCGGTGGAGTCGCCGATCCGGTGGCGGGCGCCGTTCTCCGACTCTCTCGGTGGCAAAGGCGGTCGCCGAGAGTCGGATGCTCGACGGGTGGCGGGGAGACTCGCCTTTCTCGGCGGGAGGAGGAGGCTGGTAGTCGCCCGCCGCCCCACCGCCCTAGGGCGGTCGTCTTCGCTGCGCCGATGGAGATGTGAGTCCGCTATGGCTGACAGCCGGATCTCGGTTCTTTTTTCGCGGACGCCGCCACGGCGTCCGGAGGTCGCGCTTTGATCTCGGCGAGAGGCAAGTCGTCGTGTTGTCGCTCGTGGCGCCTGCGTGCGGCAGCCGGTCTTGCGCTTGCGCGCGCCGCTGCCGAGGAGCTGCTGGACTCGCTCCGTCATCAGCGGCGCCTCGCCCTCAAAGTTATCCAGCTTCGTCGCCGCCGCTGGCGGCGCGGATGTTCTGCTACGGGCGTGGCGTACACAGGCTTAACGGCCCCAAACAGATTGGCGAGGGCCGCGCCCAGCTGCGGACCGCGCTTAGGCGGTTAGGCCGGGCCGGAGCCGGCGAGCCGTCCCACAGCGCGATCCATCTTGGCGCCGATAGGCTTCCGACAAGCGCCTCATGCTTGCCACCTCTCGCCACGAGAGCTGAAGGCGCGCTTCCAGCCGCCAAGGCCGGGCGCCCTCCGGAATGGAGGCGGTCAGGTCTTGCAGAACAGCGTCGAGGGGGTCACAAGCCCCCCCGCCGGAGGGCTCGCCATGACTGATGGCGAGTACTTCTGTGACGGTGCTCCCGCCGCTCTCCGCGCGAGGGAGGGTTCGCCGAGACCACCATGTTGGTGGGGAACGCGTCGAGCGACGCGTGTCGAATCGACCAGCATCGGGTCGGTGGAGCCCTACGGACTCAGTGTCGGCGGCAGTGCTCGCCGTCGACGTGGAGCTGCTCGAGGAGGCCCGCGAGGAGGCTTTGGGCCGTCCGCGTCTGCGCTTGGATGCAGGCTCGTCGGAGAGGCTAACTCGCCGACAAGTTCGGCGAGGCAACTCTCCGCGCAGGCAACCTCAGCGCCATGCAGCGCGTCGACGCAAACTCCATCTGGCGTGCCGGGCTGGCTGCGCTCGCCAGGGAGGAAGAGGGTTCCCGTCCAGAGCAGGTCTCCAGACGACGGCGACCAGGCCCCACGGTGGGCGCCAAATGTCGGGGGTTGGGTACGACATATCCCAAAGGATGGCTTATCATGGAGGGGGCGAGTAGAACGTCGCTGGTGCCTGGAAACGGGATGAGGCGAAGACATGCACGCCGGCGAATCTTACCCAGCTTCGTGGCTCTCCGAGGAGATAACACCCCATCGCTGCTCATGGGGTCTCCGCATGATCACTATGGCAAATGGGTACAAGAGGCTCCTTGAGTTGTTCGGGTGAGGAAGGAGAAGGGCACGACTTGCTCTTCTCTCCTCTATGTGTGTGTCTAAAACAACTAGCTTCCAACCCTTTGCATGGGTGCCCCGGGGATTTATAGGTCTACCCCTCGGGGTACAACGGTAATCCGCTGGGTGTGTAACGCCTCGATGCGGCTATATCTCCCACGTGTCGGCACGACTTAGAGGCATAACCGCATTGAAAGCAATGTCGCAAGTGAGGTAATCTTCACACAACCCATGTAATACATAAGGAAAGAGATACATAGTTGGCTTACAATGCCACTTCACACAATACATAAATAAACATCCATCATTCAGATTACACTCAAGGTCCGACTACGGAACCAAAATAAAAGAAGATACCCCAAATGCTACACAGATCCCCGATCGTCCCAACTGGGCTCCACTATCGATCATCGTGAAAAGACACATAGTAACGACCACGCTCCTCATCGAACTCCCACTTGAGCTCGGCTTCGCCACCTGACCGCATCGCCGGCACCGCAACTGTTTTGGTAGAATCTGTGAGTCACGGGACTCAGCAATCTCACACCGCGAGATCAAGACTATTTAAGCTTATAGGAAGGACCGAGTTGTAAGGTGGAGCTGCAGCAGTTTACTAGCATATATGGTGGCTACATTCGCAAAAGAGAGCGAGAAGAGAAGCAAGGCACGGACGTGAAGCTAGTAGCGATCAAGAAGTGATCCTGAACTACTTACGTCAAACATTACTCCAACACCGTGTTCACTTCCCGGACTCCGCCGAGAAGAGACCATCACGGTTACACACGCGGTTGATGTGTATTTTAATTAAGGTCAACTTCGGGTTTTCTACAACCGGACATTAACAAATTCCCATCTGCCTCATAACCGCGGGCACGGCTTTCGAAAGATAATACCCTGCAGGGGTGTCCCAACTTAGCCCATTATAAGCTCTCACGGTCAACGAAGGATATTCCTTCTACCGGGAAGACCCGATCAATCTCGGAATCCCGGACTACAAGACATTTCGACAGCAATAAAACAAGACCAGCAAAGCCGCCCGAATGTGCCGACAAATCCCGATAGGAGCTGCACATATCTCGTTCTCGTGGCACACCGGATGGGCAAGACGTCAGTTGGTATAGACCTGGATTGCCCAGGGGCGCCGGACATCGCCAGTTGGGCCAAGACTCAAGGAGCACTGGTCCGGGGGTTTAAAATAAAGATAACCCTCGGGCTCGCGAAAAGCCGGGGGAAAAAGGATTAGGTGGCAAATGGTAAAACCAAGGTTGGGCCTTGCTGGAGGAGTCTTATTCAAAGTGAACTGTCAAGGGGGTCCCATAAATCACCCAACCGTAAGGAACGCGAAATCAAGGAACATAACACCGTATGACGGAAACTAGGGTGGCAAGAGGGAACAAAACACCAAGCATAAGGCCGAGCCTTCCACCCTTTAACAAGTATATAGATGCATTAATTATAGCAGATATATATTGTGATATCCCCAACAAGTAAACATGTTCCAATAAGGAACAACATCTCCATGTTCCAACAAGGAACAAACTTCAACTTCACCTGCAACTAGCAACGCTATAAGAGGGGCTGAGCAAAGCGGTAACATAGCCAATCAACGGTTTGCTAGGAAAGGATGGTTAGGGGCTGACATGGCAAGATGGGTGGCATGATAAGAAAGTGATAGGCATCGTAACATAGGCATAGCAAAAGAGCGAGCAACTAGCATAGCAAAGATAGAAGTGATTTCGAGGGTATGGTCATCTTGCCTGCAATGTTCTCAGAGTTGTCGAAAGCTTGATCCTCGAAAGCGTTCTCAACAGGTTCCTCGCTCACGCACTCGCCTCCGGCTCTACCCAAAGCAAGAACACAAACAAAGGAACCACAATAAATCACGGTGCAATGCACAAGCAACATGATGCAAAACATGACATGATATGCGAGATGTGATATGCAATGCATATGCGCGCTCCGAAGGAAAATGATGAACCAGGCATCAACTTGGCAAACCAAGTATGCCGCTGAAAGATGAGATGATTTCGTTGAAATCGATATAAAGATCACCGAATCGGATGCACGGTTTGCAAATGACAAGCAAAACAAGAATGGCACAAATCTGCCATTAACAGATGATACCACTTAGCAAGCAACAAGAAATTAAGCTACTGCACCCAAACGTACCAGAAAAGCATATGTCAGTGATCTACTCAAGATGCTTGACAAAAGATGAACACTGAGCTACGGCTAAATCACATCATAACAGGCCCAAACAAGCGTGGCAAAAGTGCAAAAATATATCAGCTTCACAGACTTAGTGAAATTACTAAACATGGCAGAAACAGTATCAGGAAGCAATGTTCAGAGCAAGAAAACAACATGCAACAGGAACTTATAATAGCAAAACAAGGCATGGCATGATTCTACTCAAAGCATAGAATAAAAGTCCCTTACTGACCATAAGCCAAAAAGGATCAGAAAATATAGTAACACCCATGTCAATATAGCAAGTTTCATAATGATTCAGAACATGGCATGTCAAAAACAGATAACAAGTAGGCATGTTCAAGAGCTCAAAGCACTCACTACAGAGCCTTTCATGGTAAACTAAGCATACATACATCAAGAAGACATGGCATAGAAGATATAAATGGCAAGAACAACATCATAGCATACACGGATCAACCACAACAACCTTGGCAAAATTGAATAACATGTAAACAATCTGCCAGGAAACATTTTATAGCAAAACTAGAGCTCGATTGACTCAAGCTATGGCACTCCATAATTGCAAACAAAGGCATGGATGGATAGAAGGAGCTAGGAAGTATCTCAAAACATCCTTACTGAAGTATCTCAAAATATGCATGGATCTCTCGGTAGCATCAAGTTAACATGGCATCAAAATATCAGCAAAACAGGGGCTGAAAATCAGCAACATCAGGAAGCCTAGTTTGCATGCTTGTGCTAGTCACCACATAGATCACAAAAATACATGGCATACACCCCTGGAAAGATGGCATGGCATATTACAAAACACATGTAGGACTCAAATTCATAGGGTGCACACATCAATCATGGCAAAATGACAATAGTGCATGTTCATTAAGAAATGAAACTAACATCACATAGCCCTCTTCCAACAGCATTTCGGGCATCAAGATGAGCTCAAATGAAAATGATGCAATGAGATGAAATGATCTACTCTTCAATACGAACATTTTGCTATATCACACGCACGAAACGGAGTTACGGATGAAAAGTTATGGCACGATTTAAATTGCAACAAAATATCACCGAAAATTTTGGGGGGGGGGAAGAAAGTCAACCGCTTGGGATCTCGATCGGATCTGGCCGGACGAAGGCGGGCGGCGCGGTTGCTCGCCGAGCCCGGCCGGGAGGAGAGGGAGGCGGGCCGGCCGGCGGCGCGGGCGGGCGGAGGCCGAGGCGGCGGGAGTCGGCGAGGAGGCTAAGGCGGCGGCGCGGCGGGCGCCGGTGGTCGGGCGGCGGCGGGCGGCCGGCGGCAGCGACGCGATGAGCCAAGGCCGGGCGGCGCTGCCGGAGGAGGTCCGGCGGCGGCGGCGCGCGCTGGCCGCTGCCGGGCGCGGACGTCGCGGGAGGCGGCGACGGCGCTGGGTGGGGCGGGCTCGCTGGGCAGCGGGCGGCGCTGGCGCGGGCGCGCGCAAGGCCACGTGGCGCAGCCCGATTGGCGGGCGCGGCGGCGTTGTCGTCGGCGGACCGGACGTGTCCGGGGGCGCGGGGTGGAAGATGGCTAGGGTTTGATCCGGAATTTGAGGGGGGAGGCTATATTTATAGGTAGAAGGAGCTAGGAAGCTCCAAATGAGGTGCGGTTTTCGCCCACACGATCGTGAACGAACGACCGAGAGCATGGAGGTGACTTAGATGGGTTATTGGGCTGTTTTGAAAGGGTGTTGGGCTGCAACTTAAAAGAGGCCTTTGCGAGAGTGGGGTCAACCGTTGGAGTACCAAACGAGCTCCAAATGACCAAACTTGACCGTGGTCTACGGTGGTATACCAAGGCCACTTGACAAGCCTCGGTCCATTCCGAGAAAGTTTAGTACCCGCCACGGAAAAAGCGTAAAAGGGGCGCCGGGGACATAGGAGTGCCGGATTGCAAAACGGACAACGGGAAAAATGCTCAGAATCATGAGACGAACACGTATGCAAATGCGATGCACATGATGACATGATATGAAAATGCATGATATGGACAAAATGCAAAAACAAAAGACAAGAACCCAACCACGGAGGGAATATCATATCACAATGCCGAAAATGGCAAGAGTTGGGGTTACAATTATGGAAAGTTACATCCGGGGTGTTACAACACTCCACCACTACAAGAGGATCTCGTCCCGAGATCTAGGACTGAAAGAAATCCGGATATTCGGAATGGAGGTGATCCTCGCGCTCCCAGGTGGCTTCTCGGTCGGAATGGTGTGACCACTTCACTTTCAGGAATTTGATTGACTTGTTGTGAGTCTTGCGCTCGGTTTCTTCAAGAATAGCAACGGGTGCTCATGATAAGAGAGATCTTCTTGAAGGTCAATTTCTTCGGTTGATAGTGCGCTCAGAGTCTTGAAGCACTTGCGGTTGTGACACGTGAAACACATCGCACGCTCGCGGTTGGACGGAAGCTCGTTGATAGGCGAGATCGCCTCTTTTGCCAATGATCTTGAAAGGACCCACGATCTCGGGCAAGCTTCCCTTTGATACCGGGGACGAGTGCCTTTCATTGGAGAGACGCGAGATAGACATGGTCTCCGATTTCAAAAGCCACATCACGGTGCTTGTCATCATAATAGCTCTTCTGGCGCGATTATGCGGCTTTGAGATTCTCACGAATGACTTTGCACATTTCTTCGCTTCGTGATCAAGTCGCTGCCAAGAAGTTGGCGCTCACATCTCGCACCAATTGAGAGGAGTACGACACTTTCGCCATAGAGAATTTCGAATGGGGCCTTGCCCAAACTCGCTTGGAAACTGTTGTTGTAGGAGAACTTCGGCATATGGAAGACAATCTTCCCATTTCATACGAAGGAAATGACACAAGCCCCGAGCATATCTTCAAGGATTTGATTGACTCGCCGACTTGGCCACTTGTTTGAGGATGGAAAGCTGTGCTGAAACGAATGTTGGTGCCCATGGCCTTCCGAAAAGAATCCCAAACTTGGAGGTAAAGATGCTGCCACGGTCCAAGAGATCACTTGTCGAATGCCGTGCAAGGAGACAATCTCGAGGTGTATAGCTCGCCAACCGAGCTGCTGTGATAGACTCTTTGATTGGAAGAAAATGAGCCACTTTAGTAAGCTTGTCAATGACAACGAAGATAGCATCATTTCCACGCTTGGACTTTGGAAAACCAGTCACGAAGTCCATTTCAATATGATCAAACTTCCATTCGAATAACAAGAGGTTGGAGGAGACCAGCTGGTCGTTGGTGTTCTGCTTTCACTCTTCTCGCAGACATCACACTCATTCACGAATTGAGCAATTTCTCGCTTCATTCGAGTCCACCAATATGACTGCTTGAGGTCATGGTACATCTTCGTACTTCCAGGATGAATGGATAGAAGCGAATTGTGTGCCTCGTTCATAATGACTTTACGTAGATCACCCTTTGGAACCACAATCCGGTCCTCGAAGAAAAGAGTATCTTTGTCATCAACGTGGAAGCACTTGTATTTGGAAATGCCCTTGTCGATACCACGTTTCACCTTTTCCACCATGGTATCCAGAAGTTGAGCCTCACGAATTTGATCTTCCAAAGTAGGAGAGACTATGAGGTTGGCAAGAAAGCCTTGAGGAACAACTTGAAGATTCAACTTGCGGAAAGCTTCACAGAGATCCGGTTGGAAGGGCTTGAGGATTAAGCTGTTGCAATAAGCCTTTCTGCTCAAAGCATCTGCAATCACATTGGCCTTGCCCGGAGTATATTCAATACTTGGGTTGTACTCTTGAATCATTTCGACGCATCGAGTCTGCCTGAGGTTGAGGTTGGGTTGAGTGAAGATATACTTGAGACTCTTGTGATCGGTGAAAATGTCCACTTTCCTTCCAACAAGAGATGTCTCCATGTTATCAATGCATGGACAACTGCCGCCAACTCAAGATCGTGAGTGGGGTAGTTATTTTCGTTGGGCTTCAGCTGACGAGAGGTATAGGCCACAACTCTCTTCTCTTGCATTAACACAGCACCGAGACCTTGAAGAGAAGCATCACAGAAAACTTCGAATGGCTTGGATTCATCAGGAGGAGTTAAGACAAGAGCTGTGACGAGTTTCTCTTTGAGAGTATTGAAAGCAACGTCACACTTAGGAGACCAGACATACTTCACATGCTTCTGGAGGAGGTTGGAAAGAGGCTTTGCAATCTTAGAGAAATTCTCAACGAATCTTCGGCAATAGCTTGCAAGACCAAGAAAATCATGGAGCTGCTTGACATTCGAGGAGGTTCCCAATTCACAACTGCAGACACCTTCTCGGATTAACAGCGATGCCCTTGGCGGAGATGATATGACCAAGGTAAAGCACTTCATCAAGCCAAAATTCACATTTGGAAAACTTCGCATAGAGTTGATGCTCTCTGAGCTTGTCTAGCACCAATCGCAAATGTTTGGCATGATCCTTCTTATTCTTGGAGAAGACCAAAATATCATCAAGATAGACCAAGACGAATTCATTGGTGTAGGGGTTGAAAATGAAGTTCATCATCCGAGAGAATGTTGGAGGAGCATTGACAAGGCCGAAAGACATGACAATATATTCATAAGAACCAAAGCTTGTTCTGAATGCTGTCTTGGGAATATCTTGTTCATGAATGCGAATCTGATGATAACCCATACGAAGGTCAAGCTTGGAGAACACTTTAGCACCTTTGAGTTGCTCGAAAAGCTCATTGATGTTGGGAAGTGGATACTTGTTCTTGATTGTCTTCTTATTCAATGGACGGTAATCGACGCAAAGTCGGTCCGTGCCATCCTTCTTTTGGACAAAAAGAACACCACAACCCCAAGGAGATGAACTCGGTCTGATCAAACCCAGACGCTCTTGTTCATCGAGCTGCTTCTTCAATTCCTTCAGCTCATTAGGTCCAAGCTTGTATGGACGCTTGCAAACAGGTTCAAAGCGGTGCTCAAGATCGATAACGAACTCAATCGGCCGATGAGGAGGCATTCTGGAAGCTCTTCCGAAAGACATCTTGGTACTCACAAACGATCGAATCGAGAGATAGCATCCAATTCGCCCTTCTCATTGAGAGAAAACAACCGAATGGTTTCATCACGAGCGGCATAGATGATCACATCATTAGAAGAGTGAGTCAATTGAATTTCCCAGCAGCACAATCAAGCTGAGCTTTGTCCGAGAAAGCCATCCATCCCGAGAATAAGATCAATATCCGAGTCACCAAGAACCATTGGTTTAGCCAGAAATCTATAATCGCCCATCTTGATAGAAACATCCGGAGCCATCATTTTTGTATTCATGAACAAACCCGGAGAGGAAACCGCTATCGGCTTAGGCAGATCGACAGTATGCAAATTGTTCATGGATGCAAAAGGTCTTGATATGAAAGAAATAGATGCACCAGTATCAAATAAGACTTTTGCAGGAATATCATTAACTAAGAGATTACCCATTATCACATCAATAGATTCCTCTGCTTGAGCTGCATTCATCATGTTCACCTTTGCGACTTGGGATTATGCTTGACCACCGCATTGCCGGAAGATTTCACAGAGGAGGAGGCGGAAGGCGCCTTTGGTTGAAGCACTTGTTCGCGTAGTGACCTTTCTGCGACACTTGTTGCAAGTCACCTCCGAGAGCGGACGGTGATAAGGAGCACTTGACCTTGGAGCTTGAGAATTAGACTTGTTCGATAGCTGTGGTTGGGCGGGTGGGAAGATCCACGACCACCTGAGTTCTTCTCACGATAAGGCCGACGGAACGGAGGAGGAGGAAGGTAGAACTTCTGCTGCTTAGCTGCCACTTGAGAGGAAGAAGAAGACTGAACTGCATCCCCGATTCTCTTCTTAGAAGCCTCACATTTAAGCTGGGCAGCTTCTTGCTTCAAAGCCATGTTGTAGAATTCATCATACTTTTCGCTCAAAAGCACGAGAGCTAATTGCAGATCTTCTCCGAGACCACCTCTGAATTGATAGATCATACTCTTCTCATCGTGGACGCCTTGCTTAGCAAAGCGAGCGAAGTTTCGAACTGGATATTGTATTGATACACGTACATGTTGCCTTGCTTGAGATTGCGGAACTCCTCACGCTTGCTCTCAACAACACTTTTCGAATGTGGTGAGCTCAAATCTTGGCGAACTCATCCTGTAATGACACGACCTCCTCTGGAATCTTTGTATTGCTGGTACCACTCAGCAGCTTGGTCCTTGAGTTGAAACGATGCAAACTTGATAAAGTCCTCAGTCGACATTGCTACATTCAAAATGCTTGCAGATGTCCACAAGCCAATCGTCGGCGCCTCGTGGCCTCGACACGTAAACCGAAAGACTTCGCTGATTAGCGAGGAACTGACTGAGGGTAGCAAAGTGTGGCTGGTTGTTGCCTTGACCTTGATTTCCTTGACTGCCTTGCCCTTGGATACGCTCTTGCAAGAGTTGAAAAATCATCTGAGCATTGGCATTGGTGGCTGCCATGATAGCTTGCCATGCCTCCGGAGGCGGAGGTGGAGGTGGAGGGTTCGACTGATTCCCATCATCGCGATCCGGATTCAGGCGCGTTGGCGGAGCCATCCTGAAGAGGGTGACATCCGTTAGCACTTTGATAGACAGATAGACAAGTTGAATCAACGGATAGAAATTGCAACATATAGTCTTCACAATAAACATTCGAACAAGGATGAACGAATGAATTCCAAAGTTAACATCACACATCCATTAAGGTGAGAAGCCACTTGATTAAAGGTTGATGAATAAAAATAACAAGGTACGACTTGAACAAATAAGTGGTAAGGATTACCCAATCACGAACCAAATATCTGCAGGAAGAAATGCTAAGAGCTACTGGAATCCCACCTATAAACTCCCGAAACTTTCTGGTTATGCAATCTGGTGTTGGGGATACAGGGACACAAAATATATCACTCAAACTAACAATACCTAGATCCAATTGTATCCATCCGTCAACACATAACCAAGAAACCTTCGAAATCGTGGTACCTCGACCTTCAAAAGCATCCGTTATACGAGTCATGGCAATACTCGAGCTCGCCCAATCTCGGGTTATCGGGTTATCTCACCAACAACTGCATAAAAGAGATTTCGATGTCGGCAAATCTCGGTATTCCAGAATCGCAACGATAAAATTGTGACGACAACACCTCGGAGCTCAACTCCCGGGACCGCCACAACCCCTAAATGTCGAGGCACCAAGAACAATGTTCTCGTCACAAAACCATCGGAACGATTCCAAGATACCCGCGTGATCCTAAAAAAAATTTTTTTAGTGAAATTTGAGGAGAGGAGAGTCAAAACTTCTACGTCAGGAGACCTCACCAGAGCGACGAAGGGACCGGGGAGTAAAAAGAATCCTACTCTCCGATATATATAATCCTAAGACTCAAAACATTTTCCGTTCTAGACTCAACAACGCCAACAAACAATCAAGTAGGGGGCTCCTAAGTCGGGGAAGGCTCTGATTACCAACTTGTAACGCCCTCGATGCGGCTATATCTCCCACGTGTCGAAGCACGACTTAGAGGCATAACCGCATTGAAAGCAATGTCGCAAGTGAGGTAATCTTCACACAACCCATGTAATACATAAGGAAAGAGATACATAGTTGGCTTACAATGCCACTTCACACAATACATAAATAAACATCCATCATTCAGATTACACTCAAGGTCCGACTACGGAACCACAATAAAAGAAGATACCCCAAATGCTACAGATCCCGATCGTCCCAACTGGGCTCCACTACGATCATCGGAAAAGACACATAGTAACGACCACGCCCTCATCGAACTCCCACTTGAGCTCGGTTCGTCCACCTGACCGCATCGTCGGCACCTGCAACTGTTTTGGTAGAATCTGTGAGTCACGGGGACTCAGCAATCTCACACCCGCGAGATCAAGACTATTTAAGCTTATAGGAAGGACCGAGTTGTAAGGTGGAGCTGCAGCAAGCGACTAGCATATATGGTGGCTACATTCGCAAAAGAGAGCGAGAAGAGAAGCAAGGCACGGACGTGAAGCTAGTAGCGATCAAGAAGTGATCCTGAACTACTTACGTCAAACATTACTCCAACACCGTGTTCACTTCCCGGACTCCGCCGAGAAGAGACCATCACGGTTACACACGCGGTTGATGTGTATTTTAATTAAGGTCAACTTCGGGTTTTCTACAACCGGACATTAACAAATTCCCATCTGCCTCATAACTGCGGGCACGGCTTTGAAAGATAATACCTGCAGGGTGTCCCAACTTAGCCCATTATAAGCTCTCACGGTCAACGAAGGATATTCCTTCTACCAGAAGACCCGATCAATCTCGAATCCCGGTCTACAAGACATTTCGACAAAGAATAAAACAAGACCAGCAAAGCCGCCGAATGTGCCGACAAATCCCGATAGGAGCTGCACATATCTCGCTCTCGTGGCACACCGGATGGGCAAGACGTCGGGTTGGCATAGACCTGGATTGCCCAGGGGCGCCGGACATCGCCCAGGTTGGGCCAGCACTCGAAGGAGCACTGGTCCGGGGGTTTAAAATAAAGATGACCCTCGGGCTCGCGAAAAGCCGGGGAAAAAAGGATTAGGTGGCAAATGGTAAAACCAAGGTTGGGCCTTGCTGGAGGAGTCTTATTCAAAGCGAACTGTCAATGGGATCCCATAAATCACCCAACCGTGTAAGGAACGCGAAATCAAGGAACATAACACCGGTATGACGGAAACTAGGGTGGCAAGAGTGAAACAAAACACCAGGCATAAGGCCGAGCCTTCCACCCTTTACCAAGTATATAGATGCATTAATTATAGCAGATATATATTGTGATATCCCCAACAAGTAAACATGTTCCAATAAGGAACAACATCTCCATGTTCCAACAAGGAACAAACTTCAACTTCACCTGCAACTAGCAACGCTATAAGAGGGGCTGAGCAAAGCGGTAACATAGCCAATCAACGGTTTGCTAGGAAAGGATGGTTAGGGGCTGACATGGCAAGATGGGTGGCATGATAAGCAAGTGATAGGCATCGTAGCATAGGCATAGCAAAAGAGCGAGCAACTAGCATAACAAAGATAGAAGTGATTTCGAGGGTATGGTCATCTTCCCTGCAATGTTCTCAGAGTTGTCGAAAGCTTGATCCTCGAAAGCGTTCTCAATAGGTTCCTCATTCACGTACTCGTCTCCCGGCTCTACCCAAAGCAAGAACACAAACAAAGGAACCACAATAAATCACGGTGCAATGCACAAGCAACATGATGCAAAACATGACATGATATGCGAGATGTGATATGCAATGCATATGCGCGCTCCGGAAGGAAAATGATGAACCAGGCATCAACTTGGCAAACCAAGTATGCCGCTGGAAAGATGAGATGATTTCGGTTGAAATCGATATAAAGATCACCGGAATCGGATGCACGGTTTGCAAATGACAAGCAAAACAAGAATGGCACAAATCTGCCATTAACAGCATGATACCACTTAGGAAGCAACAAGAAATTAAGCTACTGCACCCAAACATACCAGAAAAGCATATGGCAGTGATCTACTCAAGATGCTTGACAAAAGATGAACACTGAGCTACGGCTAAATCACATCATAACAGGCCCAAACAAGCGTGGCAAAAGTGCAAAAATATATCAGCTTCACAGACTTAGTGAAATTACTAAACATGGCAAAAACAGCATCAGGAAGCAATGTTCAGAGCAAGAAAACAACATGCTACAGTAACTTATAATAGCAAACAAGGCATGGAATGATTCTGCTCAAAGCATAGAACAAAAGTCCCTTACTGACCATAAGCCAAAAAGGATCAGAAAATATAGTAACAACCATGTCAATATAGCAAGTTTCGTTAACAGATTCAGCAACATGGCATGTCAAAAACAGATAACAAGTAGGCATGTTCAAGAGCTCAAAGCACTCACTACAAAGCCTTTCATGGTAAACTAAGTATACATACATCAAGAAGAGATGGCATAGAAGATATACATGGCAAGAACAACATCATAGCATATACGGATCAACCACAACAACCTTGGCAAAATTGAATAACATGTAAACAATCTGCCAGGAAACATTTTATAGCAAAAGTAGAGCTCGATTGACTCAAGCTATGGCACTCCATAATTGCAAAAAAAGGCATGGATGGATAGATCATAACCATATATTCAAAACATCCTTACTGAAGTATCTCAAAATATGCATGGATCTCTCGGTAGCATCAAGCTAACATGGCATCAAAATATCAGCAAAACAAGGGCTGAAATCAGCAACATCAGGAAGCCTAGTTTGCATGCTTGTGCTAGTCACCACATAGATCACAAAAATACATGGCATACACCCCTGGAAATATGGCATGGCATATTACAAAACACATGTAGGACTCAAATTCATAGGGTGCACACATCAATCATGGCAAAAATGACAAACGTGCACGTTCTGTTAAGAAACAGAAACTAACATCACATAGCCCTCTTACAACAGCATTTCGGGCATCAAGATGAGCTCAAATGAAAATGATGCAATGAGAAGAAATGATCTACTCTTCGAGACGAACATTTTGACATATTATACGCACGAAACAGAGTTACGGATGCAAAGTTATGGCACGACGCAAATGTAACAAAATATCACCGAAAATAAAGACTTAGACGATTTGGGGGAGAAAGTCAACCGCTCGGGATCTCGATCGGATCTGGCCGGGACGAAGGCGGCCGGCGGCGCAGCTGCTCGCCGGAGCCCGGGCCGGGAGGAGAGGAGGCGGGCCGGCGGCGGCGCGGTGGCGGAGGCTGGCGGCGGGGTCGGCGACGAGGCCACCGAGCGGCGGCGGGCCGGGCGCCGGTGGTCGGGCGGTGGCGGCGGGCGGCCGGGCGGCGACGGTGAGCTCATGAGGCGGGCGGCGCCCGGAGGAGGTCTCGCGGCGGCGGAGCGGGCGCGGACACGCGAGGCGGCGGCGCGCCTGCTGGTTGGCGAAATTCGCCTGGCCTGTGGGCGGCGGCGCGGGCGAGGAGGGCCACGTGGCGCGCCCGATTAGGCGCGCGCGGCGGCTTCGTCCGCCGGACGGACGTGTCCGGGGGCGCGGGGTGGAAGATGGCTAGGGTTTGATTCGGAATTTGAGGGGGGAGGCTATATTTATAGGTAGAAGGAGCTAGGAAGCTCCAAATGAGGTGCGGTTTTAGCCCACACGATCGTGATCGAACGCCCGAGAGCATGGAGGTGACTTAGATATGTTATTGGGCTGTTTTGAAAGGGTGTTGGGCTGCAACTTAAAAGAGGCCTTTGCGAGAGTGCGGTCAACCGTTGGAGTACCACACGAGCTCCAAATGACCCGAAACTTGACCGGTGGTCTACCGGTGGTATACCAAGGCCACTTGACAAGCCTCGGTCCATTCCGAGAAAGTTTAGTACCCGCTCACGGAAAAACGTAAAAGGGGACGCCGGGGGACATAGGAGTGCCGGATTGCAAAACGGACAACGGGAAAAATGCTCGGAATCATGAGACAAACACGTATACAAATGCGATGCACATGATGACATGATATGAAAATGCATGACATGGACAAAATGCAAAAACGAAAGACAAGAACCCAACCACGGAGGGAATATCATATCACAATGCCGAAAATGGCAAGAGTTGGGGTTACAGTTATGGAAAGTTACATCCGGGGTGTTACAGTGTGGGCCCAAGCCGTCAGTCTCTAAGTCGCCGTCTTTTCCGCCGAGTCCTGGGGCCCGCCGACTAGTGGGCCCCGCTGACGACCCAGCATGAGGCCTACATCCCTTGTCCACCGCGGGCGGGTCTTGCCGGCTGCAGATTACTGTAGCCGTGCTTCTAATGACGCGAGTTTGGTCGTAGGGTTATGGCAATGATCTGCCGCTTTGCAAAGATCACCGCTGCCATTCCTGTCTTGTCTGGTTAATGGCGCGTGGATCCCGCGGGAGGAGCCGGCCGACTCCCGGAGGCCGACTCCATCGGGTCCGTCTTCGGTACTCCCACCGACAGGCGGGTCCCGCCGTGTTCGGGTCGTACAGACAGGCCATCGTGGGTACAGGAATCTGCCCACGATGCTGATGTCAGGGCCGGCATGGCGACAGTGCTGCGCCGGACGGAGATCTCCGTCGGTACGGCGCCCTGTAGCCATACCTGCCCTTTATGGACTGGGCGGGGATGGGCCGCGAGTCGGCTTTACCCCATAGTCGCCCAGGCGTGAGGTGGTGGAGGTCGCGGGCCGACTCCTTGTAGCCGGCCTCGCTGGAGGTCGCTAGCTTGGAGTCGGCTTGTCCTGAAGGCGGCTCGGTTGCCGACTATCTGAAGGCGGCTCTTCGTCTTGGGGTCTTGAGGGGCGCAGTCTGCCCCGATGTTTTGAAAGGTTCAGGGGCTCGGGTCTGCCTACCCGTAGTCCATTACTCCGACAAGATCCATGGAGAAGGGGGGTTTACAGATGCAATACAAGAAGGGGGGAACTGAAGAGGGGTAGATGGGAGTTACTTGCCTGATGTTGCTACCTGTTATTGCTCTGATCACACCGCCCTTAGAAATATTTCTTGAAGCAGTTTCTTCTACTATTGGATTGCCATGGCGGTTGTACAGGAGGAGGAAGAAGGGCCTTGGATGCCCTTCTGGCGTGGAGAAGGGCCTTGGATCCCCTTCTACTGTTGGTATGGCTGTAATCACACTGCCCTTAGAACAATTTCTTGAAGTACTTCTACTGTTGGATTGCCATGGCGGCTGTACAGGAGGAGGAAGAAGGGCCTTGGATCCCCTTCTGGCATGGAGAAGAAGAAGGTAGCATGAAGGAGGGGCTGGGGTGTGGGGGCGAGCGGGCGTGGGAAGGGCTGGGACGCTGGGGACAGCTGGCCACGTGGGGGGCGATTTCTGTTCAGGATTGGCCGCTCCATCGGCTCGGTTTGGTGCTCGTCTGTCCCTTCCTTTTCTGTCTAGGGGGGGGGGGGGGACAGCGCTTACCTTTTTAGGTTGGTCGCTCGATCGTACTAGTGGGCAGCCGGCCGCCCACTAGACGCGTCCATTGATATATAACCTCCCTGCGCATGGCGGTCAGTCACGGGGTGCTCTCCCAGCATGAACTCTACAATAAAATACAAAATCATCATCTAGTTCTTATGCAATCCGAGGGCAGATCGCGCGACACCCCTGCACATACACAGAAACTAAATATGCATTGCCATCGGGAAATCTGACCTGGAGCCCATCTGGTGCTTGTGGGTCGTCTTTCCCCGTCGACTGGCCAAAGTCTTGACGCACTGTCGCTGTCCGGCAGCCCATTCAGATCTACTCCCCCCATTTCTAAATATAACTCTTTTTAGAGCTTTGAATATAGACTACATACAGATGAATATAGACGTATTTTAAAGTGTATATTCATTCATTTTGCTCTGTATGTAATTCATATTAAAATCTCTAATAAAAAATTATATTTAGAAACAGAGGAAGTATGACCGACGATGCCAGACCGAAATTCTCCGGAAGAGCTACTCGCCGGCACCGGCGCCCAGCCATGCACGGAAGTATGACAACGCCCCCCCTCCTTCCCGGATTCCCCGCTCGATGGCGGTAGAGGGAATATGCGGTGGAAACCGACATCACCACTCGGTGTACGATATGCGCGGAGGGCATGGAAAATCAACGGATCAACGAAGGAGCTTTTAATATGGAAAATCAACGGATCAATGGAGGGCATGGAAAATAAAGTGGACGACTCACCTGTCCACTAGATCTGAAAAGAACTCAAATCCATTAGTATTTTTTTTGTTCCAACTTTTCTTTTTGTTCATTGTTGTTGCGTTATTTGTGGGAGCTTAGATATGACATCCTTAGAAAGCATCTAGATGTGAATTAGACAAACTGAATCCATTAACCATCCTCCATGTCCGGTTAGCAAATCTCCCTCGGTGGGTACCCGGAGAGAGGAAAGGTCCGACGCAACCCAGTTTATTTTCCCCTCTTTTTTACTCCGTGCATCCCAATCCATACGCCTGTGTATCTCCATTTGAGCCCGTGGCGGCACATTATCCATGCCGATGTCACGTACTCCCTCCCCCCTGGATGCATTGGGCGTCTAATAAAAATTGAATATTGCAAACCAGTCATCATACGTGGAAGGAGCTTCTC
Source organism: Aegilops longissima (assembly GCA_021605205.1). Classification (NCBI taxonomy): domain Eukaryota; kingdom Viridiplantae; phylum Streptophyta; class Magnoliopsida; order Poales; family Poaceae; genus Aegilops; species Aegilops longissima. The sequence goes on along the minus strand of CM038681.1, from coordinate 586,387,170 downwards.
ATTTCTGTTGATCATTAATACTCATTTTGGATAGTACTGGTATTTTCCATCGGCTAATGAGACGCATTTCTCCGATTTGGGTTCGAGCTTATTAGGATGAAACTTTTTCACATAAGCATCGCAACTCCAAATTTTAAGAAACGACAACTTTGGTTTCTTGCCAAACCACAGTTCATAAGGTGTCATCTCAACGGATTTTGATGGTGCCCTATTTAACGTGAATGTAGTTGTCTCTAATGCATAACCCCAAAACGATAGTGGTAAATTGGTAAGAGACATCATAGATTGCACTATATCCTATAAAGTACAGTTATGACGTTCGGACACACCATTACGCTGTGGTGTTCTAGGTAGCATGAGTTTGTGAAACTATTCCACATTGTTTTAATAGAAGACCAACTCGTAACTCAAATATTTTACCTCTGTGATCATATCGTAGAATCTTTTATTTTCTTGTTACGATGATTCTCCACTTCACTCTGAAATTCTTTAAACTTTTCAAATGTTTCAGACTTGTGTTTCATCAAGTAGGTATAGCCATATCTGCTCAAATCATCTGTGAAGGTCAGAAAATAACGATACTTGCCATGAGCCTTAACACTCATCGGACTGCATACATTAGTATGTATTATTTCCAATAAGTCAGTTGCTCGTTCCATTGTTCCGGAGAACGGAGTCTTAGTCATCTTGCCCATGAGGCATGGTTCACAAGCATCAAGTGATTCATAATCAAGTGATTCCAACTGTCCATCAGCATGGAGTTTATTCATGCGCTTTACACCAATATGACCTAAACGGCAGTGCCACAAATAAGTTGCACTATCATTATTAACTTTGCATCTTTTGGCTTCAATATTATGAATATGTGTATCACTACGATCGAGATCCAATGAACCATTTTCATTGGGTGTGTAACCATATAAGGTTTTATTCATGTAAACAGAACAACAATTATTCTCTAATTTAAATGAATAACCATTTTTGCAATAAACATGATCAAATTATATTCATGCTCAACGCAAACACCAAATAACACTTATTTAGGTTCAACACTAATCCCGAAAGTATAGGGAGTGTGCGATGATGATCATATCAATCTTGGAACTATTTCCAACACACATCGTCACTTCACCCTTAACTAGTTTCTGTTCATTCTGCAACTCCTGTTTCGAGTTACTACTATTAGCAACTGAACCAGTATCATATACCGAGGGGTTACTACGAACACTAGTAAAAAACACATATCAATGATCTATATATCAAATATACCTTTGTTCACTTTACCATCCTTCTTATCCGCCAAATACTTGGGGCAGTTCCGCTTCCAGTGACCAGTCCCTTTTTAGTAGAAGCACTTAGTCTCAGGCTTAGGTCCAGACTTGGGCTTCTTCACTTGAGCAGCAACTTGCTTGCCGTTCTTCTTGAAGTTCCCCTTCTTCCCTTTGCCCTTTCTCTTGAAACTAGTGGTCTTGTCAACCATCAACACTTGATGTTTTTCTTGATTTCTACCTTCGCTGATTTTAGTATCGCGAAGAGCTTGGGAATTGTTTTCGTCATCCCTTGCATATTATAGTTCATCACGAAGTTCTACTAACTTGGTGATGGTGACTAGAGAATTCTGTCAATCACTATTTTATCTGGAAGATTAACTCCCACTTGATTCAAGTGATTGTAGTACTCAGACATTCTGAGCACATGCTCACTAGCTGAGCAATTCTCCTCCATTTTGTAGGCAAAGTACTGTCAGAGGTCTCATACCTCTCGACACGGGCATGAGTATGAAATACCAATTTCAACTCTTAGAACATCTTATATGCTCTGTGGCGTTCAAAACATTCTTGAAGTCCCGGTTCTAAGCCGTAAAGCATGGTGCACTAAACTATCAAGTAGTCATCATACCGAGCTTTTGTCAAACATTCATAACGTCTGCATCTGCTCCTGCAATAGGTCTGTCACCTAGTGATGCATCAAGGACATAATACTTCTGTGCAGCAATGAGGTTTATCCTCAGATCAGGGACCAAGTCCGCATCATTGCTACTAACATTTTTCAACTTATTTTTCTCTAGGAACATATCAAAATATAAACGGGGAGCAACAACGCGAGCTATTGATCTACAACATAATTTGCAAAATACTACCAGGACTAAGTTCATGATAAATTAAAGTTCAATTAATCATATTACTTAAGAACTCCCACTTAGATAGACATCCCTCTAATCCTCTAAGTGATCACGTGATCCAAATCAAGTAAACCATGTCCGATCATCACGTGAGATGGAGTAGTTTCAATGGTGAACATCACTATGTTGATCATATCTACTATATGATTCACGCTCAACCTTTCGGTCTCCGTGTTCCGAGGCCATATCTGTTATATGCTAGGCTCGTCAAGTTTAACCTGAGTATTCCGCGTGTGCAACTGTTTTGCACCTGTTGTATTTGAACGTAGAGCCTATCACACCCGATCATCACGTGGTGTCTCAGCACGAAGAACTTTCGCAACGGTGCATTCTCAGGGAGAACACTTATACCTTGATAATTTAGTGAGAGATCATCTTATAAAGCTACCGCCGAACTAAGCAAAATAAGATGTATAAAAGATAAACATCACATGCAATCAAAATATGTGACATGATATGGCCATCATCATCTTGTGCCTTTGATCTCCATTTCCAAAGTACCATCATGATCTCTATCGTCACCGGCATGACACCATGATCTCCATTATCTTTATCTATATCAATGTGTCGTTACATGGTCGTCTCACCAACTATTGCTCTTGCAACTATTGCTATCGTAGAGTGATAAAGTAAAGCAATTATTTGGTGCTTGCATCTTATGCAATAAAGAGACAACCATAAGGCTTCTGCCAGTTGCCGATAACTTCAACAAAACATGATCATCTCATACAACAACTTATATATCATCACGTCTTGACCATATCACATCACAACATGCCCTACAAAAACAAGTTAGATGTCCTCTAATTTGTTGTTGCAAGTATTTACGTGGCTCCTACGGGCTGAGCAAGAACCGTTCTTACCTACGCATCAAAACCACAACGATAGTTCATCAAGTTAGTGCTGTTTTAACCTTCGCAAGGACCGGGCGTAGCCACACTCGGTTCAACTAAAGTTGGAGAAATTGACACCCGCTAGCCACCTCTGTGCAAAGCACGCCGGGAGAACCGTTCTCGCGTAAGCGTACGCGTAATGTCGGTCCAGGCCGCTTCATCCAACAATACCGCCGAACCAAAGTATGACATGCTGGTAAGCAGTATGACTTGTATCGCCCACAACTCACTTGTGTTCTACTCGTGCATATAACATCTACGCATAAAACCAGGCTCGGATGCCACTGTTGGGGAACGTAGTAATTTCAAAAAATTTCCTACGCACATGCAAGATCATGGTGATGCATAGCAACGAGAGGGGAGAGTGTTGTCCATGTACCCTTGTAGACCGAAAGCGGAAGTGTTAGCACAACGCCGTTGATGTAGTCGTATGTCTTCACGATCCGACCGATCAAGTACCGAACGTACGGCACCTCCGAGTTCAGCACACGTTCAGCCCGATGACGTCCCTCGAACTCCGATCCAGCCGAATGTTGAGGGAGAGTTTTGTCAGCACGACGGCGTGGTGATGATGTTGATGTTCTACCGACGCAGGGCTTCGCCTAAGCACCGCTACAGTATTATCGAGGTGGACTATGGTGGAGGGGGGCACCGCACACGCTAAGAGATCAACTGATCAATGTTGTGTCTAGAGGTGCCCCCTACCCCCGTATATAAAGGAGCAAGGGGGGGAGGCGGCCGGCCAAGAGGAGGGCGCGCCAAGGGGCGAGTCCTACTCCCACCGGGAGTAGGACTCCTCCTTTTCTTGTTGGAGTAGGAGAGAAGGAAAGAGGAGGAGTAGGAAAAGGAAAAGGGGGCTGCACTCCTTGTCGAATTCGGAACAGAGGGGGGGCGTAGGCCTCCTTCCTTTTGGCCTCTCTCCTCTATTCTCGTATGGCCCAATAAGGCCCATATACTCCCCGGCGAATTCCCGTAACTCTCCGGTACTCCGAAGAATACCCGAATCACTCGGAACCTTTCCGAAGTCCGAATAGTCATCCAATATATCGATCTTTACGTCTCGACCATTTCGAGACTCCTCGTCATGTCCCCGATCTCATCCGGGACTCCAAACTCCTTCGGTACATCAAAACTCATAAACTCATAATAAAACTGTCATCGAAACCTTAAGCGTGCGGACCCTACGGGTTCGAGAACTATGTAGACATGACCGAGACATGTCTCCGGCCAATAACCAATAGCGGAACCTGGATGCTCATATTGGCTCCCACATATTCTACGAAGATCTTTATTGGTCAGACCGCATAACAACATACGTTGTTCCCTTTGTCATCGGTATGTTACTTGCCCGAGATTCGATCGTCGGTATCTCAATACCTAGTTCAATCTCGTTACCGGCAAGTCTCTTTACTTGTTCCATAATACATCATCCCGCAACTAACTCATTAGTTGCAATGCTTGCAAGGCTTAAGTGATGTGCATTACCGAGAGGGCCCAGAGATACCTCTCCGACAATCAGAGTGACAAATACTAATCTCAAAATACGCCAACCAACAAATACCTTCGGAGACACCTGTAGAGCACCTTTATAATCACCCAGTTACGTTGTGACGTTTGGTAGCACACAAAGTGTTCCTCCGGTAAACGGGAGTTGCATAATCTCATAGTCATAGGAACATGTATAAGTCATGAAGAAAGCAATAGCAACATACTAAACGATCGTGTGCTAAGCTAACAGAATGGGTCAAGTCAATCACATCATTCTCCTAATGATGTGGCCCCGTTAATCAAATGACAACTCATGTCTATGGCTAGGAAACATAACCATCTTTGATCAACGAGCTAGTCAAGTAGAGGCATACTAGTGACACTCTGTTTGTCTATGTATTCACACATGTATTATGTTTCCGGTTAATACAATTCTAGCATGAATAATAAACATTTATCATGATATAAGGAAATAAATAATAACTTTATTATCGCCTCTAGGGCATATTTCCTTCAGCACCCACCTTAGCCGCCTCCTCCTCCTTTCCACTATGGCCCATTAAGGCCCATTGACTCCCCGGGGGGTTCCTGTAACCTCCCGGTACTTCGGTATATGCCCGAACTCTCTAGAAACCTTTCCAATGTCCAAACATAGTCATCCAATATATCGATCTTTTTGTCTCGACCATTTCTTCTCATCCGGGACTCCGAACTACCTTCGGTACATCAAAACACATAAACTCATAATACCGATCGTCACCGAACGTTAGGCGTGCGGACCCTGCAGGTTCGAGAACTATGTAGACATGACCGAGACACGTCTCCGGTCAATAACCAATAGCGGAACCTCGATGCTCATATTGTTTCCTACATATTCTACGAAGATCTTTATCGGTCAAACCACATAACAACATATGTTGTTCCCTTTGTCATCGGTATGTTACTTGCCCGAGATTCGATCGTCGGTATCTCAATACCTAGTTCAATCTCGTTACCGGCAAGTCTGTTTACTCGTTCCGTAATGCACCATCCCGCAACTAACTCATTAGTCACATTGCTTGCAAGGCTATGTAGTGATGTGCATTACTGAGAGGGCCCAGAGATACCTCTCCGACAATCGGAGTGACAAATCCTAATCTCAATCTATGCCAACCCAACAAGTACCATCGAAGACACCTATAGAGCACCTTTATAATCACCCAGTGACGTTGTGACGTTTGGTAGTGCACAAAGTGTTCCTCAGGTATCCGGGAGTTACATAATCTCATAGTCATAGGAACATGTATAACTCATGAAGAAAGCAATAGCAATATACTAAACGATCAAGTGCTAAGCTAACGGAAGGGGTCAAGTCAATCACATCATTCTCTAATGATGTGACCCCGTTAATCAAATGACAACTCATGTCTATGGCTAGGAAACTTAACCATCTTTGATTCAACGAGCTAGTCAAGTAGAGGCATACTAGTGACACTTTGTTTTTCTATGTATCCACACATGTACTAAGTTTCTGATTAATACAATTCTAGCATGAATAATAAACATTTATCATGAAATAAGGAAATAAATAATAACTTTATTATTGCCTCTAGGGCATATTTCCTTCAGTTATATCTCCTTTCTTAGGGACACAATGAACAGGACTTACCAATCTACTGTCGGCTATAGGATAGATTATACCTGCTTCCAGAAGTTTTAAGATTTCCGTTCTTACCACTTGCTACGTCTTGAGCTTGCGTTGGTTTTCCTCGAAGAGGAGAGAGTGATGCAGCAAGTGTAGCGAAGTATTTCCCTCAGTTTTGAGAACCAAGGTATCAATCCAGTAGGAGGCTTCTCAAAAGTCCCACGCACCTACACAAACAAACTGAGAACTCGCAACCAACGCAATAAAGGGGTTGTCAATCCCTTCACGGCCACTTCATGTAAAGTGAGATCTAATAAAGATAGTATGATAAGATAAATATATTTTTGGTATTTTATAATATAGATGCAAAAAGTAAAGATGCAAATAAAAGTAGATTGGGAGAAAATATGATAAGAGATAGACCCGGGGGCCATAGGTTTCACTAGTGGCTTCTCTCAAGATAGACTAAGTATTACGGTGGGTGAACAAATTACTGTCGAGCAATTGATAGAAAAGCCCATAGTTATGAGATTATCTAGGCATGATCATGTATATAGACATCACGTCCATAACAAGTAGACCGACTCCTGCCTGCATCTACTACTATTACTGCACACATCGACCGCTATCCAGCATGCATCTAGAGTATTAAATTCATAAGAATAGAGTAACGCATTAAGCAAGATGACATTATGTAGAGGGATAAACTCATGCAATATGATATAAACCCCATCTTGTTATCCTCGATGGCAACAATACAATACGTGCCTTGCAACCCTTTACATCCTTTGGTAAGTACACATAAGATTGAACCCGAAGCTAAGCACTTCTCCCATGGCAAGAAAGACCAATCTAGTAGGCCAAACTAAACTGATAATTCGAAGAGACTTGCAAAGATAACTCAATCATACATAAAAGAATTCAGAGAAGATTCAAATATTATTCATAGATAAACTTGATCATAAACCCACAATTCATCGGATCTTGACAAACACACCGCAAAAAGAGTTTACATCGAATAGATCTCCACAAGAGAGGGGGAGAACATTGTATTGAGATCCAAAAAGAGAGAAGCCATCTAGCTAATAACTATGGACCCGTAGGTCTGTGGTAAACTACTCACAACTCATCGGAGGGGCAAGGATGTTGGTGTAGAGGCCCTCCGTGCTTGATTCGCCCTCCGGCAGAATGCCGGCGAAGGCTCCAAGATGGGATCTCGCGGATACAGAAGGTCACGGCGGTGGAAATTGTGTTTCGTGGTGCCCCCAGATGTTTTTGGGGTACGTAGGTATATATAGGAGGAAGAAGTACGTCGGTGACTGCCCGAGGGGCCCACGAGACAGGGGGGGCGCCCTATAGGGGGGGCACCCCCTCCTATCTCGTGGAGGCCTCAACTGCCTCTTGACTTGCACTCCAAGTCCTCTCGATCACGTTTGTTCCAAAAATCACGCTCCCAAAGGTTTCATTCCGTTTGGACTCCGTTTGATATTCCTTTTCTTCGAAATACTGAAATAGGCAAAAAACAGCAATATGGGTTGGGCCTCCGGTTAGTAGGTTAGTCCCAAAAATGATATAAATGTGTAAAATAAAGCCCATAAACATCCCAAAAGGGGTAATATAATAGAATGGAACAATCAAAAATTATAGATAAGTTGGAAACGTATCAAGCATCCCCAAGCTTATTTCCTGCTCGTCCTTGAGTAGGTAAATGATAAAAAAAGAGAATTTTTGATGTGGAATGCTACCTAGCATAATTCATAATGTAATTTTCTTTATTGTGGCATGAATGTTCAGATCCAAATGAATACAAAATAAAAGTTCATATTGATAAAAGAAATAGTAATACCTCAAGCATACTAATCAAAGTAATCATGTCTTCTCAACATAGCATGGAAAAAAGAAAGTTCATCCCTACATAATCATATAGTTAGGCTATGCTTCATTTTCGTCACACAAAGATGTTCCCAACTTCTATACCCCCGATGACAAGCCAAGCAATTGTTTCATACCTAAATAATCTCAAACTTTTTCAACCTTCACGCAATACATGAGCGTGAGCCATGGATATAGCACTATGGGTGGAATAGAATATGATGATGGGGATTGTGTGGAGAAGACAAAAAAGGAGAAAGTCTCATATTGACGAGGATAATCAACGGGCTATGGAGATGCCCATCAATTGATGTCAACATGAGGAGTAGGGATTGCCATGCAACGGATGCACTAGAGCTATAAATAAATACTCAACAAAAGAAAACTAGTGGGTGTGCATCCAACTTGCTTGCTCACGAAGACCTAGGGCATTTGAGGAAGCCCATCGTAGGAATATACAAGCCAAGTTCTATAATGAAAAATTCCCACTAGTATGAAAAAGATAACTTATGAGACTCACTATATGAAAAACATGGTGCTACTTTGAAGCACAATATATGAGACTCACTACATGAAGAACAAGGTGCTACTTTGAAGCACAAGTGTGGAAAAAGAGATAGTAACATTGCCCTTTTTATTTATTTTCTTTTTTTTGGCCTTTCTTTTTTTTATCTTTTTGGCCTTTTTTTTGATTGGTCAATGCTCTAATAATGATGATCATCACACTTCTATTGATTACAACATAAGGATTACAACTCGAAACTAGAACAAGATATGACTCTATATGAATGCCTCCGTGGTGTACGGGATGGTGCAATGAATCAAGAGTGACATGTATGAAAAATAATGCATGGTGGCTTTGCCACAAATACGATGTCAACTACATGATCATGAAATGGCAATATGACAAAAGTAAAGTATGTCATGATGATGATGAACGGAACGGTGGAAAGTTGCATGGCAATATATCTCGGAATGGCTATGGAAATGCCATAATAGGTAGGTATGGTGGCTGTTTTGAGGAAGATATAGGGAGGTTTATGTGTGATAGAGCGTATCGTATCATGGGTTTTGGATTCACCGGCGAAGTTTGCACCAACTCTCAAGGTGAGAAAGGGCAATGCACGGTACCGAAGAGGCTAGCAAAGGCGGAAAGGTAAAAAATGCGTATAATCCATGGACTCAACATTAGTCAAAAGAACTCATATACTTATTGCAAAAATTTAGAAGTCATCAAAAATCAAGTACTACGTGCATGCTCCTAGGGGGATAGATTGGTAGGAAAATACCATTGCTCGCCCCGACCATCACTCATAAGGATGCACAAGCCAGGTACACTTCATGTTTCAAATTTGTTACACAACTTTAACCATACGTGCATGCTACGGGACTTGCTAACTTAAACACAAGCATTCTTTAAATTCATAATCACCCAACTAGCATGACTTTAATATCACTACCTCCATATCTCAAAACAATTATCAAGTATCAAATTGATCATAGCATCCAATTCACTTCCTATGATAGTTTCTATTATACCCAACTTGGATGCCTACCATTACGACCAATTTTATGACCATAGCAAATACCATGCTGTTCTAAAAGACTCTCAAAATAATATAAGTGAATCATGAGAGACTAGTAATTTCTATAAATTAAGACACCACCGTGCTCTAAAAGGTATAAGTGAAGCACTAGAGCAAAAACTATCAAGCTCAAAAGATATAAGTGAAGCACATAGAGTATTCTAGCAAATTCTAATCAAATAGGCTTCTCCCAAAAGGTGTGTACAGCAGGGATGATTGTGGTAAACTAAAAAGCAAAGACTAATATAATACATGACGCTCCAAGCAAAACACTTATCATGTGGTGAATAAAAATATAGCTCCAAGTAAAGTTACCAATGAACGAAGACGAAAGAGGGGATGCCATCCCGGGGCATCCTCAAGCTTAGGTTTTTGGCTATTCTTGAATATCTTGGGGTGCCTTGGGCATCCCCAAGCTTAGGCTCTTGCCACCCTTTATTCCAAAGTCCATAAAAGCTTTACCCAAAACTTGAAAACTTCACAACACAAAACTCAACAAGAAATCTTATAAGCTCCGTTAGTGAAAGAAAACAAAACCACCACATAAGGTACTGAAATGAACTCATTATTTATTTAATTTGGTGTTAAACCTACTATATTCCAACTTCTCTATGTATTATAAACTATTTTATTGGCCATAGATTCATCAAAATAAGCAAACAACACACGAAAAAACAGAATCCGTCAAAAACAGAACAGTCTGTAGTAATCTGTAACTAACGCAAACTTGTCGAACTCAAAAAATTCAGCCAAAATAGGAAGACCTAGGCAATTTGTTTATTGATCAGAAGCAATTGGAATAAATATTTTATCACGTTCTTGTGATTTTTAACAATTGTTTTCGTGAACCGAAAGTTTCTGGAAATTACAGCAAGATAAAATAACTATCATCCAAGAAGATCATATAGGTTTAAGTTGGCACAAACACTAATTAAAAGATAAAACCACATCTAAACAGAAGGTAGATGTATTATTTATTCCTAAACAGAAACAAAAACAAAAAAACAAAAAGAAAATTGGGTTGCCTCCCAATTAGCGCTATCGTTTAACGCCCCTAGCTAGGCATAAAAGCGAGGATAGATCTAACGAGTGCCATCTTTGGCACTAAACTCATAAGTAGCACGCATGATAGATTCATAAGGTAATTTAACTTTCTTTCTTGGAAAGTGCTCCATGCCTTTCTTTAATGGAAATTGGAATCTAATATTCCCTTCCTTCATATCAATAATCGCACCAATCGTTCTAAGGGAAGGTCTACCAAGAATAATAGGGCAAGAAGGATTGCAATCTATATCAAGAACGATAAAATCTACGGGCACCAAATTTATATTTGCAACAATAAGAACATCATTGATCCTTCCCATAGGCTTTTTAATGGTGGAATCTGCAAGGTGCAAATTTAAAGAACAATCATCAAGATCATGGAAACCTAGAATATCACATAAAGTTTTCGGAATTGTGGAAACACTAGCACCCAAATCACACAAAGCAAAACACTCATAATATTTAATTCTAATATTTATAGTAGGTTCCCACTCATCATTAAGTTTTCTAGGTATATAAACTTCCAAATTAAGTTTTTCATCATAAGATTGCATCAAGGCATCAACAATATGTTTGGTAAAAGCTTTGTTTTGACTATAAGCATGAGGAGAATTAACAACGGCTTGCAACAAGGAAATACAACCTTTTGTAGAGCAATTATCATAATTAAATTCCTTGAAATCCGAGATAGTAGGTTCAACATTATTAGAAGTTGAAGATTCTCCAATCTCACTTTTACCAAATTTAACATTAAGATCTAAAGATTCCGAATTCTTGGGACGCCTTCTAGGCAAAGTTGATTCATCATCAGTCCCATAATCATCAAAATTCATATTGCAAAACATAGATCTAATCGGAGACGCATCAATAACTTTAAGATCCTCATCATTATTTTCATGTAAACTAGAAGAACACGCTTTTATAAAGCTTTTTTTTAGCACGCAATCTAGCGGTTCTTTCCTTGCACTCATCAATGGAAATTCTCATTACTTTGAGAGACTCATTGATATCATGCTTAGGAGGGGAAGATCTAATTTTAAGAGAATCAACGTCAAGTGAAAGTCTATCAACGTTCCTAGCCAAATCATCAACTTTGAGCAATTTTTCTTCAAGCAAAGCATTAAAATTCTTTTGAGAAATCATAAATTCTTTCACACTATTCTCAAAATCAGAGGGCATCTTATTAAAATTACCATAAGAATTATTTTAGGAATTTCCATAATTATTAGAGGGATTACTAGGGAATGGTCTAGTATTAAAATTTCCTCTGTAAGCATTGTTTCCAAAACTATTCCTACCAACAAAATTCACATCCATAGATTCATTATTATTCTCAATCAAGGAAGACAAAGGCATATCATTGGGATCAAGAGGAGTATTTTTAGTAGCAAACATCTTTATAAGTTCATCCATCTTTCCACTCAAAACATTGATTTCTTGTATAGCATGCACTTTTTTACTAGAAGATCTTTCGGTGTGCCATTGAGAATAATTAGCCATAATATTATCAAGAAGTTTTGTAGCATCTCCTAATGTGATTTCCATAAAGGTGCCCCCCGCGGCCGAATCTAAGAGATTTCTAGAAGCAAAGTTCAAACCGACATAAAAATTGTGTATGATCATCCATAAATTCAAACCATGAGTAGGCCAATTGCGAAGCATCAATTTCATTCTTTCCCAACATTGGGCAACATGATCATGATCAAGTTGTTTAAAATTCATAATATCATTCCTAAGAGTGATGATCTTAGCGGGAGGAAAATACTTAGAGATAAAAACATCTTTGCACTTGTTCCAAGAATCAATACTATTTTTAGGCAAAGACGAAAACCAAACTTTAGCATGATCTCTAAGTGAAAACGGAAATAACTTCAATTTCACAATATTGTTATCCGTATCTTTCTTCTTTTGCATACCACACAAATCAACAAAATTGTTTAGATGAGTAGCGGCATCTTTGCTAGGAAGACCGGCGAATTGATCTTTCATAACAAGATTCAGCAAAGCGGTATTGATTTCACAAGACTCATCATTATTAAGAGGAGCAATCGGAGTACTAAGGAAATCATTATTATTGGTATTCGAGAAATCACACAATTTGGTATTATCTTGCGCCATGGCAACAAGTAATCCAACACACAAGCAAACAGAAAAACGGCGAGCAAAAAGAGAGAGGAGATTGGGAGAGAGAGGGTGAATAAAACGACAAGGGTGAAGTGGGGGAGAGGAAAACGAGAGGCAAATGGCAAATAATGTAAATGCGAGGGATATGGGTTTGTGATGGGTACTTGGTATGTCTTGACTTGAGCGAAGACCTCCCCGGCAATGGCGCCAGAAATCCTTCTTGCTACGTCTTGAGCTTGCGTTGGTTTTCCTCGAAGAGGAGAGGGTGATGCAGCAAGTGTAGCGTAAGTATTTCCCTCGGTTTTGAGAACCAAGGTATAAATCCAGTAGGAGGCTTCTCAAAAGTCCCACACACCTACACAAACAAACTGAGAACTCGCAACCAACGCAATAAAGGGGTTGTCAATCCCTTCACGACCACTTGCGGAAGTGAGATCTAATAAATATAGTATGATAAGATAAATATATTTTTGGTATTTTATAATATAGATGCAAAAAGTAAAGATGCAAATAAAAGTAGATTGGGGGCAAATATGATAAGAGATAGACCCGAGGGCCATAGGTTTCACTAGTGGCTTCTCTCAAGATAGCATAAGTATTACGGTGGGTGAACAAATTACTGTCGAGCAATTGATAGAAAAGCGCATAGTTATGAGATTATCTAGGCATGATCATGTATATAGGCATCACGTCCATAACAAGTAGACCGACTCCTGCCTGCATCTACTACTATTACTCCACACATCGACTGCTATCCAGCATGCATCTAGAGTATTAAGTTCATTCGAACAGAGTAACGCATTAAGCAAGATGACATGATGTAGAGGGATAAACTCATGCAATATGATATAAACCCCATCTTGTTATCCTCGATGGCAACAATACAATACGTGCCTTGCAACCCTTTCTGTCACTGGGTAAGGACACCACAAGATTGAACCCAAAGCTAAGCACTTCTCCGATGGCAAGAAAGACCAATCTAGTAGGCCAAACTAAACTGATAATTCGAAGAGACTTGCAAAGATAACTCAATCATACATAAAAGAATTCAGAGAAGATTCAAATATTATTCATAGATAAACTTGATCATAAATCCACAATTCATCTGATCTCGACAAACACACCGCAAAAAGAGTTTACATCGAATAGATCTCCACAAGAGAGGGGGAGAACATTGTATTGAGATCCAAAAAGAGAGAAGAAGCCATCTAGCTAATAACTATGGAACGGTAGGTCCGTGGTAAACTACTCACAACTCATTGGAGGGGCAAGGATGTTGATGTAGAGGCCCTCCATGCTTGATTCCCCCTCCGGCAGAATGCCGGCGAAGGCTCCAAGATGGGATCTCGCGGATACAGAAGGTTATGGCGGTGGAAATTGTGTTTTGTGGTGCCCCCGGATGTTTTCGGGGTACGTAGGTATATATAGGAGGAAGAAGTACGTCGGTGGCCGCCCGAGGGACCCACGAGACAGGGGGCGCGCCCTATAGGGGGGGGCTCCTATCTCGTGGAGGTCTCGGCTGCTTCTTGACTTGCACTCCAAGTCCTCTAGATCACGTTTGTTCAAAAAATCACGCTCCCGAAGGTTTTATTTCGTTTGGACTCCGTTTGATATTCCTTTTCTTCGAAATACTGAAATAGGCAAAAAACAGCAATATGGGCTGGGCCTCCTGTTAGTAGGTTAGTCCCAAAAATGATATAAATGTGTAAAATAAAGCCCATAAACATCCAAAAAGGGGTAATATAATAGCATGGAACTATAAAAAATTATAGATACGTTGGAGACGTATCACCACTTCCTTCATCTTTGGATTTAACCGACGTTGGTGATCAACAACGGGTTTAGCATCAGGTTCCATATTAATTTTGTGCTGACATAGAGTGGGACTATTGCCCTTTAAATCATCAAGAGTATATCCAAAAGCAGTCGATGCTTCCTTAGAACTTTCAATAATCTTTCTTCTTAATGTTCTGAAAGGTTAGCACTAGTAATAACAGGATATATCTTCTTTTCATCAAGATAAGCATATTTCAAAGTGTTTGGCAATAGTTTTAACTCAAACACAGAATCACCTTTAGGTGGAGGAGGACCTCCTAGAGTTTCAATAGATAAATTGTGTTCAAGCAGAGGACGTTGTTCAAACAAAATCTTATCTATTTCATTTATTTCATGCATATGTAAATTATTTTCATGGTCTAGCAAATATTGTTCTAGTGGATCAGTAGGAGGCAAAGAAGTAGAAGCAAGACCAATTATTTCGTCCTTACTAGGCAATTCTTTTTCATGAAGCTTTCTACTAAACTTGGAAAAATTAAACCCATGAGACTCATCACCAAAACTAACACCTACAGTTTGTTTCTCACAGTCTATTCGGGCATTAACGGTGTTCAAGAAAGGTCTACCAAAGATAATGGGACAAAAGTCATCTTGTGGGGAACTAAGAACAAGAAAAGCAGTAGGGTATTTTATTTTCCCACACAAGACTTCAACATCTCTAACAATCCCAATTGGTGATATAGTGTCTCTATTAGCAAGTTTAATAATAACATATATGTCTTCTATCTCTACAGGTGCTATGTCATTCATAATTTCTTGATATAAGGTGTAAGGAATAGCACTCACGCTAGCATAAACCATGATAACAGTGATCTCTTATTTTAACTGAGCCAATAGGCATGCCAAAAACATGTCTATGTTTATCCTTTTTATCAGTTTTGGCAATTCTAGCAGCTTCTTCGCGGAAGTAAATAACATGCCCATCCATATCTTCTTCCAAGAGATCATTAACCATAGCAATACTAGGTTCTACTTTGATTTGTTCATCAGGTTTAGGTGTTCTAATATAGCTTCTGCTAACCACAGTTGAAACATTAGCATGTTCCTTTATCCTAACTGAGAAAGGTGGTTTCTCGATATAAGCAGAAGGAACAACTGGATCAACATTATAAATTATGGTTTCTTCCTTAATTGGTACCGGTTCTTTAATTTCTTCTTTAACAGGTGGGTGATATTTAAACAACTTTTCTTTAGGGAGATCAACATGAGTAGCAAATGATTCACAGAAGGAAGCTACTATCTCAGAGTCAAGTCCATATTTAGTGCTAAACTTTTAAAAAGCATCAGTATTCATAAAGGATTTAACACAATCATACTTAAGCTTCATACCTGACTCTTTACCTTCGTCAATTTCCCAATCTTCAAAGTTGCTTTTAATTCTTTCCAAAAGAGCCCACCGGAATTCAATAGTCTTCTTCATAAAAGTTCTGGATAAAAATTTCTTTTGAGAGCTCATGATTGGGGCATGAATATAACATTGACTTAAGCCTCCCCCAAGCTAGAGCGATACTTTCTCCTTCACGAGGCCAAAAATTATATATATAATTTCGATCACGATGAACTAGATGCATAGGATAATTTTTTTGGTGGAACTCCAATTTCAAATGATTACAATTCCAAGATCCAATATCATCGCATAGCCTATAACATGCCATTGCTTTTCCCTTCAAATATAAAGGGAACCTTTTTCATAACTTTGTCCCCGGGTAAACCTGCAAGCTTGAACAATCCACAAATTTATTCTACATATATCAAGTGCATATCAGGATGTTCGGTTCCATCTCCTGCATAAGGATTAGCTAGCAGTTGTTCTATCATACCCGAAGGAATTTCATATTCAATATTTTCGGTAGGTGCAGTAGGTTGAGGGGTAGCTAGTTGTGGTTCCGGTTGACGTGAAGATACCCCGAACAAACCCCTCAAAGGATTGTTTTCCATAGTAACAAGTGACAATAAATTTCAGCACACTATATAAATGTTTCCTTACCAAATTCCACTTACCAAAGGCGCTTCACTCCCCGGCAACGGCACCAGAAAATAGCCTTGATCACCCACAAGTATAGGGGATCAATTGTAGCTCTTTTTGATAAGTAAGAGTGTCGAACCCAACGAGGAGCAGAGGGAAATGACAAGTAGTTTTCAGAAAGGTAATGCCTGCAAGTGCTGAAATTGTAAGTAACTGAGTAGTTTGATAGCAAGATAATTTGTAACGGGCAAGTAACGATAGTAGTAACAAAAGTGCAGCAAGATAGCCCAATCCTTTTGAGGCAAAGGGCATGCCAAAATGGTCTCTTATGATAAGCAAAGCGTTCTTGAGGGTACACGGGATTTTCATCTAGTCACTTTCATCATGTTGGTTTAATTCGTGTTTGGTGCTCTCATAATTTGATATGTGGGTGGACCGGTGCTTAGGTGTTGTTCTAACTTGAACAAACCTCCTACTTATGGTTAACCCTCTCTCAAGCATCCACAAGTACGAGAAAAGTATTAAGAATAAATTATAACCATAGCATTAAACTTTTGGATCCAATCGGTCCCTTACGGAATAGCGCATAAGTTGGGGTTTAAGCTTCTGTCACTCTCGCAAACTGTTGGGGATATAACTATTTGTGTAAGCCGCCCAGGAGGGGCCGGGTTGCGCAAAGGTGATTCATCATGTGAAGCCCAAGATTAAACGTGAAGATGGCGGTTCAATAAAGGGTCTAAAGCCCACAGGGGATTTAAGGCCCGTAGTGATAAACCGCCGTAATGGCATAACTTGTATTATAAGGCATGATTAACTAGTCACCGAGCCGGACACTGTTTATGAGCTGGCCGGGACTCTGTAGGCCGCAGGGCGTCCTCCCGTGTATATAAGGGGACGACCCTCTCGCGGCTTAGGGAGAAAAACATCTAATCAAGAGCCGGGCATAGCGTATTTTGCTCCCTGGTCATCGAAACCCTAGCAATACCAACCCAACTAGACGTAGGCTTTACCTTCACCATAAGGGGCCGAACTAGTATAAAACCTCTCTCGTGTCTCTTGTCCCGTTAACCCCTTTAAGCTTCCTAGTTGCGATGGCTCCACAACTAAGTCCTTGCAAGAGGACATTTGCCGTGACAATTCCACGACAGTTGGCGCCCACCGTGGGGCCACCGCACGGTGGATTTGAGTTCTTGAAGGGCAACTTCGAAGGGCTCAAGGGATACGCTGTGGGCCGGATGACCAAGAGTCATCGCGGCAAAATCTACATCGACGACGAAGGCTGGGGCCCCGATGCCGGCTCAATTGAGTACGGGTACCGGGTTCCTTTTGGCGGAATCCATGTTTTCATCGGCCGGATCGGTGAGCCGGGCCCTAAGCCGGACAACTGCACCGACCTCGTCGAGACGGCTCAGCGTGCGAGACCTGCCCGTGCTCAACTCGTTGTGAAGCGTGCCTTCGTGGGTTGCATCCACGGAGAACTTTCCGAAGGATCTATGGACGGCGGTGACACGGCCGTCCACTCCGATGGTGATTCATCCATTGGTGAGACGGATTCATTGTACCAATTGCAAGATGGTAGGCTTGGGGGTTTCGATGGCAGCAGTATTCCGGACCCCTTTGAGCCGCCAAGCTGGGTAGGAGTCTTCATGGCTGGTACTCAACCCGGCCAAAACTCTACAGCTGCGGCAGCAATAACCTCCGGGTCAGGAGCGGCCGGGGCAGGAGGCCCTGTGCGCCCGCCGGCTCAGGTGCTGCTTGCTCTCATGGATAAGCTGACGGCCCTGTTAACCGCCACAGTTATTCCTGCAAATAAAGATGAGCATGATGCGGAGGTGGCACGGGTGCGTGAGGAAATAGCTCGGTCCAAGGAGGCCTTAGCAGCTGAGGACACCAGGTTGGCCGCAGAACGGGTGGCTTTGGATGCACGGGCCCAACAGCTCCAGTCAGAGGCTTTTCAGCTTACAATGAACCTGAACACGTCTAACGAGGTGATGAGGAGGAGACACCAGAAAACTCAATCCCGTTTGCCTCCGATTTATGATCCTCGGAACCTTTTCGTTACACCCGGAGCCGGCCCTAGTAACCAGTCAGAAGCAAATCAATTCATGACACCCGGAGCAGGAGGACCGGTTCAGCCTCGGGTGATGGCACCTCCTCCTTGGCAAAGGCCCCGCTACGTACCAACACCGCCGGGCCACTTTTCTAACCCTATGGAGAACCTGATCGCAGCGTCGACGCGTTTGGCGGCTCTCCCAGTGGATGGCGACGATCCAACAGCGGTGGAGACGCGAAGGATCAGAGAACTCGTCCAGACGGCTCTGGCTCAGCAAGAGGCTTATTCTTATAGTCGAGACATGATTCATTCGACTCCTCGCCCAAGCCGGAGTCCGAGTTATAGCATGCAGATGGAATCGGAAGCCTTGTCAAGCAACGCCCAGCGCCGTAACCAGCCCGGTGGTTATAATCCGGTGCAGGATAGGATACGTCAAGAGGACAAGCGGGCAGCTCAACTAGCGGCTCAGCAGGGGGTTCATCAAACCTTCCCAGACTATCCAACAACTTCTGTTGAGGCAGGAATGGCCACTAGAACCGGCGGCGTTCCTTGTCTAGTACCGGCTTTGCGTGATGTGCGTCTGCCCAAGGACTTCAAGGGACCCCGAAAAGTGCCAAATTATACGGCCGACTTACAACCTGGGGCGTGGATCGAAAGCTATGAGATGGCCATGGAGCTGTTGGAGGTCAGTGATGCAGCAATGGCTAAGTACTTCACCATGATGTTGGATGGAACGACCCGGACTTGGTTAAAGGGCCTACCGGCTAATTCCATCAGCTCATTGGCG
Source organism: Aegilops longissima (assembly GCA_021605205.1). NCBI lineage: Eukaryota > Viridiplantae > Streptophyta > Magnoliopsida > Poales > Poaceae > Aegilops > Aegilops longissima. Next base: position 586,367,715 of record CM038681.1, on the reverse strand, counting down.
GAATTAAAAGCCCAGTTCATTCAGAACTTCAAAGACACCTGCAAGCAGTCCATGTCAATTGTGGACTTAACTAATTGTAAGCAAGAGGAGGGTGAATCTACCACTCATTGGGTATGCCGGGTCAAGGAGATAATACATTCGTCTGACAAGATGGATGCCGGCTCTGCAGTCCTCATGTTGGAGAAAAATTGCCGATTTGAACCGTTGAGACAGAAGCTGGGGCGCCTCAAGCGTGATTGTAAAGATATGGGTCAGCTGATGGCGGCTCTAGTCAAATACGCCGATTCTGATAGTACCAAGGATCCTGCGTCTGATGAGGAAAGGACGCGGAAGGGAAAGAAGAACGTCAATGGAAAGGGTCAGCAACATAACCCGACAAATCAAGGAGGCAACAAGCGTAAAGCTGATGGTAATCCGGAGTTTGTGGCAAACGCTAACGCATAGGGTAACAATCAAAGACGTAAGGGGAGGCCGCCCCCTCGGTCTGGCAGGTCAGGTCCATCTCTTGAGCAGCTACTCAATGAACCCTGTCCTAGACACGGCACCCGGGAAAGGCCGGCCACTCACTTATGGAAGGATTACGCGATCATGAAAGCTTTCAATAATTCCAACGCATTCGACGACAATCATGGGTCAGGTGGCGGCTCAGGTGCCGGCGGTTTTCATGGCCCGGGTGGCAGTTCAAATTCCGGCTTTCAGGGAAATCAAAGTGGCTATAATCACTAACAGTCTGGTCAGGGAGGTCAGCAGCAGCAGCAGTCAGGTTATCAGAGCAATCCAAAACAGCTGAATAGTGGACAGTATCATGTGTTCACCACTAGTTTATGCAAGCGGGACCAGAAGCTTCATAAAAGGGCGGTGAACGCTGTTGAGCCGGCGATCCCCCGTTATTTAAGGTGGTCAGAGCAGCCTATTGTGTGGAGTAGGGAGGATCACCCTCCCCGGGTTGACAATCCGGGTCAGTTTGCCTTGGTGGTAGCACCTCAAGTCGGTGGATATAAGTTTACTAAGGTACTCACGGATGGAGGTAGTAGCATCAACATCCTCTATTATGAGACCTTCCGACGTATGGGGTTGACTGACAAAAATTTGAAGACGTCCAACACCGTTTTCCATGGAGTGGTGCCTGGTAAGTCGGCATACCCAGTTGGAAAGATTGAGCTGGAGGTGGCTTTGGAGATGAATATGATTCTTGGGCTGAGAAATTAACCTTTGAGGTGGTCAAAATCAGAAGCCCATATCACGCTCTGTTTGGTCGGCCAGCTTACGCTAAGTTCATGGCACGGCCATGTTATGTTTACTTGCAGCTCAAGATGCCGGGTCACAAGGGCACCATTACTGTGCATGGGAGTCGAAAGATAGCCCTGGAATGTGAGGAGAGCGATGCGGCTTATGCCGAGTCTGTTTGCGCCGCTGAGGAGCTGAAGTTTTATCAAGATAACATTGACCCGGCGGATATGACATATCTGAAGAAGCCAACCACAGAGCATGACTCGGTGATGAAGTTTAAGTCAGCTGATGAAACTAAGCTTGTTGATTTCACCCCGGGCGACTCATCTAAATAGTTCAGCATCAGTGCCAATCTGGATCCTAAATAGGAAAGCGTGCTCATCGAGTTCATCCGTGAGAATCAGGATATCTTTGCATGGAAACCTTCTGACATGCCAGGTGTACCGAGGTAACTCACTGAGCACACTCTTAATATTGATCCAAAGTTTAAGCCGGTCAGGCAGTTTCTCCGGCGGTTCAACGAAGAGAGACGGAAAGCTATTGGTGAGGAGGTGGCCCGGCTCTTGGCGGCCGGGTTTATAGTTGAAGTTTTTCACCCTGAGTGGTTGGCTAACCCGGTGCTTGTACTTAAGAAGAATGGCACCTGGCGGATGTGTGTGGATTACACGGACTTAAATAAGGCTTGTCCGGCTGATCCTTTTGCTCTCCCACGTATTGACCAAATCATTGATGCTACGGCGGGTTGTGAGCGCTTGAGTTTTTTGGATGCTTACTCTGGTTATCATCGGATCAAGATGGCAGTTAAGGACCAGGAGAAGACGGCCTTCATTACTCCGTTTGGAGGCTTCTGCTATGTGTCTATGCCTTTTGGGCTCAAGAGTGCCCAGGCGACTTATCAGCGGTGTGTACAAAACTGTCTCCATAATCAGATTGGGCGCAATGTTCACGCCTATGTGGATGATATAGTGGTGAAGTCCAAAGAGAAGGAAACCTTGATAGATGATCTGAAGGAAACCTTTGATAATCTCCGGGTCTATAAGATGATGCTTAACCCGGACAAATGTGTGTTCGGGGTGCCAGCAGGCAAACTTTTGGGTTTTTTGGTCTCTAACAGAGGTATTGAAGCTAATCCAGAGAAGATCAAGGCAATCACGTCTTTGGCTAAACTGGCGTGCATCAATGATATCCAGCGACTAGCGGGTCGTATCGCTGCTTTAAGCCGGTTCATAAGCCGGTTAGGTGAGAAGGCCCTACCACTGTATCAGCTGATGAAGAAAACAGACAGGTTTGTCTGGAATGATGCTGATAATGCTACCTTTGAAGATTTAAAGAGACAGTTGTCTGAACCGCCGATTCTTGCGGCTCCCATTGATAAAAGAGCCACTGCTATTATATGTGGCTGCTAACTCATGTGCTGTTAGTGTTGCAATTGTGGTGGAGCGCAAGGAGGATGGCAAGGAGCATCCGGTTCAACGACCGGTTTACTACATCAGTGAGGTGCTCATTGAATCTAAGCAAAGGTATCCGCATTGGCAGAAGCTTGTTTATGGGGTGTTCATGGCGAGCCGGAAGCTTAAGCAATACTTCCAGGGTCACCCCATCACTGTGGTAAGCTCTGCTCCTTTGGGAGACATCATCCAGAATCGAGAGGCCACAGGACGAGTCGCCAAGTGGGCTATTGAGCTTGGGCCTCATGGTTTGAAGTATGTGCCACGCACTGCTATTAAATCTCAAGCACTGGTGGACTTCATCAATGACTGGGCAGAGTTGCAGACACCTGAGGAGAAGCCGGATAACACATATTGGACTATTCATTTTGATGGATCCAGGCAGTTGGAAGGCTCGGGGGCCGGAGTCGTTTAACTTCCCCTCGAGGTGTCAAATTTTGTTATGTGCTCCGGCTCATGTTTCCTTGTACTAACAATGCAAGTGAATATGAGGCCTTACTCCATGGTCTTCGGATGGCCAAAGAGATGAATTTGAGCCGGGTAAGGTGCTTGGGTGACTCAGATCTCGTGGCTCAACAACTGTCAGGCAAATGGGACTCCAAGGATACCCTCATGGCGGCTTATCATCGTGAAGTTAATGCTGTAGCTGGACACTTCAAGGGTTATCAAGTGGAGCACATTGATCGAAGGAAGAATGAGGCGGCTGATGCTTTGAGCCGGCTGGGATCCCAGCGTAAGCCGGTACCGCCTAACACCTTTCTGGATGTTTTTCATAATCCTTCTGTCAAGTTACCCACAGAGGAGGACTTAGCTGTTCCAGACCCAGAAGCACAGTTGGTGGCGGCTCTTCATGTCATCCCGGATTGGACAATGCCATATTTGGCTTACATGACCCCGGGAGAGTTGCCTGAGGATGAGACCTTGGCGAGACAAATCACCCGGCGGTCCAAATCCATGACAATTGTCCATGGTGAGCTACATCATCGCAGTGTCACTGGGGCGTTTCAGTGTTGTGTGTCACCTACGGAGGCTCAGGAGATACTTCGGGAGATCCATGAAGGCCATTGTGGTCATCATGCCGGCTCAAAATATCTTGTGGCCATGACTTTCCGTCATGGTTTTTATTGGCTGACGGCTCATGCTGATGCGGAAGATCTGGTCAGTAGATGTGACAGTTGTCAAAAATTCTCACGACGAGCTCATGTGCCGGCTCAAGAATTGAGGATGATTGCAATCACCTGTCCGTTTGCAGTCCGGGGGCTTGATATGTTTGGGCCTTTCAAAAGGTCTAATGATAAAAAGACACACCTCCTAGTGGCGGTGGATAAATTTAGAAAGTGGGTTGAGGCAGAGCCGGTCAATAAGTGTGATGCAGCCACGACGGTTCAATTCATGAAAAAGGTGATATTTTGTTTTGGTTTTCCACACAGCATCATAACTGATAATGGCACTAATCTCTCCAAAGGTGCTATGGAGGAGTTCTGTCAACGAGAACATATCCGGCTTGATGTTTCAGCAGTAGCACATCCTCAATCGAATGGTTAAGTAGAAAGAGCCAATAAGGAGATCTTGAAAGGTATAAAACCCCGGCTCTTGGTCCCCTTACAGCGGACGCCGGGTTGTTGGGTGGAGGAACTACCCTCTGTAATTTGGAGCATCAACACTACACCTAACAGATCTACGGGTTATACACCTTTCTTCATGGTGTACGGAGCAGAGGCGGTCCTGCCATGTGACATCCGTCATGACTCGCCCCGCGTGGCGGCTTAGGTTGAAGCTGATAATGAACGAGCTCGTCAGGATGCACTTGATTTGTTGGATGAAGAGCGAGACTTGGCAATAGCCCGCTCGACGATTTACCAGCAAGACCTGCGCTGCTACCACAGCCACTGGGTTAGATCCAGGACCTTTCAGGAAGGTGATTTAGTGCTCTGGCTCATCCAGGATCAATCCGATATGCACAAGCTATCTCCCCCTTGGGAAGGACCCTTTGTGGTCAGCAAGAACCTGAACAACGGGTCAAATTACCTCATCGATGTTCGAGAACACAAAGATTCACGTAAGTCGGAGGAGGAGACCCGTCAACCGTGGAATATCGCTCATCTTCGGCCTTACTATACTTGAGCCACCGGCTCTCAGGATGTACATATATTTTGAGATGTATATATTACAAAAAGCAATAAAGCAGGACCTCCGTCCTTTTTATCCTCAAATGTTTACATGTCTTCCTTATTATATTGCTGAAACATCCAATATGGAATGGATCATATTTGAATCTGGTTTTCCCCTTGGTACGGCTTATGATCATATCTGAATCTAGCCATGGTCACTAGGGGGCTTCCTGTTCAAACATAGGTCGTATTCGAACCAAAGAGAACATAGCTGTCGCTACCCTCTAGATCGGCGTACTGCCAAACTCACTAGGGGGCTTCTTGATCATATCTGAATCATAGCTCAACCCCTTTGGGTCTGACGTGGATCGTATTCGAATCAGCATCATAAAACAACTCTTATGGTCACTTGGGGGCTTCCTGTTCAAACATAGGTCGTATTCGAACCAAAGAGAACATAGATGTCGATACCCACTTGATCGGCATCGCTAGAGCAAATGGGGGCTATATGATGGTATGCGAATCTTAGCTTAACCCCTTTGGAACAGTTTACTGATCGTATTCGAATCAGCAACCTTCGAGTTTTTGTCTATCTCTCATAAAAACTTTGCAAATCATGATTGTTTGATGGTTTGCAGGTCTTTTTCTGAAAGCACTTATGGGGTGATTTTTTATCCAACCGGCTTACCTTTGATCAAATACAGTTGTTGGTACATAAAAAGCATCATATGTGCAAGGTTTCAGAATTAAAAAGCTTACCCTCATTGTTTGGTTCGCATAAGCCGGCAAGGTAACACTAAATAAAATACACTTCCGTGATGATACGTGTTTGTCACAGTAGGTCGCGTTTTTTGTCATGCATGTACATCCATGACAAATTTATGACAGAATCAAGATAGTCATATCTGTGCTGTCGTAGAAATGTTCCATGACATTACCAAAATTATCATCACGGAAGTGTCTGATACGTCTCCAACGTATCTATAATTTTTGATTGCTCCATGCTACTTTATCTATTGTTTTGGACTATAATGGGCTTTATTTTCCACTTTTATATTATTTTTGGGACTAACCTATTAACCGGAGGCCCAGCCTGAATTGCTGTTTTTTGCCTATTTCAAGATTTCAAGAAATAGAATATCAAACGGAGTCCAAATGGAATGAAACCTTCGAACGTGATCTTCTCACCGAACGTGATCCAGAGACTTGGACCCTACTCCAAGAAGTTTCGAGGAGGTCACGAGGTGGGGCGCCCACAGGCGCGCCCCGCCTCGTGGGCCCTCGAGCTCCACCGACGTATTCTTCCTCCTATATATACCTCACGCACCCCAATAGACCAGATACGGAGCCAAAACCTAATTCCACCGCCAGAACTTCCTCAGATCCACGAGATCCCATCTTGGGGCCTGTTCGAGCTCTACCGAGAGGGTATCCACCATGGAGGGCTTCTACATCAACACCATAGCCCCTCCAATGAAGTGTGAGTAGTTTACTTCAGACCTTCTGGTCCATAGCTAGTAGCTAGATGGCTTCTTCTCTCTTTTTGGATCTCAATACAATATTCTCCCCCTCTCTCGTGGAGATCTATTCGATGTAATCTTCTTTTTGCGGTGTGTTTGTTGAGACCGATGAAGTGTGGGTTTATGATCCAGCTTATCTATGAATAATATTTGAATCTTCTCTGAATTCTTTTATGTATGATTGAGTTATCTTTGCAAGTCTCTTCGAATTATCCGTTTGGTTTGGCCAACTAGATTTGTAGTTCTTGCAATGGGAGAAGTGCATGGCTTTGGGTTCAATCTTGCGGTGTCCTTACTCAGTGACAGAAAGAGTTGCAAGGCACGTATTGTATTGTTTCCATCGAGGATAACAAGATGGGGTATTTATCATATTGCATGAATTTATTCCTCTACATCATGTCATCTTGCTTAAGGCGTTACTCTGTTTTTAACTTAATACTCTAGATGCATGCTGGATAGCGGTCGATGAGTGGAGTAATAGTAGTAGATGCAGAATCATTTCGATCTACTTGTCACGGACGTGATGCCTATATACATGATCATACCTAGATAACCTCATAACTATGCTCAATTCTATCAATTGCTCAACAGTAATTTGTTCACCCACCGTAGAATACTTATGCTCTTGAGAGAAGCCACTAGTGAAACCTATGGCCCCCGGGTCTATTCTCATCATATCAATCTCCATCATTTTATTTACTTGCTTTGCTTTTACTTTTTACTTTGTATCTTATATCAAAAATACCCAAAATATTATCTCTATCAGATCTCACTCTCGTAAGTGACCATGAAGGGATTGACAACCCCTAAGCGTTGGTTGCGAGTTGCTATCGTGTTGTGCAGGTACGAGGGACTTGCGCGTGACCTCCTACTGGATTGATACCTTGGTTCTCAAAAACTGAGGGAAGTACTTACGCTACTGTGCTGCATCACCTCCTCCTCTTCAGGGAAAACCAATGCAAGCTCGAGACGTAGCAGTGTCCACTTCCATGACGATAAATCCCGCGTCACAGAAGTGCTTTCGTCAAGGCTGACCGACACGTGGCATCCACCGTAACGGAACGCCGTTTAGCTATTGGGTCGGATTTTGGATCCGATAACCCGTTAACAGCCACGACCAATGCCGATTTTCCATGTGTAAAATTCTCATTGGCTGACGGATCCACGTGTCAGCTCCGCGTTGGCACATGTGTCACTCATCCAACGGTCGAGATGGGCCTATGATATGTTGACACGTGGACCGGCCCAAAAGTGGCCCACAAAGTTTAAATGGGCCGGCCCAACCGAAGTCCCATAAGATTTAGCAGACCATAATGGCCCGGCCCAGCTAAAGGCCCACAAAATTTAGCGGACCATAATGGGCTGGCCCAGCTAAAGGCCCACAAGATTTTGCGGACCACAATGGGCCGGCCCAGCTAAAGGCCCACAAGATTCTGCAGACCATAATGGGCCGACCCAGCTAAAGGCCCAACATTCTCTGTCAAATCGGCTCGTCAACGGCCTGGTCTAAACTTGTCATCAATGCGCCCATGGTCACTTCGCCCGTTAACAATCCGCTAAGTAATTGGGCGAATTACGGCCGGTGTATTCCGCCCGTTAAAGGTCCGGCTTCATTTGGGCCCATTTACAGCCATCAAAACTTTCGCCCATAATCGACCGTGAAGGATTTGGGTCATATTCGCCATGTCGCATTCGCCCGTTAGAGGCCCAAGATAGATTTGGCCCACTTTCGGCCTGTTGTCATTTTCGGCCCGTTAACGCCGGAAGTAAACCATGGGCCATATGTGGCCCAACGTCATATCGGGCCCATTAATGGCCCATATAAAAATGATGATAATCTAGCCCGACCGAAGTTCCGGCCTGTTAAAGGCCCGTGTATTAGGTCGACGCATTTATGGCCCGTCCGAATTTCGGCCTGTCAAATATCCGCATGGTAAATGGGCCACCATTTCGGCCTGCTAAGTCCAGTGGGTTATTTGGCACAATCAGGGCCCAATCTCACTTTCGGTCTATTAAAGGCCCATGTTTTTTATGGGCTCGACATATTTACACATGTAAACGACCTACTTTTACTGAGGGCCCAAATTATGTTTAGGCGTGTTAAAGGCCCACTATGGGCACAGGCCTACCAGAAAAATTTGAAAGCTTATGCTAATTTAAGCCCAGATATTTTTAGTGGGCTACATGCCAATTTTGGCCCGTAATCGTTTTTAGCCCAATTGGAATGGGCCTGACTAATGTTGGCATGTTGGGCTCCTACGAAGCTTTCGTCCGAATACATTACTAAGATAAACCTACACTATACAAAAATAGCGTCATAATTACTGCAGCCTATGGCAGCATCATAAATGTTGTATCACAACAAAATAAATTCCAATCATACAACAAAAGGCCTGTTGGCATAAAGTTTACAGTCCTTCCAGATAAAAGAACCATCAGATGTATAGAAGCACAGATCATTTGACCTGGGTGCTAATGTTTCAGGCTGTGGAATCTAATGGAGCATTACGATCTCCACCTTTTTTCCACCATTGATCTTCAACAACAAAGCGAATGTCTGATAGTCTGGTTTCAAAACCATTCATATCTTGACGGCATTTCTCAACCACTATTCTTGTTTCCGAAACAACGTCCATTAGGGTTTGGACTTGTGTCTGGAGCACAGATATATCACTCTGTCTAGCAGGAAGATTTTGTTCAGTAGGCGATTTGGACGAGTTTACCTTGACAACCAACTCAGAATTACGCAGGAAGGTGCTTTTTGCACCGTTAGTGGAGAGATACTGACGCTGCAGCAAGAGGTGACATTGTTCCTGTAGTAGCCTCGTCACCTTCAGGTGGTTGTGGCTGTTCAATCATTTGCTCCATAGTTTCCTGAAAGTTTGAACTTGTAGATTAGTGTACCAATGAGTTACTAATGAGACAAAAACAAACAAAGTACGTTAAACGTTTATACATAACTTATTTTGGTGAACTACTTGTAATACATTAGCATGTATTGTAGTGCCAACTACATAATAAAATCATTTTCGAACATATGTCCATGTAGCATGCCCATCTTGTATTGTCTATTTCCTCACATTCGTTGACATCTAAGGATAAAGAGACATGGTTTAAAGTAGGATGAACATAGTATGACATCATTCATATCATGGGCAAACAGATATAAAACAAACAGGCTATTTTATCATTGTGTGCGCACGTGAACATAACAACTAGATTACAGATCAAGACCAAAAGAATATCCTTCATCTCTTTTAAACCATGTAAGGTGAAATGATACGTTAAGACAACTGTGTATAGAAGTGAGCAGAGTAACTGACACTGGCTGCAAACCAAGTAGTTAAATGAACACATCACAGTACCAATCAGTTCAAGGCAGGAGGAGTAAGGACTTACAACAGTGGCTTGAACTGGTGTGCTCATGCCCTTCATCTTGCTGGTGTGGCAATCCTTGAAGATTTGCACTGCATTCGGTTCAGGTTCTTTTTGGTCCGCACGGGCTTTCCGCTGTATTTGGAACAAGTCAATATAGATACAATGATATGGCACAAAAAAAGAAGGAAGTAGCAGCTATTTACAAGAGCCTCGCAGTGTGCAATATAGCTACGAGATCCTGTTGTCTGTTGGAATTTCACTTTAGAACGGTTGGTTTTGTTCTTCAAACAGTTAGCCTAGAAGAAGATACACTTGTAAGGCACATACATAAATACAAGTTCAATATGTGGTCTGATCAAATACATATAGCCTACGATACTTTGGATCGCACCGGTGTTTAACGAGGGCTGTCCAGTCTTCATCTGTAATATATTCCATCGGAGATGTTTGGGCGATTTCATTGTTAGCCTTGCCTTCAAAGTGAGATTTTCTAAGGTGGTACCGATCTTGTCATGAGCGGTCGAAAAACGTGAGTGCATGCTTGTTTAGTTGCATCATCTTTCGGATCCAACTTGAACCTCATCTGCTGAAAAAGAATGTGAGTCTTATTAGGAGGAAGCTAGAAAGTATGGGACAGAGCAAGACAATATTACTAATCATGATGAATAACATTACTTACAGATAAATGGTCCAGAAGGTGTTAAACTGGTATTGTCTTTCTCATTCTGTCATCGGATCCACGTTGGGAGGATACGCATGACACCTAACGGCAAAGGCTGCCTCGATACTAACTTGGCTGACTCAGAGACTCACGTGGCCTTTTAAACCTCCTCAAAATGGATCTCCATTCTTCCTCCTTTAGATTTTGTTAATCTGTCAAGCATTATCCTCGATGTCTGTGTTCGCTTGCGCCGTGGTGCTAGTTCAACAACGAATATGGAAAGTTTTAGTGTACATCAAACTGTGAGAGTACATATAAAGGAGCATGCAATTGCAACTTGACTCGGTCAGGTACCGTCTTGGTGTTGATGCTCATGAGGTTCATCTGATCTTGCCAAGTCCTGTTGTGTCAACAATTTCGCTTGAAGTAGTGTTAGGTGTGAAGGCAGCTTGGGAACCGGCGGTTCGAGCAAACGAACGAGTAATGGTTGAGATCTTTGGTACAGTTGAAGCGGATGTGCAGCTGGTGGAGCAGTGATACTGTGTTTGTAGATTTAGCGGTGGACTTGGACCTTCTCTCGCACTATAAGTACTAGCAGAATCTCGACGGCAGAGCCTTTTCCGTTTCACCCGACGAGTAACAAAGACTCCCTACTATATTATTTTCCTTAATCTTTTTGACTTTGCCATGTCAAGCTGTACCCACAACACAAAAGAATAAAATCACTCTTCAGAACTCATTGATGCATGATACAGACAAGAAATACTTTGATGTAAGACAACCGTATGAGGATGGAATATGTAAGAAAAACAGGACGGCATGACATATTCACAACTACGATGTGCAAACTAAGCAGAAGGATTTTCAAGAAAATAGAAATAATGCAAGCTAGACACCATATGAAAGATGCAACCAATATTACTCTTGCCAAGTTAAAAGTGTCTTGTCATAAGTGGCAATTCGAAAAATTAGAAGCGTTACAACGAGAAATCAATGCAAGATGCAACCACTATCAATCTGCCATGTTAAAAGCGCCCAATCATGAGTTCTTGACGTGGGATACACAACAGCAGTACTTTGATGTAAGAACATGGTATGATAGATAGATGCGATGTATTCTAGACACGTAAAGCCATGTCATATGCACATGTATAACGATAAACTCAGCAGGTGCAATTTAATCAAAATAGAAGAAATACAGGCTAGACAACATATGCAACATGAAACCAATTATCACACTGTCAACTTAGAGCAAGCACCTGCGATGGTGGAGTACGGGAGATGAACTCATCATGTAGACTTGGGACTTCAACTTCATTAGCAGTAGCAGTGGCAAATCTAGAGAGTCTCTGTTTGCGTCGGTGAGTACCACCAACATCCCCTAACTTACTCTTTTCCTTCCTATTTTCTGATATTGCCTTATGAAGTCAAAACCACAAGAAGATGAATAAAATTAGCTCTGCATAACTGGTTGATGCATGATACAGACGAACACTACTTTGATGTAAGGCAAGCGCAGGAGGATGGAATATATACAAAAAAAGATAGCGTTTCATATTCACACGTACAATAGGAGGATGGAATATGTATGAAAAAACAGTAAGCGGAAGGCATTTCAACAAAATAAGAAGAAATGAAAGCTAGGCACCATATGAACATGCAACCAATATCACTCTATCAGGTAAAAAGTGTCTCGTCGTAAGTGCCATTTCAAGAAATTAGAAGCAGTACAAGCTAGAAGACAATGCAAGTTGCAACCTACATCACAGTCCCAAGTTAAATGTGTCTTATGGGTAAGTGATTGTTGCAAGTATAAGTTGTAAGCTACGCAGATGCAATATAAGCTAGACATCATACGCAACATGGAACCACATATAATAGTGCCAAGTTAGAGCAAGCACCTGTGATGGTGGAGTAGGGGAGATGTGCTCATCATCTACACAGCTACGTTGACTGTCTAGCCTTGCGTTGGCTTGCGAATCTTTTTGGGAGGATGGCGGAGTAGAATATGTAGAGAACCTCCGTTTCAGTTGCTCGGAAGGACCACCATCATCCAATGCCTTGCCAATTTCCTTCAGCTTTATTGATTTTGCATTGTGAGGTCATAACGACAAGAAAAAGGAATATCATTCGCTCTTCAGAACTCATTCATGCATGACACTGACGAACACTACTCTGATGAAAGGCAAAGTCATGATACGAGGATGGAATATGTACGAAAAAATGGACGGCTTGACATATTCACACCTATGATGTGGTAACTAAGAAGAAGGCACTTCAACAAATTAGAAACACTACAAGACACCATATGGAAGGTGCAATCAATATCACTCTGCCAAGTTAAAACTGTCTTGTCATAGGTGGCGTTCAACAAACTAGAAGCAATACATGCTAGAAATCATATTCAAGACGCAAACCAATATCACACTGCCAACTTAAAGGTGTCCCATCATAAGTGACTGATGCAGGATACACAAGAAGAGTAGTTTCATGTAAGAACATGGTGTGATAGACAGATATAGTATGTACCAAAAACAGGAAAACGTGTCATATTCACATGTATCATGTGTAAGCTAAGCAGATGCAGTTTACACTAATTAGGAGCAATACGAGCTAGACACCATATGCAACATGCAACCAAATATCACACTGCCAAGTTAGAGCAAGCACCTTGGATGGTGGAGTAGGGGAGCGGAGACTTGGACCATGTAATGCACTATCAGTACAAGGAGAATCGGTACAAATGCTCCGTTTACGTTGCTGCAGAGGACCACCATCATCGCCTTCCTTACTCTTTTCCTTCCTCTTTCTTGATTTTGCCTTGTCAAGTCAAACCCACAAGAAAAAGGAATAAAATTTGTTCTTCAGAACTTATTGATGCATGATACTGACAAACACTACTTTCATGTAAGGCAGCCGCATGATAGGAGGATGGAATATATATGAAAAACAGGACGGCGTGACATATTGACATGTATGATGTATAAAGTGTAAACTAAGCACAAGGTGCTTGAACTTGTTAGAATTGATGCAAGCTAGAAACCATATGAAAGATGAAACCAATATCACTTTGCCAAATTAAAAGGGTGCCCTAACAAATGTATTTGACCAAATTAGAAGCAATACATGGCAACAGGCTAGAAATAATATGCAATATGCAACGAATAAAGGTGACTCATCGTAAGTAATTGATGCAGGATACAGAAGAGAGGTAGTTTCATGTAAGAACAAGGTTAACACATAGATGTAGTGTGTACCAAAAATAGGAAGGCACACTACAAGAAATACGGTCAATTATGACTCCCCATTTTGGTCGTTAATTCGTCATTGCTTTCATTTATTGACCTTTTTTGACCAAATTCGGAAGGTCAACAGTTGACCGTCAAGAACGAACAAACGTGACCTTTTCTGGAATTTTAGTCATGACCGCCCTTGACCAAAATTTTCGTCGTTAAATCTTTGACCAAAATTATGGTCATTACTAATGAGCCTAGGCCACGTAGGATCTGATGTGGCTGAACCAACGTGGCGCTGACGTGGAAAAAATGATGACGTGGATGCCACGTAGGATCAGTCCAAATCAGTTGTTTTAATGGGCTGAGCCCAACATTCTAGCCCATTTTTACATTTATTTTTGGGCCACGGCCTTTTAATGTTAGTTCTTGGGCTCAGGCAATGTGCAGTCCATTTATTCAATCTATCATTAATTGGGCCAGCTCTTCTCTCTAACCAACAAAAAATATATGAATCTTTTTCTATCAAAAAAATTCTATATTGGGCCTTGAGACGAGCCAGCCCACTCATATAATTTAGTATTTTCGGTCCAGCCAATAACCAACAGTAGCTCAAAAAAAATCATTGCACAGTTTGGCAGTCAACCAATACAATTCTCGAAGATTTCATTAACTTAGGCCCAACAGTATTATTACACCACAAGTTCATAAGATGCACCAATCAAAATAACATAGCCAGTAGCTTAGTATCAGTACACCATGTTCATAAGATTAAGATGCACCAACCAAAACACAACCTCATCAAACCACAGCCAATCTCTGGTCCATATTGTGGTTCACATGTCCAGTCAAAGAAACTCATCTACCCCAGGTCGAAACAACTCAACATCAAAAGTCCCAAAGCCAACATCAACCACGCCAGACTAAACTATTTTACCTTCAACAGATCCATGAGACGCAAAATCTAGCATCGGTGGCCTCAACTCTTTGCAGTAACAACTGGTACTCTGCGGCGCGTGCAGCTTCGGTCTCCTCTGATTTCTTCTTGACCTCAACAAGCTCTTCTCTCATCAACTCAGCGACTCGCCTCTCCTTCTCAAGCCTGTACTCTAGTTCTTGTACATGAGCATCCTAAGCAGCTGCAGATCTGTTGAACTTCTTCTTGGAGCTCGACTCAGGGCCAACATTTTGAAGGAATGTGCTGGAGGGACATTCTTTAGTGAGAATGTCAGCAACAACAACATCAACATTCTTTGGTTCTCCACCTTCTGGTACCCCTTGTTCCAAAGCTTTTTCCATGTCAGCCTGACATTGAAAGAAAGATGCACATACATGTCATTGCAGTTGGTTCTGAATAACTAGGAAACTTTATAAGAAAACTACTCAAGAATGTTGATTAAATAATAATCCAGTCTCCATGCTACTAATTAACTAGTTATTTGAAAACTTTGAAGCAGGCAAGCAGAATTAATCATCCTTGGGAATCACTTTTTTTTGCAAGTTACTATCAGCTACATGAAAGAAGCATGGCACCAGGTTTATTAAACAGGTAAGCATACACAGCAAACCATTGTTGAAATTTAAATTAGGCAGCTATGTGCATCTCTGTTTAGCTTAAATGGGAACATGGAGCAGAGAAGAATGTAGTACGTTTCAGGAGCGCATATGTTGTTTCTTTAGTACAGTATACATTATCAGAGAAATCCACTTCCACAAGTCCTAAACATTTCATTCAGATCGTATATGAAATGACAGAGTTTCTCCACTCCGAAAGATGTGAAGATAGATGCTTCAGGCAATCACTAGACAAATAATCAAAGAGCATACATCGCTCTCTCTTAATTAACAGTATCCAACGACAAGCAATACCTGCTGGACTGCAACAAGAACTAAAATTGCCCGAGAAATCGCCGCATTTCCAGCACCAAAATCTACAGATAACCCAATTGAACCGACATTGATATCATTCCATATATAAAAGAGAGCACCCAATTCAGTTAGATAAGATATACTACTACTTGCCTAAATATGCTAGAACTATATTAAACCTACATTAATGATATGCCATATAGTACAAGATTTGGTAGGAGTATGCTCAAATCTCTGAAGATTTGTGCTATGTGCAAATCTGCAGACATTTGTGTGCAATTTCACATTTGTATGCGCAATCTGAATATCTAACTGATAGCAAACACAAAGTGCATTCAGGATCCCACTTCCCAGCATCTAAATTCACCCAACAAGTCCTATAATTTGCACAACTGGAAAGTACAGAGCTAAGAACAGCATGAAAACAGCAAGGATTTTAATTGCCTATACCAGCGGGGCATTTGCAGGCTGCGTTTGCTACAGGATGGCCGTGTCGAGGCTCCTCGCCAGGTTGATGCCGGTGCCGGTGATGGGGATGGTGGCCAGGTGGACCAGGAACACGGCGAACCCGATTGGCAGCGGGGCAAGGATCTGTCGAGGTTCCACACACCATTAAGAACACATAGTAAGCAGAGGGGAGGGTGGCTGGTGGAAGAAGTGGAGTTCGTGTACCCTGCACAAGAGACAAGATGAGGAGTGAGACCGGGGAGAGCAGCAGTAGTAGGGGAAGGGGAGGGGAAAGGACAGAGGGAGATGCATACCTCGCCTAGGAGCTGCAGCATGCGCTCGTCAGGGGAGTAGGGGCGGTCGGACATGCTGCGAGAGGCCATCTCACCCACGCTCGCTCTCCCCCACCTTCATCTTCATCTTCGGGGCCGAGGCAACTAGCAGCCTGCCATCTCAGCTCGTCTTCACCTTCGAGGGCATCACCTGACCGCAGACACACATCGAACAGGGAGGGTCACACATATGCATAACGCCCAGCGAAATCTCAAGCGAATCAAACAAGAGCAGAGGAGATCTGGCGACTCACCAGCGCAGGGAGCAGAGGAGATCTCGGAGAGCGCGATGCCGACCTTCAGTAGCTTGGACACCATGTCGGCGACCACCGCCTCCATGGCCGGCCCCGCGTCATGACCCCGCGTCGACGACCACCGCGTCTCGAAGATCCTGGCCGTGACCTCCTCGTTCTCTGGTGGCAGGTTGGATCTGGGAATGGGGAGAGGATCTGAGGTGGGGAGGCGAGGTGTGGCGGAGGTGGGTGGCAGCGAGGGGAGGGGTGGGTGTTGGAGGTGGGTGGCGGCGGGGGAGGGGTGGGTGGCGGCGAGGGGAGGAGAGGAATCTGGATTGGGGAGCGCTGGGGTGTGCGGGGGAGAGAGAGGAGGGGACGAGTGGTGTGACCGGCCTTCTTCATGTGCGGCGGCGTGAGGAGGCGGGGGAGGGCAAGGAGGAGAAGGGCCGCTTGGGGTCGCACGAAGCAGATCCCCAAGTGCATCTCGCGGCGGCGGCGGCAACAGCGAACGTTGGAGGGATGCGGTGGCCGCCCGCGGGGGTTTTGGGGGCCGGGCCGACGCCGTCAAGTGCTCGGAACGAGGAGAGCGGCCAGGGGATGGATGTGGATGGAGGCGGGATGGCGGCGAGGGGCGGGATGGCTGCGAGGGAGGGAGGGGTCGGGGTGGGTGGGTGGGTGGAAGACGAGGCGGGGGATGTGTAGCGACCCGACCTCGAGACGGTCAAGCCTCGTATCCGTGCCATCCTCGGATCAGTATGTTGGCACACATAGTACATCAATGTATATATCAAAGTGCAATCACATGTATAAATAACGAAAACTGATATATACCTCAATAGTCTCAGCTGAAACAAGTAATCGGGTGTGAGTCCCATCAACGCCATCGGCAGTTGAGTGTAGACCGTAACCTGCACTGTATTCTTACTCGTCGGAAGAAAGTATCTCGCAACATGATACGTTGCAGCCGTGTAGGTCAGACATTGAATGTACCGCAAGATCACAATAAAAGAACAGATGATAAAACTATACTATATGCAATATGGCTTTGTGGCTCTGTGTCTGGGGTTTTTGCGTAAAAGCTGGTTTTATTTTCCCTACATCAAAGGAATAAATGAAGTCTGTACTATGGAGTTTTCTATCATGACATGGTTCCGCCAACCGATGTCTCATAGCCCCAAATCATCATAAGTTGCCCACAATTAAGTTATCAATCCGGTGTTGAGAGTTCCGAGATAGATCCAAGTCCAGATGCTCAAATTGTCCGTAACCGGGGACATGTTTAATCGATTAGGTTTAAACCCTCTCCAGAGGTTTGTACACTTTACCCGCAAGATTCGATCCCTCTCTTTACATTCTCGCACTTCAGGGTGTTTGAGAACAAGATGACCGAAACATGGTCTTCCGAAGAGTTCCTCTGACCACTGTCCGGTGCTCATCCCATCCTACCGTAGTTCTACATCTGCTAGCACCGTCCCAGCCAGAGTCACTACTAAGGTCAACCAAGCCAGAGCCCATAATGACTTGCGGTTGCAGTAAGCTTCCGGCATGAAGTATTCTTCCGTCTCTTTGAGTCTGGGTGAAGCTTTCCGCAAGATGTCATGGCGCTTCTCCATGCATCCCGCCAACCACTGGTTTCTCCAGGTGCCCGCAACCATCCTTCACCCAAGAGTGTGTATTGAATTCTTGTCTCGAGTCTTGAAGTCTTGAGGCCTTGAAGATGTAGTCCTTGCAGATTCCATCATGGAGTTGTCGTCATTGACGTAGATCCTCCATTCTCACACCACTCCCGAACACTCATACCAACCCCGTCTACAATAGCGTAGCATTAAAATAAATAACGTCCCGGGCTTGGTAACAGGGTGATGGGTTCCTACCTCTTGCATACTACTCAACTACAAGGATTCAATATCACTATTGGAGGGTTGTTGCAAAAATGCCACTAAATGCAATAAAACATAGGTATGAAAGCATGGTCAAAGTGAACTTGCCTGGTAATACTTGATGAAGATAACAACGCTGTCAGAAAATGACTTGGTAGAACTAATTGTCACTCCGTTGAAAATCTATATAGTCAAACATAACATTCACATAAGCAAACATCCTAGCAAAGAATTTTAGCACTCGAAATAACAATCAAAACAGCAAGGAAAATCGATAATAAAACTCAAACAAAATCAAAAGAAACTTCAAATAAAACTACAAAGAAAAACTACTAACGAAGATCTATGACTTTGCTACAAACATCTAATATAGTTTTGCCGTAAGTAAAAACTTAACAACAATTAAAATACTAAACTAATAAATTAACAGAAAATAAAATGTAAAATAACTAATTTAACAGAAAGTATTTTCTTCCATAAAATTTTATTTGCAAAAGAAACAAATAAAAGCTTTTATAAAACTCTAACTATGACCTATAGAAGGTTTCATACAAAACTAAGGAAAATAAATTTTTAAAATAAAATAAATTTTCTCCTGTTGTCTAACAGAACACAACTAATTTTGTCAAAAGTGACAAAAAGAAATAATTTAAAACTAATAAAAACAATAAAGAAAAAGCTAAAACAGAACTAATAATAAAACAGTACTGTTTTGCTAAAAACCTAATTTAAATTAACCTAGAAATAAAATACTAAATACTACTGGATAAACAAAGGTCCTAGAGACCAGGAGCAAAAAGAATTAATTAAAAACCTATTTTTAAACTCAAGTTATGGCCAAAATACTTATCTGAACAAAATTTATCAAATTCAAATTTAAGCTACTCAAATTTGAAATCCAGAGACACTAACAGAAACTTCAGCAAATTTGGGACACATAGCAATTGGAATCACTCAAAAATACTAAAAACTCTAAAAGATATGAATTTTCTAAGATTGCTATTTTTAAAAAAAAAATGAATTACGGGATTTCGTGGATCTCACCGGAGTAGTCGTCGGAGTTGGGGAAGAAGATCGGATCCGATGTTGCGGTTGCTCCTAGAGGAAAGGAGATCACGGGACGGTGGAGAGGAGATCATATAAACCTCAGGAGAGGTCGAGGCGGCGGCGCACTTGGCGGCGGTGGTGTTGCTGCTGCTGCTTTGCAAGGAGAGGAGCGGAGAGGAGAGGAGAGGAGAGGTGTTGGTTTGATGTGTTGGAGGGGGGTGCTTGGGTATTTATAGTGGGGAGGAGGGCTTTGCTTGGGTAGGGGACAAGAAATAGACTAGGATTAGGAAACAAAAGGGAAAAGATCTAGAAACAAATCGGAATAAACGGAATAACGAAACGGGATCAAATCCTACTAGGATTTGTAAAAGAATAGGAAACCTTGGCTCCTGGCTCCCTAGGTGCGTGCGGTGGATGGCCTTGGCCGGGCCGCATGGCTTGGCCTTGGGCCTTGGCCCTTGACCAAGGGCGCAGCAATTTTTTTTTGACAGAGACAACAAAACAGAAATAAATAAAAATTTTATATAGGCATATAATATATCAAAATTTTAGAAAAGATTTTCTACAACATGAAAACTATTTTAGCTTCAAATAAAATACACACAAATTTTAATAATTCACACAGTGCTACCGGTCCAATAAAATCCAATAAAAATCATTTTAAAATACCAAAATGACTTCAAATTAATTTCTCTCAATTTTCGATGTAGGGAATCATGTTACCCTATTTTCTATATATTTTGTTTTTGGAGAAAATAATTTGAATAAAACTCAAATAACTCCAATTGGAAATAAATTCAAAAGAACTTTGAATTTAATTCTTTTAAAACTCCCAACTCATATTTCATTTAATTTGAAGAAGTCATTTTATCTTCTCTCGTGAAAATCATTGAGTTGCATAAAGTTTCAGAATTGGAAATATTTTCCAAATGAAATTCAAATATTTTCAACACCCTTGTCATTTAAATAAATGGAAGAAGTCATGTCATCTTCTCTCCAGGGTTTTGTGATGAAAAGAATTTGAATTCATGGAGATCATAAATGCAAGGTGGAAGTTTGGGAAAGTCATTTCATTCCCTCTCATTCAACTTTCAGAAAGTTTCAAATTTCACTCAATTTCACACAATAAATCACACAACAAACAATCAATCAACCAAAACTATTTATTTATTATAACATTCCAAAATTTAGAATTTTGGGATGTTACAAACCTACCACACTTAAAATGAATCTCGTCCTCGAGATTCGAAGAGGCAGCAAGAAAAGGTTAGGGTTTGGGGTCTTCCAAAAACCGTCGATCGAATGGTCTAGTGTGCTACCACACTTAAAAGCAGGGTTATGGTTCCAACGGAACTCAGGTACTCCATCCCTAGGGTGAACACCATCGGTCTTCTCACAACTTCAAGTAACTCCTACACCGGGCTTTTCCGGTAGGGTCAAACCTTTTCCTCAAATACGTGTCCTTTCATCCTGGTGAGGTTCTTCCGAGACTGTGTCTCCTTAGTGACAGTGTCTGCCGCCAATAAACAACTATCGAGATCTCATGGTGGTCGACCATTACAGGTTTCTCCCGATGGAATAATGGGTTGGGTTGGGTCTCACCGTATGACCTACGCTTTGGCAACGGTTGCGGTACATGGATCAATCGTCCTACCATTCTAAGGTTTTTGGCTTGTCGACGACGCTCTTCTAAAGTTTTCAAGTCTCTCGATTTTCCATCAACATATGATAGTTCATGATAGAAGTCTCCGGTATGGGGCCAATCCATCCTGTACTTGAATCATTACCACATAATGTAACAAAGTGAATCACGATTCTAACACTTGGGCATACTCACAAGCATTGCAGAATTTCTCTTCTCAACGAACTTAGTTCGGATAATTCCATTGATTCTGCAAGCTGAACAAAACATCTATCGCTTTCTTCACAACTCTCGGGTTTCTGCGTAACCTCCTACGTAAACGTCTGCACGATCAAATCGCAGTCTTCCCAAAATTTCTTCTTCCAAAGGGTACTTGACCCTTATTAATTCCTGGGCCTGTGGGTTATGAGCCCACTTCAACACTTGTACCAATTTCACTCATCCTTGGAGTTACAATTGCTCCATTTTCCAACATTACACCACTTTAAATCCAATAACATTTCATTTCTTAATACCATCATATCAAAGATAAAACTTCAACTCATTTTTTCCAAACTCCAACCTGTGGGACACATTTCCATTTCCATTGGTCTAGTGTTCTTCATAGGGTACTATCACCCTTAAAATGAAATTCACAAATCCATCCATAGACCATATTTCTCATATCCTCGAAAATGGTCAAAATCCGTGTTCATAGAGTAACAACTCATACAATTAAACATATGAAAACATGTCACCTTAACTTTATTGATTTCATGAATCCATTACAAACTCTGAGCACCCATTACATAACTCAACTTATTGTACTCATGAAAAAAAATTTGTTTCTACCACTCTTATTATCCATATCAAAATTCCAACTACTCAACTCCAGCTTCCTTCTTGTAGGAACATTTGGTAGCATAATGTCCTGCTTCCTTGCAATGAAAACACATAACTTTCGATAAGTCTTTGGGCTTCTTGGAGATGGTGCCTGCTCCTTGAGTTCCTTGCTTCCTTTCAAGACAATGATTGGCATAATGCCCGACGTCCTTACATTCAAAACAGGTAATACGACTCTTGTCCCTCTTTGCAGAAATTGGGTTGTTCGAGGGTGTGTTTGTTTTCTCTTCCGGTTTCTTCGTTCGATCAAACCTTCTATTCCCTGTGGATCAAACTCTATTGCTTCCGCCGAAGTATCCCAGATACTCTTTTCTTTCCTTGGTGCAATCTGTGAAAATGTCCTTCTTCTCCACATGAATAGCAGGCATTGGACTAAAATCTGTTGAGGCCTTCTCCATCGTGGTCTTCAACACATTCCTTCATCACAGGTTCTTTCATAACTTCTCGGAGGGCTTCTTTCATTCCTTCTTCCTGCTCCTGAATAGTTTGTTGCACCATGGGGTAAATGTGACACTGAGTCGGGTAGTGGGTGGTTCCTTCATACAAGAAACAAGTCACCTGACTAGTTGGGCATTCCTCAGCTGGGTGTTTCTCCTCACAATGAGGGCATCCATCCTTGTGTTCCTCCTGGGTGTGTCCTATTTCTCCGCAAATCTTGCAGGCACAAGGTTTATTTCTTGGTGTATCATGGTGCTTCCGGATAAGACGAGATCTTGTCGAGTCTTCTTGAATTCTTCCCAAGTCTTTGCTCCATTCCAACCTGATAGCTTGATGCATCTGCCACCATGTTGCAGCACTTCCTTCAAAGTCTCAAGAGCGTCGATACTTCATTCTTCCTTGAAACCAAATTGCTCCCAAGTGACTCTCCATGTTCAAATCCATAGCTCTGCCTCCGGCTGGGTTTTCGGTCCAGAAAATACCGGTCCAACTTCATTCATCATCTATGGGTCCAAAAGTTTTGGGATGAGATATGAGAGAGGTGGGGAGGAGAGATACACAATACAAACAATAGTTTTGAAGAAACGGGTTTTACTTTGTGGCTGTCGGAAAACATCAAACAAATGACAGCTCACAAATCGCCGCATCTAACGTAAGTGTGTAACAGGGTTTGGTCTTCTAAAGGTCAAATAATTCTTCAGATTCTTCAAATTCTTCTAGTCTTGAGTCTTCAATTGTTGCAGCTTCAACTCTTCTAATGCATGGTGAAACCCTTGTTACTTTGAAATGGCCATCATTGTCCGATATCTTTAATTCTTGGAGTGACTTCAGTTGATCTTCCGTGTGGTCAAAAGGGAAAGGTGTATATTCTAACTATTTGAGGTCAGAGGGACTACTTGATAAAATCAGAAAAGACGAGAAGTAAAAGATCCTTTTGAAAATAAAGTTTTAGAGATTTCCTGTCCTAGGGGCTTTCCGATTTCTAGGGTCACGTCCTACAGTCAACATGTGCTCTGATACCATATCTGTAGCGACCCGACCTCAGACGGTCAAGCCTCTGTGTATCCGTGCCATCCTCGGATCAAGATATCTTTGCACACACAAGACATCAATGTATATATCAAAGTGCAATCACATGTATAAATAACATAAAACTGATATATACCTCAATAGTCTCAGCGAAACAAGTAATCGGGTGTGGAGTCCCATCAACGCCATCGGCAAGTTGAGTGTAGACCGTAACCTGCACTGCATTACTCTTACTCGTCGGAAGAAAGTATCGCAACATGATACGTTGCAGCCGTGTAGGTCAAGACATTGAATGTACCGCAAGATCACAATAAAAGAACAGATGATAAAACTATACTATATGCAATATGGCTTTGTGGCTCGTATGCGGGGTTTTTGCGTAAAAGCTGGTTTTATTTTCCCTACATCAAAGGAATAAATGAAGTCTGTACTATGGAGTTTTCTATCATGACATGGTTCCGCCAACCGATGTCTCATAGCCCCAAATCATCATAAGTTGCCCACAATTAAGTTATCAATCCGTGTTGAGAGTTCCAGATAGATCCAAGTCCAGATGCTCAAATTGTCCGTAATCGGGACACGGCTAATCGATTAGGTTTAAACCCTCTGCAGAGGTTTGTACACTTTACCCGCAAGATTCGATCCTCTCTTTACATTCTCGCACTTCAGGTGTTTGAGAACAAGATGACCAAACATGGTCTTCCAAGAGTTCCTCGACCACCGTCCGTGCTCATCCCATCCTACCGTAGTTCTACATCTGCTAGCATCGCCCCAGCCAGAGTCACTACTAAGGTCAACCAAGCCGAGCCCATAATGACTTGCGGTTGCATAGGTAAGCTTCCGGCATGAAGTATTCTTCCGTCTCTTTGAGTCTGGGTGAAGCTTTCCGCAAGATGTCATGGCGCTTCTCCATGCATCCCGCCAACCACTGGTTTCTCCAGGTGCCCACAACCATCCTTCACCCAAGAGTGTGTATTGAATTCTTGTCTCGAGTCTTGAAGTCTTGAGGCCTTGAAGATGCAGTCCTTGCAGATTCCATCATGGAGTTGTCGCCATTGACGAGATCCTCCATTCTCACACCACTCCCGAGCACTCATACCAACCCCGCTCACAATAGCGTAGCATTAAAATAAATAACGCCCCGGCTTGGTAACAGGTGATGGGTTCCTACCTCATGCATACTACTCAACTACAAGGATTCAATATCACTATTGGAGGGTTGTTGCAAAGATGCCACTAAATGCAATAAAACATAGGTATGAAAGCATGGTCAAAGTGAACTTGCTCGGTAATACTTGATGAAGATAACAACGCTGTCGTAAAATGACTTGGTAGAACTAATTGTCACTCCGCTGAAAATCTATATAGTCAAACATAACATTCACATAAGCAAACATCCTAGCATACAATTTTAGCACTCAAATAACAATCAAAACAGCAAGGAAAATCAATAATAAAACTCAAACAAAATCAAAAGAAACTTCAAATAAAACTACAAAGAAAAATACTAACGAAGATCTATGACTTTGCTACAAACATCTAATATAGTTTTGCCGTAAGTAAAAACTTAACAACAATTAAAATACTAAACTAATAAATTAACAGAAAATAAAATGTAAAATAACTAATTTAACAGAAAGTATTTTTTTCCATAAAATTTTATTTGCAAAAAGAAACAAATAAAAAGCTTTTATAAAACTCTAACTATGACCTATAGAAGGTTTCATGCAAAACTAAGGAAAATAATTTTTTAAAATAAAATAAATTTTCTCCTGTTGTCTAACAGAACACAACTAATTTTGTCAAAAGTGACAAAAAGAAATAATTTAAAACTAATAAAAACAATAAAGAAAAAGCTAAAACAGAACTAATAATAAAACAGTACTGTTTTGCTAAAAACCTAATTTAAATTAACCTAGAAATAAAATACTAAATACTACTGGATAAACAAAGGTCCTAGAGACCAGGAGCAAAAAGAATTAATTAAAACCTATTTTTAAACTCAAGTTATGGCCAAAATACTAATCTGAACAAAATTTATCAAATTCAAATTTAAACTACTCAAATTTGAAATCCAGAGACACTAACAGAAACTTCAGCAAATTTGTGACACATAGCAATTGGAATCACTTAAAAATACTAAAAACTCTAAAAGATATGAATTTTCTAAGATTGCTATTTAAAAAAAAATGAATTACGGGATTTCGTGGATCTCACCGGAGTAGTCGTCGGAGTTGGGGAAGAAGATCGGATCCGATGTTGCGGTTGCTCCTAGAGGAAAGGAGATCACGGACGGTGGAGAGGAGATCATATAAACCTCAGGAGAGGTCGAGGCGCGCGCGGCACTTGGCGGCGGTGGTGGTGTTGCACTGCTGCCAAGGAGAGGAGCGGAGAGGAGAGGAGAGGAGAGGTGTTGGTTTGATGTGTTGGAGGGGGGTGCTTGGGTATTTATAGTGGGGAGGGGAGGGCTTTGCTTGGGTAGGGGACAAGAAATAGACTAGGATTAGGAAACAAAAGGGAAAAGATCTAGAAACAAATCGGAATAAACGGAATAACGAAACGGGATCAAATCCTACTAGGATTTGTAAAAGAATAGGAAACCTTGGCTCCCTGGCTCCCTAGGTGCGTGCGGTGGATGGCCTTGGCCGACCGGCCGCTGGCTTGGCCTTGGGCCTTGGCCCTTGGCCCGGCGGGGCGCAGCAATTTTTTTTTTGACAGAGACAACAAAACAGAAATAAATAAAAATTTTATATAGGCATATAATATATCAAAATTTTCAGAAAAAGATTTTCTACAACATGAACACTATTTTAGCTTCAAATAAAATACACACAAATTTTAATAATTCACACAGTGCTACCGGTCCAATAAAATCCAATAAAAATCATTTTTAAAATACCAAAATGACTTCAAATTAATTTCTCTCCAATTTTCTGATGTACGGAATCATGTTACGCTATTTTCTATATATTTTGTTTTTGGAGAAAATAATTTGAATAAAACTCAAATAACTCCAATTGGAAATAAATTCAAAAGAACTTTGAATTTAATTCTTTTAAAACTCCCAACTCATATTTCATTTAATTTGAAGAAGTCATTTTATCTTCTCTCGTGAAAATCATTGAGTTGCATAAAGTTTCAGAATTGGAAATATTTTCCAAATGAAATTCAAATATTTTCAACACCCCTTGTCATTTAAATAAATGGAAGAAGTCATGTCATCTTCTCTCCAGGGTTTTGTGATGAAAAGAATTTGAATTCATGGAGATCATAAATGCAAGGTGGAAGTTTGGGAAAGTCATTTCATTCCCTCTCATTCAACTTTCAGAAAGTTTCAAATTTCACTCAATTTCACTCAATTTCACACAATAAATCACACAACAAAGAATCAATCAACCAAAACTATTTATTTATTATAACATTCCAAAATTTAGAATTTTGGGATGTTACAGGATGGATAGATTTTTTAGGGCAAGGGGTTGGATGGATGGATGGATGGCCGCCACGTCATCGATCCGGGTGAGAGCTAGTTCCACCAATGAGAATAAAGTAAAACAAATTGTGTTTACATTTTTGTTTTCTTCTACTTTTTTCACATTAATAGGTACTAAAGTACCTATTTAATTTTTCTAAAAATAATTTATAGATACTAAAGTATATATTTCATCGTAGATACTCAAATGTTTGTAAGATTCAATGCCTAACTACCGAAATTTCATTTTTCATTTTCTGAGTGACCAAAATGTGTTTTGTTATGAAGGAACTGCCATACATTTTTTGCAAAATGGCACTATATCATTTTTATAAAATATTAGTGCATATTTAATGTATAATTGACCAAACGGTTGGGTGTCAAAAGCTTTTACTCACCTCTGGTGAAAAAGACAAATTCCCGCCGATTCAACAGGAAGCGGGTCAAATTTGACCTGCAGCTGCCTCATAGTTTGCTCTTTATTTTTTCCAAAAATCATTTATAGGTACATAAGTATCTATTTAATCAGAGAAACACCATAAAAATTCCAAGATTCAACCACTAGCTAGGAACGGTCATGCCCGCCGTTTTGACCGCATTTTGAAAAGGGCATAAAAAATTCACAAAAAATCAAAAAATTGGAAAACCTTCGCATTGCGTCATTATATATGACCAAGTTACCAGGAAAAATAATAAACATGCACTACGATAATTATTTAAAAAAAGTGTTCTCAGAAACGAGCTATCATGCATGAAGATTCATGGATTTCAAGCCAAATGATCAATCTTATGTCCACATTCATGGCATAGTTTGTTCAAATGATCTCATATTGTGCAAAAAGGTGCATCTTGGAGTTCCAAACAATGTTGCCTAAGGGAGTTTTCATTTTCTTTGGACGAAAAATTCATTTTCCATTTTTCGAGTGCCCGAAATGAGGTTTTTTTGTGAAGGACCTACCATATATTTATTGCAAAATTGGACCAAATCAATTTTATAAAATACTAGGCCATATTTAATGCACAATTGACAAAATGGTTATGTGTCAAAAGTTTTGATCCACCTCTGGTGAAAAGACAAATTCCATGGATTCAAAGACGAAGCGGGTCAAATTTGAACTGCAGCTGCCTCATAGTTTGCTCTTTATTTTTTCAAAAAATAATTTATAGGTAAATAAGTATCTATTTAATCAGATAAAGACCAAAAAGATTCCAAGATTCAACCACTAGCTAGGAATGGTCATGCCCGCCGTTTTGACCGCATTTTGAAACGGGCATAAAAGATTCAACAAAATTCAAAAAATTGGAAAACCTTCGCATTGTGTCGTTATCTATGGCCAAGTTACCAGCAAAAATTATAAACTTGTAATACCGCAATTAGTTTTAAAAAGTGTTCTCAGAAACGAGCTATCAAGTGTGAAGATTCATGGCTTTCAAGCCAAATGATCAATCTTATGGCCACATTCATGGCATAGTTTGTTCAAATGATCTCATATTGTTCACAAGGGTGAATCTTGTTATGGCAAACAATGTTGCCTAAGGGAGTTTTCATTTTTTTTGCACGAAAAATTCATTTTCCATTTTTTGAGTTCCCGAAATGAGGTTTTTTTGTGAAGGACCTACCATATATTTATTGCTAAATTGGACCAAATCAATTTTATAAAATACTAGGCCATATTTAATGCACAACTGACAAAATGGTTGGGTGTCAAAAGTTTTGATCCACCTCTGGTGAAAAAGACAAATTCCCACCGATTCAGCAGGAAGTGGGTCAAATTTGAACTGCAGTTGCCTCATAGTTTGCTATTTATTTTTTCCAAAATTCATTTCTAGGTACATAAGTATCTATTTAATAAGAGAAACATCAAAAGTTTTCCAAGATTCAACCACTAGCTAGGAACGGTCAAGCCCGCCGTTTTGACCGCATTTTGAAACAGGCATAAAAAATAAAATAAAAATAAAAAATGGGAAAACCTTCGCATTGTATCATTATATATGACCAGGTTTCCAGGAAAAATAATAAACTTGTAATACGGAAATTATTTTTAAAAAGTGTTCTCAGAAATGAGCTATCATGCGTGAAGATTCATGGCTTTCAAGCCAAATGATCAATCTTATGGCCACATTCATGGCATAGTTTGTTCAAATGATCTCATATTGTGCACATGGGTGCATCTTGGAATTCCAAACAATGTTGCCTAAGGAAGTTTTCATTTTCTTTGGACGAAAAAACCATTTTCCATTTTCCGAGTGCCTGAAAGGAGGTTTTTTGTGAAGGACCTCCCATATATTTGTTGCAAAATTGGACCAAATCAATTTTCTAAAATACTAGGCCATATTTAATGCACAATTGACAAAATGGTTGGGTGTCAAAAGTTTTGATCCACCTCTGGTGAAAAAGACAAATTCCCGCCGATTCAGTAGGAACCGGATCAAATTTGAACTGCAGCTGCCTCATAGTTTGCTATTTATTTTTTCCAAAAATCATTTCTAGTTATATAAGTACATATTTAATCATAAATACATGGTTTGGTGGCGATACGTCGAGGTTTGGACGGTGGCCCAGGGCCCCAACTCTAGAGCTGCCAGAACTCAAGATGCCACCACCAGCGTGGTCACCGCGTGACCATGGTGTTGCCATGTGTTCTGGGAGGCCTAGGCATGTCTAGTGGGTTGGGCACTCCCCAGGTAGGTGTTAGGAATAAAATCACAACATAAGATTCTCACGAGGAGACCGATCGATGCTCAAACATGAGTAAGCAGCCAAGTGTTTGATTAGCGATGCGGAAATGCACATAGCCAATGGGCGAAGTTTTGGTGAGGATGATCAGCCATTAAGAAGACCGTCTTCACAAATTTTCAGCTCAACAGAGGAGCCTAGGGGTACTTGCTTTGCAAAGTACCACACTGGACATAAATACGAATGTTGAAGCTGGGCTCAAAATAATGAATGGATTGAGCTGGCATTTGGTGGAGGATGGTTATTTGGGCATAGGAAAGCACCGTAGAAAATGGATACCATTTGGACATGCCAAAGTGGTACTTCCTTCACAAAGTGTTTTTCTGAAAAGAATAGGAAAATGAATACTTTTGAATTATTTTTGAACTAGGCAAGGAAGGTTTTTTTACATATTTGATGAAGATATGACCCAAAGAATTTATGAGATTTTTTTTGGAAATTTTGGGAATGACAGAAATATAGGTTGCTTCACAACCTAGGGCAAAAACTGCCACATGGACATGACACATAGGCAAAACTGATGAGGTGGCGCCTAGTCATAGCAACCCACCACAATTTACAAGGTTATGACCATCTATATTGGTCATGATCAGCTAGAAATAAGGTCAGGACCTGTGCTATTTGCTTTATGACCATTTCGTGTAAGGAAATTATGACCTTTCGACCAAAATGGTCGTTATTGTTTAGGGTTTGGAGCCCCCCGGACAGCTTTTGACCAATTGGTCTGAAATGGTCATAGATCTATGACCAATTCTTCCAGGGTCACTGACAGAAGGTCACTAATTGACATATTTCTTGTAGTGGCATGTCATATTCACAGGTATAGTGTGTAAACTAAGCAGATTCAATTTACCCTAATTAGAAGCATTACAAGCTAGACACCGTATGCAACATGCAACCACATATCACACTGCGAAGTTGGAGCAAGCACCTGTGATGGTGGTGTAGGGGAAGTGCTGTCTTCAGTGCACAGAGCAACGCTCAATATCTTCATTTAGGCTTGCTGCTTTTTAGAATCATGTGGAGAGGATGAAATTGCATTCTTTATAGGAGTATTAAGTCTCATATTAACCCACGCGTTCTATCGTTTCATCATAAGCGATAGACGCATACGATACACAAGAACAATGAGTTTGATGTAAGAACATGGTGTGATAGTCGATGTAGTATGTACCAAAAACAGGAAGGCGTGTCATATTCACATGTATAATGTGTAAGCTAAGGAGATGCAATTTAACAAATTAGGAGCATTGATGAGGGATACACAAGAGAAGTAGTTTGATGTAAGAACATGGTTAATAGAAAGACGTAGTATGTACCAAAAACAGAAGGCATGTCATATTCACAGTATAATGTGTTTACTAAGCAGATGCAATTTACCCTAATTAGAAGCATTACAAGGTAGACACCATATGCAACATGCAACCACATATCGCCTTGCCAAGTAAGAGCAAGCACCTGCGATGGTGGTGTGGGGAATTGCGGTGATCAACTAGAGAGCTACGTTGACTATCTTCATTTAGCCTTGTTGTTTCTTGAGAATCATGTGGGAGGATGACACCGCACTCTTTAAACGAGTAGGGTGTCTCACAAGAACCCACCCGGTGACTGCCTCATCATAAGTGATTGACGAGGATACAAAAGAGCATTAGTTTGATGTACCAACATGGTTAATAGACATATGTAGTATGTATCAAAAACAGAAGGCATGTCATTATCAAAGGTATAATGTGTAAAGTAAGAAGATGCAATTTAACCAAATTGGAAGCAATACAAGCTAGACACCATATGCAACATGCAACCACATTTGACAATGCCGGGTTAAAGCAAGCACCTTGGATGGTTGTGTGTGGCAATTGAGATCATCAACTACTGAGCTACTTTTATCGTCTCCAACTCACGACACTACAGCCATTAGAGCGTTGAAACGCTTCGCTTATCTTCAATTACATCGAGCGACTTCTGTCTTTTCTTTTCTCGCATTCATCAACACTGCGTCAAAGTCTGAAATACCCATGCATAAAAAACAATAGTGTGAGTATGGGTGAAGTGTGTGCACAATTAGTACAAAGTAAAGGTAGCGAGATAGCAGGTCGTGAGAAATAAATGACGGAGACATATGATAGCTCTACAACATGCATGGCACACTCAATTACTACAGATTCTATGAAAATAACAATGATCGAAAGCAAATAGGTCACCCATTTTTTCTGCACCGCTCGATGTACAAAGAACGGGAGATCGCTTTCATGTACCTCCACCCGATCGGTGTTGACGATCTTCCTCAAACGCCAACGACCACCGCCCAAGATTCCTCCCGCTGCGCGCCTCCCTAGACCTCACCGCACTTCGCCATCCATTCAAGCCCCGCCGACCTCCAGATCGGGCAAGCAGCTCCTGCGCCCACACCCCTATAATAGACACCGACGCGCGCTTCCCGGGAACAAAGCGGACTAGGTGCTCCGCGCCTAAGCGGGTGCTGCTTCTTTAATTGCGGTTCGACCGACCCTGAATTGAAATCCGTGGGCTACTCAACCTCTAGCAAAGGTGAAATAGTAAAGGGAGGAAACCTTGTGCATTTAGTATCACGAAGAAGATGCAGAAGAAGCGCCAACTAGTTTCTTTCATGGGATGAATACGGTGTGAGCGGAGACGTAAGATTTGCGAATAAGGAAAAGGAGTACCTCTTTCGCTGGCAAGGATGTGTCCTCCTTCATTTTTCCGACGATCTTGTTGTTCGCGGAAACCGAAGTTGTGGAGGACGGTGCAGCCTTGGACGAACCCATGGCCAAGTTGTTGAGTGTGGTGCGGTGGCCGTCTGTCGGCGGCGGGAAGCAGATCCGAGGCGGCGAACGACGGTGTAGAAGGAACAACTCCGGTGCGGTGGACGGTTGCGACAGTGGAGCCGCAGCAGTGAGGCGCAGGACGGCGTGGTCGGAGTGGTTCTGGTGCGTTGGACGACGATGTCGGGGTACCGGCTCTGACGTGATGGAGGAGGGTGGCGGTGGATTGGCCGCTATGGGGTGGAGGACAGAGGAGGTTGGGGTTTCGCGGCTGGTGGAGAGGGCATTTTCGCGCCCACGGAGTATGAATGGGGAAACGGAGGGAGGTGGGCTGGCGGGGAACTAAGGGGGAACAATGTTTCAGTTTGAGAGGCGCTTGTTTGAAATTTGGGGAAAGTTACAAACTTTGCCCCCATCTAAAATTTCGGACATATTGCGGGTTGGGGGTAGGACAGTCATGTTAGGTGTCCCAAATGTGGGCGGGATAGATTTGCCGAGCGCATGGTGTTTAGGCGCCACGGCGTATGAATGCTTCTCGAGGCGGTTGAGATCATGCCTTGGTGAAGTTACAAACCTACCCCTGTTTAGACCTTTGGACATCGGGCCGATAGGCTACACGGGCCAGAGTCGGACAGCAATTTCCTACCACCAAAACATTAGTCTCAAGGGGTTTCGGGTGACCAGAGGCCTATTTGGCGCCGCTCAATATTTGGGAGCGAAGCATTAACGCTTTTAGGTTCTCTTGAATTGAACTTTCAGGATTTGTCAAACTTCACAAATCTTTACTCTTGAAAATCCTAAAGCTACGATTATTTTGGAATGGAGGGGGTACATTTTAATATACATTGTACACGAGTATATATTAAAAAATATGCAACTTACCTTAGTTCATGCATGGTTCCAGGTATAATCTCCTTGGTTGCAAAAAAATAGTTAGATATGCGTATGAATATATATACCATGTTCAAACTCACAACAAAGATTGATGCCCCCATTTACATCTGATTTACAAATGCCATTATCTCGGTTCAAATAGATGAATGCACTTCCTATGAATTGAATCTTCAAACCCCTTTATGTTGAATTCGACATGTATTTTATTTCATAGCTAGCAATTTGGAATGTATCCATGCAAGTGACAAATGTATAAAGTGCTTCACACTAACAACATGGAGTGCACTAATTAATGTTTATATATGAATTGCAAAAGCATCCATTGCCTGTATTTCAAACCGCTCTCACTCTATGGATCGATAATATGAAATAAACACATGCACATGCTAGAATTCAATAGAGTATGGGTGTCTAATAGACCGATTTTCGTCCATACGCAATTTTGCAGAATTCAGATCTCATCCAAAAATAATAATGCCATTTATATTTTAATTTAATGTGTAGAACCGCCTTTTACACGTAGATATCTCTCTATCTAACGCATAAGTGCACACACTTTATATGCATCGGCATTTCTGTTTCACACATGCTCACAATCTCTCTCAGGGTGTCGGGGTGTCTCACGCACATGCTCTCTATGTTTCTCTATATCTCTTTCTGACTACTATGTACCACTCTTTTCACTAATCTCAGTTGGAAAACACTATTTCTTTCACATGCATATATACACATGCACGGTCTCTACTAGCCCTCCATACGCACATATATGTGCCTACGTGTCTCCCGCACGCACATTATCTTTAGGCCTCTCTCGCACACATTGCCCCCCCCGACACACCTCTCTAATAGTAGTTGGCAGATATGATTGCATCATATCATTCGGTAGGATATCCCTGGCTGTTAGGCTGGATGGTAATACGAGGCAAAGTTTTACCCTAGTTCGGATCGGACCCTTGCAGTTGAAGAAAGAGCCTACTTATAGTACTGTATATTAGTGTTAGGGGTGTGTACAAAGTACATGTGAATACCAGGCATTGTGCGTGTGTGTATATATACTATCGCCGAACTAGCCCCCAAGCTTGTATAACATACTAAGGGCCTAGGGTTACAAATCATATATAGTCGGCTTATCACCAGTGGGGATAGAGTCCTCTGCGACTCTGGTAGCTTCGTGTTGTACGCCGAGTCCTCCACATGGGTCTCCGTATAACACGTCTCGGTCCAACCTATATGTGGCGCAGGATGGAACCGACCCATGAGTCTTCATGTTGACCCACCACAACTAGAAATGATGTGCCCACCACACCACACACGCAATCGGCCACTAAGAAAATAAGCATATACGATAGTACAACGGTATCTAGCTCACGATACGTCTCCATATTTTGTTGATGACACTAACGGACTTTGCATTTGATGTGTGCTCCATATTTTGTTGACGAGACTTACGGTCATTGTATTTGCAGCGAAAGCACGATATGGTCACTGGACTTCAGAATAAGCTCATCACGGTCACCACATACATTTTGTCGTGCTAACTAACATGTGGTTGGATGGTTAGAGGACAGTGGTTTCTCGAGCCCACCAAGGTTAAAGTCCCGGTGCTCGCATTTATCTTGTGTTAATTTCAGTATTTTCCGGTGATGTACGTTCAGTGGGAGGAGACGTTCCACTCGACTACGAGGCACCTATGGTGACTTCGTAAAATCTCAAGATCATATATGCTGGCCCACTCTCTCGAAGGTGCGGCGGACCGACAGTGGGGAGTGGTTTCGGGAGGGCAGGCCGCCGCTGGCGGGGCGGGCGCGGTTCGGCGGTGGTGGTTGGCGGATCGGGGTGGAGTTTGATGATAAACTGGAGGCCCTTGATTTCGATCCAACGGCTGGAAAATCTAATGACCAGAGATGAAAAGTCACCGACCGACGTAGCCTCACCTCAAGACGTACACATGCACGCACGCAATACACGCACGCATGCACTACAAGAAATATGTGTAACATCCCAAATTTCCCATTTGGAATGTTTTACAATTATAGCTAAGCATCTATGCATATTGTTTGAATTTGAGTGACATTTGAAGTTTCTGAAGTTTTTGAGTTGTTGGAATTTGAATTCAAATTTTGGCAGTTGAAGTTTATTTCAAAACTATGCCTGACAAATACCTGAGAAAAGGTATGAGAGGAGTAAACATGACACTCCAAATATGTCAGATGAAAAACCCTGCCAAAAAGTTTGAATTCAAATCTGAATTTTATTTGGAATTTTAGAAAAATGATTTTTTATAAAGTTGGAGTTTTGCCTCTGGAAAAATGTTCAAATTATAGGGAATATTCCCCTGATCATTTTGATATATATATGTCCTATATAAAATATTTATATTTAAATGTATTTTTCTCTCTCTTTATTTTCAAAAAAAATAGACCAGCGCCACCAGTTAATCGCCCACCAACCGGTTGCCCAATGCCATCGGCTCAAGCAGCTAACCAGCGCTGCCCACCACCAAAACTGCCCACGCCGAGCCGACCGAGCAGCCACTACCAAGGCCCTACCTTCGCCAACCGACCGATCGCCTCTCCTCTCTCACCGACGCCTGACCCACCCCTTCTTCCTCCCCACGCCAACCCCGCCGCTTCATTCGAATCCCAAGGATCCGGATCCTCCCGATCCCTCGCCCGATCGCCTCTCCCAAGTCGACGCCCCCCTATAAATACCCCCTCGCCTGCTCCTCGCCACCCCAAACCTCTCCTCGCCAAATCCGTCACCGGACGTCCGAAGCCGCCGCCGCGCCATTGTCACCGCCCCGCCCGACCTCGACCACCTCGAGCTCGCCCGAGTCCACCACCGAGTTCCCCTTGCTCCGCCGCACCCGCCGGAGGTCTCCGCCGACGTCCCCGACCACCGGAGGCACCGGAGCCATCGTCGCCAGAGCCGCCGTCGGTAAGTCGCCGGAGATCACTCCCACCGTTAGATCTAGACGTAGGGTCTAGATTAGATCCCCCGAAGGGGTACGGTCTATTTAGGTTTTAGTTTAATAAACTGGTTTAGTTTCGGTTTAGTTTTGGTTTAGTTAGGTTTAGTTAGACCGGCCCGAAGCGGTTTATTACCGCATGCACGATTTAGTTATTTTACGCCCGAGCGCTAGATAGGCCCATTAGCGCCCGATTTTTCTTTTAATTTTATTTTTCGTTTCTGTTTTTAACAGAATAGTTTCAGTTTTGTAAAATCCATATCTTTTAATCTACTTAATATTTTTAATTGATTTTTTGTTGGTTTGCAAATTTATTGTAGTTTCAGAGAAAATACGTTTGGCCATGTTTAAATTATTTAAAATTACTTTATTTTAGTTTTAGACAGATTAGTAATTCTGCTATAAAGTGAGTTAGGAATATTATTTTTAGTGATTCTTTTGTCACAACTTTGTTTTGATCTTACCTAACCGTAGGAATTTATTTGGGTATTTTAGATTTAATAAAAAATAGTTTTAATCAAAATCATGTAGTTCTTAATTATTTAACTAGCTACTGTTTTCCTATTGTTTCATATAGCAAATAATTTTATTTTTCTTATGTGATAGTTTATTTTAGGTTAGTTTCTGTAACTTTAGGCCATGAACTTTTATTTACAATAAATAAAACTTTTATTTTATTTTTTTCTTGCTAGGATTGTTTTAGGCATAATAGGAGTTTTATAATAGATTTTAATGTGATTCTTTTTGCTCCTAGTTGCATGATGTATTCTTTTCTGTTAGTTAGCAAAAACCCATGCTTAGGTTCTGTTAAGAAAATTTTTGTTGTGTAAAACTATTCTTAGTTGTTGTATGGTGTGGTGAAAACATTGAATTGGATTTGTTCGAGTTTTCTTTGGGTTTGATTCAATTGTTTTATGTGTTATGTTAGTATGCTGTTATGTTAAGTGATCATATGTTGGTATGCTTATATGATTGTTGTTTGCCTCGGTAGAATTTCCGGAGTGCGAAGCTTGCTACCACGAGTCCCTAGCTTTCAAAGATCGTCAGCATGGCAAGTCATTGATCATATTTTCTTTTACTATACCTATGATTTTATTGCATTAGAATTATACCTCCCCACCATGCATGCAGTAGGTGAATTTTAAGTTGTGTTCTTGAGTAGTATCATGAGGTAGGATGAACCCAATTCCCCTTGTTACCATGGCCCGGGACGAAGTAGTTTATTTTTGCTATGCTCGTAGACGGGGTTGGTTGAGTGAATCATAAGGGAGATGTGAGAGTCAAGATGATGACAACCCCATGACTTCAAGCTCAAGATGGACTTCAAAATTCACTACTGGGTGGAGGACGGTTGACAGGCACCCTGGAGAAACCAGCGGTTGGCCGGGATGCATGGAGAAGTGCCATGACATCTTGGAAAGCTTCACCCAGCCACGAAGAGACGGATGTATACCCCATTGACCGAAGCTTACATGCAGCCGCAAGCCATTATGGGCTCGCTTGGTCAACCCTAGTTGTGACTCTGCCGGACGGTGCTACGAGATGTAGAAGAACGGTAGGATTAGATGGGTACCGCAAGGGCGGAGGAACTCTTCTAAGACCCTGTTTGCTTCGTCCCGCCTTCAAACACCATGAAGTGCTAAGACTTAAAAGGAGGAAACGATTCTTGCGGGTAAAGTGCACAAACCTCTGCAGAGTAATGATCTAATCGATTAGCCGTGTCCCGATTCACGGACAATTTGAGCCTCTGAACTTGGAAGTATTTCGAAATCTCGACATCGAAATTAATAAATTAATTGAGCGGTTTATTTAATAATTGGGAATGAGACATTGGTTGGCGGAACCATCTCAAGAATTACCAACATTTTGTAGTAATTGCAAACAAGTCCTTATTGTAGGAAAAACGGCTTTTCGCAAAACAATGAAACTTAGAGCCCCACAGCCAAATTGCATATAGTGTTAGTAATTTTATTATTGTTCTCTCTTCATGACTTGCCGCATATTCAAAATGCTGACCTACACGGCTGCAACGCCTTATGTTGCGAGAGAGTATTCCGATCAGAGTGAGGCTACGATCCGCTTGGCGATTGCCCTATGGAGTCGGATGGACTCGCTATTCTTCCACGCTTCCGCAGCTTTATTTAGTTTATTTCTCATGAGTTGGCCTTCGGCCGAATCTATTCTATTGTAATAAAGACTCGATATGAGAATCATGTAATAAATTCAGGTGTGATTGAACTTTGATTATTTCATCAATGTACCGTGTGCCAAAGATGATCTTGGGATGGTACAGACACAGAGGCTTGACCGATTTTGGGTCGGGTCGCTACAATATGTCAACTTGTGACCACCACTATTGGTTACTGAAAGGTCATGGTTTTTTTCATTTGCGACCTTTTTGTGACCAAAACAGAAGGTCAAAAGCTGGCAACAGAATCGACTATAGCGACCTTCTCTGTGAGAAGGTCAAACGCTACTGACCAAAACAGTAAGGTCATTGAACCCATGACCTTTATTTTGGTCACCGGTTGTTCGCCTGTGCCATGTCGGATCCGACGTGGCAATCTGACGTGGCAAAACTACGACCAATTGAAAAGGTCAAAATTAGAATCGGCCCGGTCCAATTGGGTGTTTTACATGGGCCGAGCCCAACAATTCAGCCTTTTTAATTACTTTTTCATTCAATTTTTTGTCGGCTTCATGGGCCAAGCCCAACGTTGCAGCCTTTTTTTTTGTTGGCCCATGGCCTTTTTTTATTTATTGATTTTCTATTTTCAGCCATTATATGTTCAAGCTGGTCCCACTAGTCAGATGGGTCCCACTTGTCATGATCATCTCTCAAATTGGTCCCACATGTCAGAAATGTACAAATTTGACAGATTATTTTCATAAGTGGCCCCATTGGTCAAGTTTCCATTTCACAAGTTTTCAGATCACATACATAATCAAAAAGAACACATAAAATTCATCAAATATACCACTAAATAAATCTATTACAATCTTTACAACACATATATGCTACAATATGCTACTCTTCACTGAGTAGAACTTGACGGCTTTACACTTCACGGCTTCACACTTGCTTCACACTTCACACTTGAGCTTCTGTAAAAGAGGAAGAACCACAATTTTAAATCTCAATTGCAATATAGGCCATATATAGAAGCAGTTCAAAGTTGAAACAACATCAATTAAATCTTGAGAGAAAAATAGAAATATATTGTGATGGTATAAGTTGGTTGTGTTGCCATCATGGAGCGTAAATAAGAACCAGCCAGCAGAGACCTGAACCAGGAATTCATGGCAGCAGGCAAGCAAATCAATTTGGCAAATAGTGCAGGCTGGTACCATAATGAACCTAATGAAAGCATGTCCAATATTTTATACTATTCCCAAAGACCACTTTTTTGCTAATACTAATATATTAATCTTAGCCAAAGTTCAAGACTGAAAATGTAAGCATTTTACAGTATATGTATGCACTATGCTAAACCATTAAATGGGTGATTACTAAGGGATGGTAAAATATTTGCAGATTTCACATTAGTGGACTGCTTGCACGCCGACAAGAGCAATCAGATTCCTAGTGAAAATTGAACTTGGGGTTTGACAAATCAAACAATGTACAACAATGACAATCAAGCACTTGAGCTCTTTTATATTCTCAAAGACAGCAGAAAGCACACAAATTAGTACAAATATATTATGCTTAGCCGCTAAGAATTCAAGTGTTGCACAAGAATAGACCCACCCCTCCCCACCACTCCAGCGAGGTAAGCATCATGGCTTCATCAGGTCTGCGAGAACAAACTATGTAAAAAATCAAGGGCATAACAGATTCATGTCAAGTTATACAGGAGCGATCAAACAGATTCGTGTCTAGAGTTCATAGAAACGATGAAACCAGATTATCATAAGTCACGATTAAACATCAAACCAGATTTACAAGTGACCATGGCTAGAGTTCACAGAAACAATCCAAATCCAAAACTTAGAGGGGACGCACGCTCTAGCAGAGGGTGGCACCGAGGACAGAGTCGCCATCAATGCTTCTATTGCGCGCCAGTCGCCTACATGTCAGGAGTTTTGTGACTCGTGAAGATACATCTATGCACCAAAGCAGCAGTTCATTTACCAAAAGAAAATAACAGTTCAAGCATCATGGTACCAACACCAATTTATCAACAGCTCAACACCAAAAATGAAAGTTAAATTGAAAAAGCCATACTCTGACCATTTCATCCTCAATACACGCAATGTGTTGTGCGCTTCACATACACATGGCAAATGCACTGCACGTAACAAGCAGACTATTAGAAATTACTACAAGAAGGAGAACAACACACCTCATGTACAGAATTCACACTTGACAATTACAATAGGCGCTGCACATACATGGAGAAGTGTTTCAAAATAAAACTCAAGATTTAGGCACGCATCTTCAGATTTGTCAATCAGTTTGCCACCAAATTCAACTGATTTCAATTAAAATTGAGTTGATATAGTCCTTGAGTGCTAATATAGTATTGTATTGGTAAAAGAAACATGTCACCACGAAGAGCTTTAACAGTTAGCACCAATTTTATTAGAGAAGTTCAGAGACAGATTTGAGAAATCTATATGAGAGAAAACTTCAATGCATACGAAGTTCTCACAAGTCTCATTGCAAATATCAAGTGCATATGTGAAGCTTTGATTTGAGTGGGAATGGTATGAAAGGACAATATTCTCAAGAGTTGCATATACGAACAATATTCTCAAGAGTTGCATATCTACATAGAAATGATGCTGGTATCCTGATTGCTATAATGTTCCTCCTAGACATGAAGACCATAAGCCAATCAAATAGCAAATGGTTTACTGGATAACTGAGCGAGGTATTTTCCTTTTTCAAACACTGAATGTCAAAATGTCAAAACAAACACTTCCTCAAAATTAATGGCCAGACTCGCAATTCAAGTGCTTGCATTATTATAACAGTTTGGAAAAACATTAACACATGATCACTCTGCTCAACAAACAATGTCTATGAGCAATGTACTAATTAGAATGTTGTACAATAACATCTTCGACAGTAGACAACTATCCCCTAAATTAGTTGTAAGCTTGTAGCTGACAGGAGGAATCATCACATATGTAGTTGACAGGAGGAAGAAGCTACAAATCAAGGAAGTTGTCTCACCAAAGAAGAACAATGGGCAACGGGCGGTTGAGGAGGGTCACGGGAGCAGCTCACATAAGTGGTCGGGGAAGACAGCCGGCAGTATGTCCGTCGCATCATGTGAATCCATCCATTGGCAGAAATCATAATAAAATCATCATCATTGACATGGCAGAATGGGCGTGCAAAGAAATTATTTACAAGATATACAAAGCAACTACATGTTGATATGATTGGATTGTATGCACGGCGGATTTGTAATACTTAGTGTGAGTGCTGCTAGTCAATAAAGATGGGATTCACAGGAAAACAAAAATAATCAATCAGCAATCACCATACGTATGTGCATAATAATTGTATATATATAATCTGACTTGATTTCTTTCTTAAAAAATATATTATCAACATGGCTAGAGACTATATAGATGGTCTATTCTGGTATGTAGGTACATGTGCATCCATCTTTTGCATGCCGGCAATCATATTGAGAAAGCTAGACACAAAAATACTAGCAAGTATATATACTGAGAAAGCTAGACACAAACATAACCGCCTAGCTTTGGTAAGGTACATGGCTTTGTTTCACTCACTGCAGGAAAGTGGGCTGCTCTTGTCTAGTGTGGTGCCTGCCTCTTGAAACGGACGCTTAGCTCATAAGTAAAGCAGGAGATTGTCAAGTTAGGATTGAAAGCACATCTTAAGCAATTTGAGGCCCTGTTCAAAGACCCGCCACTCCACCACTTTGCTCCCGGAGCTGGGGTTAAAAAGCACGGAGCTGGGAAACATATGCTCCCCAACTCCACGTATTTTTAGGAGCTAGAGTGACTCCAAACAGGGCCTGAATATCATCATACTGTTATAACTGTGTGTTTATAAACCACATGGCAGGCACCTATCATTTTGCACATACACACACCAACAGAAACAAAGGCAGGGGGATATGTTCACATTGCAGAAATTAGATATGCATACACATCTTGACTTGACTAGCAGTGGATGTGTTCACAGGGCATCCAAGAGGAATGTTCTTTGCAATCTTCATGTGTTAAGTTGGGATGACAGCAAAGGAAAAACCCTTGCATACGTCTATGTACTTACTGTTGATTAATGCACCACCACACCATTGCCACATACTGCAGCTTCTAATTCAACTCGTCATGCAAAATCGTGAGGCAGCAAACAGCTGCAGCAGTGGCATGAGACGCTAACTCGACAGCAACGCAACAGCGATGGGATAAGCAACAGATGGTTCAAACAGTGGTACGGCACAGATCGCATCAAGCAGCACGGCGAGAGGGGGGCAGGGGAAGTACAGGCGGCCCAGGGCGGGCGGGGGCAGAGCTCGAGGTTGAGGAGCGTGGGCGGACGAGAGCGGAGCTCGAGGTCGAGGAGCACGGCCGCCGTCATCTGCGCCAGCTCGCCCCTTCCTTGGTGAAGCCCGCCCGCGGATCTGGTGGATGCGCCCGCCGCTGCACCAAGATCGAGGGGATAGGGTTCCCGGAGGAAGCAACCAAGCCGCGTCCGCCATGCACAGGGCCAGGACCAGGCGTCGGGGAGGATGGGGCCTGAGTCGGTGAAGAGGCCATCATCCTCCTCGTGGTGCATGCTGCTCCCGTTGAAGTCGGGCATGCGGAAGGGTGCTCGGTGGCGGGGTCGTGGTGGAAGGTGTACGGGTCGGGGGAGGCCGGGAAGTCGTCGCCGGGATCTGGAGCTCGAGAGGAGCGTGGGGATGGGGGATGGGAAGTGGAATCGAGGTCGGAGACGCCGGATCCGTGCGTACGGGGCTGGCAGGGAGGGCGCGGCGTCACGAGAGAGAAGACGGTAGGGAGGAAGGGGACGGGATCGAGAGGAAGGGGACGGTGGCGATGCGGTGAGGAAGGAGGGAATGAAAGGAGGCGGGGGAGGGGGG
This sequence comes from Aegilops longissima, assembly GCA_021605205.1. Classification (NCBI taxonomy): domain Eukaryota; kingdom Viridiplantae; phylum Streptophyta; class Magnoliopsida; order Poales; family Poaceae; genus Aegilops; species Aegilops longissima. Next base: position 586,324,411 of record CM038681.1, on the reverse strand, counting down.
GGGGGTGGATGGAAAATGACCATGAGGACGAGCTAGGGTTTCAGGGTTGGTGTGGATGGGTTGAGGACTGCCGTTGGATCCCGAGCGTCCGACGGTGTTTGATACACTATCCGAGTGAGATGCCTACGGACCAATCAGAATGCAGTATGATTTTATGACCATCTAAATTGGTCGTGGTCGACTAAAAATAATATGTTAAAATCATGTCAACTATTTTATGACCTGAAAAATTCAAAAAGAAAATGGAAAAACTTGTCATTGTGTCACCAAAATGTGAACAAGTTTTCAGAAAAAATAACAAACATGAAATAAGATTAATATCTTTAAGAATATGTCGTGAGAATGAGTTTTTAGACAGAAATAATAATTTTTCATTTTCCGAGTGCCCAAAAGGAGGTTTTTTTAAGGAACTACCAAATATTTGTTGCAAAATTGGACCTAATCAATTTTATAAAATACTAGGCCATATTTAAGGCACAATTGACAAAATGGTTGGGTGTCAAAATTTTTGATCCACCTCTGGTGAAAAAGACAAATTCCCGTCGATTCAGCTGGAAGCGGGTTAAATTTGAACTGCAGCTGCCTCATAGTTTGCAAATTATTTTTTCCAAAAATCATTTCTCGGTACATAAGTATCTATTTAATCATAGAAACACCAAAAAAATTCCAAGATTCAACCACTAGCTAGGAACGGTCAAGCCCGTCGTTTTGACCGCATTTTGAAACGGGCATAAAAATTCAAAAAAATCAAAAATTGGAAAACCTTCGATTGTGTCATTATATGTGAGCAAGTTTCCAGGAAAAATAATAAACTTGTAATACGGTAATTATTTTAAAAAGGTGTTCTCAGAAATGAGCTATCATGCGTGAAGATTAATGGCTTTCAAGCCAAATGATCAAATCTATGGCCATATTCATGGCATAGTTTGTTCAAATGATCTCATATTGTGCACAAGGGTGCATCTTGGAATTCCAACCAATGTTGCCAAAGGAAGTTTTCATTTCTTTGCACGGAAAATTCATTTTTCATTTTCCGAGTGCCGAAAAGGAGGTTTTTTTTGTGAAGGACCTACCAAATATTTGTTGCCAAATTGGACCTAATCAATTTTATAAAATACTAGGACATATTTAATGCACAATTGAAAAAATGGTTGGGTGTCAAAATTTTTGATCCACCTCTGGTGAAAAAGACAAATTGTCGTCGATTCAAATGGAAACGGGTCAAATTTGAACTGTAGCTGCCTCATAGTTTGCTCTTTATTTTTTCCAAAAATCATTTATAGGTACATAAGTATCTATTTAATCATAGAAACACCAAAAAAATTCCAAGATTCAACCACTAGTTAGGAACGGTCAAGCCCGCCGTTTTGACCGCATTTTGAAACGGGCATAAAAAATTCAAAAGAAAATCAAAAAATTGGAAAACCTTCACATTGTGTCATTATATGTGACCAAGTTTCAAGGAAAAATAAGAAACTTGTAATACGGTAACTATTTTAAAAAGGTGTTCTCAGAAATGAGCTATCATGCGTGAAGATTCATGGCTTTCAAGCCAAATGATCAATCTTATGGCCATATTCATGGCATAGTATGTTCAAATGGTCTCATATTGTGCACAAGGGTGCATCTTGGAATTCCAAACAATGTTGCCTAAGGAAGTTTTCATTTTCTTTGCACGGAAAATTCATTTTTCATTTTCCGAGTGCCCAAAAGGAGGTTTTTTTGTGAAGGAACTACCAAATATTTGTTGCAAAATTGGACCTAATCAATTTTATAAAATACTAGGCCATATTTAATGCACAATTGACAAAATGGTTGGGTGTCAAAATTTTTGATCCACCTCTGGTGAAAAAGACAAATTCCCGTCGATTCAGTTGGAAGCGGGTCAAATTTGAACTGCAGCTGCCTCATAGTTTGCTCTTTATTTTTTCCAAAAATCATTTCTAGGTACATAAGTATCTATGTAATCATATAAACACCAAAAAAATTCCAAGATTCGGCCACTAGCTAGAATGGTCAAGCCCTCCGTTTTGACCGCATTTAGAAACGGGCATAAAAAATTCAAAAAAACTAAAAAAATTGGAAAAACTTCGCATTGTGTCATTATATGTGATCAAGTTTCCAGTAAAAATAATAAACTTGTAATACGGTAATTATTTTAAAAAGGTGTTCTCAGAAATGAGCTATCATGCGTGAAGATTCATGGCTATCAAGCCAAATGATCAATCTTATGGCCATATTCATGGCATAGTTTGTTCAAATGATCTCATATTGTGCACAAGGGTGCATCTTGGAATTCCAAACAATGTTGCCTAAGATAGTTTTCATTTTCTTTGCACGGAAAATTTATTTTTCATTTTCCGAGTGCCCAAAAGGAGGTTTTTTTTTGTGAAGGAACTACCAAATATTTGTTGCAAAATTGGAAATAATCAATTTTATAAAATACTAGGCCATATTTAATGCACAATTGACAAAATGGTTGGGTGTCAAAATTTTTGATCCACCTCTGGTGAAAAAGACAAATTCCCGTCGATTCAGGTGGAAGCGGGTCAAATTTGAACTGCAGCTGCCTCATAGTTTGCTCTTTATTTTTTCCAAAAATCATTTCTTGGTAAATAAGTATCTATTTAATCAGAAATACATGGTTTGATGGCGAGACATCGAGGTTTGGACGGTGGCCGAGGGCCCCAACTCTAGAGCGCCAGAAGCTCAAGATGTCCGCCAAGGTCATCAGCGGACCGTATGCGTTGCCATGTGTTCTGGGCGGCCTAGGCATGTCTAGTGGGTTGGGCACTCCCTAGGTAGGTGCTAGGAAGAAAATCACAACATAAGATTCTCACGAGGAGACCGATCGATCCTCAAACATGAATAAGCAGCCAAGTGTTTGATTTGCGGTATGGGAAATGCACATGGCTAATGGGCGTGAGTTTTGGCTGAGGATGATCTGTTACTAAGAAGACCGTCTTCACAAATTTTCACCTTAAAAGGAGGAGCCTATGTGGTACTTGCTTTACAAAGTACCACACTGGACATAAATACGAATGTTGAAGCTGGGCTCAAAATAATGAATGGATTGAACTGGCATTTGGTGGAGGATGGTTATTTGGGCATAGGAAAGCACTGTAGAAAATGGATACCATTTGGACATGCCAAAGTGGTACTTCCTTCACAAAGTGCTGCTCTGAACAGAATAGGAACATGAATATTTTCGAATTATTTTTGAACTAGGCAAGGAATTTTTTTGACATATTTGATGAAGATATGATCCAAAACATTTATGAGAATTTTTTGGGAATTTTGGGAATAACAGAAATATAGGTTGCTTCACAACCTAGGGCAAAAACTGCCACATGGACATGACACATAGGCAAAACTGATGAGATGGCGCCTAGTCATCACAATCCACCACAATCTACAAGGCTATGACCATTTATATTGGTCATTAACAACTAGAAATAAGGCAGCGGACTAGCACTGATTGCTTTGTGACCATTTCGTGTAAGGAAATTACGACCTTTCTGACCAAAATGGTCGCAATGGTTTAGGGTTTGGAGCCCCCGAACAGCTTCTCGAACAATTGGTCCGAAATGGTCATAGATCTATGACCAATTCTTCCGTGGTCACCGATGTAAGGTCACTAATTGACATATTTCTTGTAGTGATGTACGCGCAACATCGACACGCATACATAACGTACACACGCACGCATGTTTGGCGTGCAACACCGACACGCATACATGGACTCACGAACACACGCACGTCGCACCCATGCATGTAACATCAAACGCACCCTTGCACGTACGCACCCATGCATGCAACACTGAAACGCACCCTTGCACGCACGCAACACTCGCACGCCTGCATGCACATAGCACACGACACAGGACACACGCTTAGCTACATGAAAAAGATGACATCACACTCAATGAACAATCATCAGTTTATGAAATGCCCGCTTCTGACCGCCCTGGCCCACCAAAGGTTCCTCTGCTGTGGGCTGCCTGCATTGGGTCACTGACATGCAGGCCATGCACCCAAAGAGCCCACACGTCAGTGGAAGAACGGCGCGGTGTCCTAGGTCAGATTCGAGGGCACCACTCGCGGCACGCCCGGCTGAACACGCCCGCGCCGCATTCAAACGCCCATGAAACCCGCCTGTGGAAGCCGAGAAACCCACTCGACACACGTCCGCTCATGACCGGGCCGGTGTTAAACGCAACGCCGGCCGGGCTCCTCCCGTCCGCCGTCTATTTAATCTCCTATTTAAAGGAGGCGAAACGCCGGCCAAGAATCGCACACCTCCGCCGCTCCCCTATCTCCTCCACCATTTTGTCCACTCTTACAATGGCTTACGAAGAGTAGTTATTCCGCATCCAAGGCGGCTGGGTAGCCCGCCGGATACGAGCTATGCATCTCGCTGAACCACCTCCCTCCCCTCGCCCGACGGAGCCAGTTGCTGCCCCAAGCCGGCGCACGATTCAGCAACTCGCCGCTCCAGGCCAGCTCGACGAGGAGCGGCGCACGGGCGTCGTTGCTGCCGTCCACGCCGCCGCCTCGTACCACGTCTCCCGTTTCCGTGGCCGAGACTCCCATGCTGGCGGCCGCGCCATGCAAGCAGCGACAGAAGCCGGGTGCGCGGAGAGCAACGAGTCGGTGGCCAGCGCCTCTGCGTCCGCTGCCATCATCGAGGAGAAGTAGAACACGGGAGGCCGCCGCCGCTTGGGTCCCATGAAGGCCACCGCGGAGGCGACGCCGGCGTACACAGCAGGTGTCTTGCCTGATCCTTTTGTTGCGAGGACCTTCGTCGACCCCGCATGGGCTCCAAGGAAGAGGTCAATGTTAGGATGAGCTCGAGCCGGTGCCGGCCATGGCGAAGTAGTGGCCGGTGATGAACTCGAACCGGTGCCGGCCACCATCATCTTCGGCACCAGCCAATGATATCGGTTAGGCGATGGGGAAGCGAGCCGTCCTTGCGCTGAAGCATATACCTCCGGGGCTCCCGGCAGTCCGGTGATCGTGCTGCCGGACATGAAGAACACAAATCGATAGGCGGGCCACGATTTAGGCCATGTATTATATACCTGTGCTGTCAGAACTAGCACCGCGTAGTTCATTTGAATGTAATGAAATCCGTCATGTTTGTGTGAAAATCCGGTATTTTATATGATTTCCGTCATAGTTTATATGAAATACTCGGTGGTTGCGTGAATGAGTATCGCTTTGTCACGTGTTTGCGTGAATTTGTCCGGTTGGTTGAGTTGCTGTCATAATGTGTGCGGCTACGGTTGGATGGCGAATTTGCGGGTCGCCGGTCGGTTCTGCGGGCGGCTCGGGCGGCGTTAGGGGCAAAAAACAGCTCGTGGCGAGCTCGTCTCCAACGTCTTGCTATTGGAGGATGCATGACAGCATGAGCACCGAGCCGTTCCTCATTCATCGGTGGCAAAGGCACCGGTGGACAAAAGGGTCGCCAATATTTTGGCTACCCGGCAAGATCCAAACAGCCCTCCCAACAGATTCAAATCCTCGTTCGCCGTGGAATTTTGCCATGTGTTGTTTTCATGGACTAGCAAGATGCCCGTGCATTGCACGGAACATCAAGATGCCTTTTTTTACAAACTCCCGCATGCATGCAAGGGATAATTAATGTCCTCCTTTGCTAGTACCACGAGGCAAACACCTTTAATATTGCATCGATTAGTGTTAGTGGCCTAGTATATCTGCAAATTGTAATTTTGATAGTGGCCCCTTGTATATAAAAATGGAGGGAGAAATATGAGAGATAAGGCGAGGAGGAGTGGGGCGTGGTGCCGTGGTGGTGACTGGTGGTCAGACTGGGCGGAGGCATGGGGATGGACGGCGCATTATGTCTAGGTTTGTATCTCTCTCACACACACCCCCGTAGGTGGGGGACGTGCACGAAGAGAAGAGGTGCACGCACGGCGCACGTACTCCCGTCTCTTTCCCAACCACACCCGCGCGGGTACACGGTGTAGCTCATTTCTGTACGAAAAAGGCAGCCCACGTGGTAATTTGGCACGTGTACTGGTTGTCCACTTGGTGGAGGGAGGATCGTCTACCACGGGTGAACAAACAAATTGCGACTTGACGCGTTATATTAAATTAAAAATAGAGGCAAACCATGTGGGGCCTACCTTAGAGGCAAGGCTCTATACACTGGAGTACTTTTGATGTGTCCCATCAACTCGCAGAACAAGGAGAAACTTGCTTAGTACGCCGTCTCCCCCGCCCATGGGCGTGGTGGCTCTCAGGATGAGGTGAAGCTAGAGTACTACTGTACGCCTTTACGCCCGCTCCCTCACCCACGCGCGCGGTGGCTCGCAGCACGAGGAGAAAATTTTACTACACCCTCCGTTTACTCCTCGTCCCTACTACGTACTTTGGTTAGTACTCCCTCTATTTACTTATAAAAGGCCACTATAAAAAAATACATTTTCAATCTATACAAGGCCACAAATAGTAATCGAGACAAAAGTTACTACTCCCTCCTTTCCAGTTTATGGCTCAATTTCAAAATATCTCCAACCAAGGTAGACGGTGAGTGGTCGAATTAATTTCGTAGTTTGCACAGTACGATCGTTTTTCTCAAGAAGTTATGTTTACCGAGGCATTAATTAGAACGAATGCATGAATGACCACTAAATTTCCATGAACTTGTACATGCATTGGTTAGTTTCCTCTTGACACTGCTTGCGTCGGGTGATCTAACGCACCTCGAAATCCAACATGTAATGGTACTACTACTAGTATAGTACTAGAATTGAGACTTATCAAACAGAAAAATGAATGTTTTTTAGATGAGCCCTATAAACCCTAGTGGGTACGTACTCCGTAAAAACAGATTTTCCCAAAACTAAGTCGCTCCCTTTCACGAATTCTGTAGTATACTCCTCCGTCGACGCTCCCTTTCGTGAATTATGTACTTTCTGTCACCGACATGTGGGACATATAGCAACCGGGTCGACGTGTCAAGCACCAAATAACAAAGCAGAACAGCAAGGGGCGCACCCACGTACCGCCCAAAGTTAGTAATGAGCAATGAGACGTCAAATCACAATGCCGCACCTTCCCAGACGGACGAAGCAACCATTATTTCACACTTCGGTTCGACATCATCTCAAACCACATACTAGTATTGCTTCTGCCTCAAGAGGGACACGCGCATCGCCTTGGTACATCATGACACGTGGGACCGCATGACAGGCCATGCTCCCCCGCTGATCGCTGGGTAAAATCACCTCATTTTTACTATACTTCCTCCGGATCGGTTTACTACATGGCATACACGTCGTTATAGGTTGAGAATTTAACTGGCTATATATATGTGATGAACAGTACGCTAGCCTTTTAAAAAATGTATACTTTTGTACAGTAGTACTCCACTATCGATGGATTGCGCCATGGAGCAAAAATTGAAATTTTAAAAAAAGGTGGTACATATAGAGAGCGCTCGTCGCCAAATTATGCATATAGTACTATTAAAAAAGCTAGTACGTGCTTAATTGGGGTGCTAAATTCTATTAAAGAAATACTAGTACTAGTATGTACATACCAAGAGTTAAAGTAACGAGAAGAACATAACATAGTTCTCTGCTGGGGCTCAAAGACAACACACCCTCAAATTAAACTAAGAACACCTGAAATTAAACTATGCAACTAATCCGGTAGACACTGGATTAGAAGTTTAGAACCGCCATGAGCAACAACACTGCCACCTTACTCGGAGTCCTCGTCCATGTCCTCGACTTCGTCCTTGTCCCTCTTCCTCTTGGCCGATACTTCTTTGCTTGAACCGCCAACTTGGTTGTTGCTCTTCATCCAACCCTTGTAGATATTGAAACAAAGGTAGCCATCCATTGCAGCGTAGTGGATGTGGTCTATATCTAGTACATTCCGCTGCCATGCATGACGACGAAACGTGTAATGAGGTTTCTCCAGTTTGCGGTACGAAGGATGAACCATGGCTCCTGCCAGGGTCAGCATTGAGGGCTGACGAGAGGGCACCAGCCGATTCTTCTGGAGGTCGAAGGGGTTGCCTACAATGAGGCCTATCCGACGTAGGACTTCTTTGTCGTTCTTAAAGTCTACAGTAACGAATTTGACTGTTTTGTCCTCGAGGAAGTTCTTAAAATCCTGGCACTCAACGTCGGCATGGCATATGTGGTAGACCAAGCAAACGTTATGTACGCAAACCTGGATCACGGCGGGCTTCTTCCTCTCTCCGTCCTTTAGATCCTTCTCTTGTCCCACGGTCGTGGTGTACTCAACATCTAGCCCAGACCCCACTCATCATGCGAGGTTTCAACATGCGTGCGAAGCGAAAGGCATCCTTTCACCGTCGCGAAGTACGGGTGTAGATGACGTCGAACTCATCGCCAGTGATGGTTCTAACCTTGTACTCACCGCCGATCGGGGAGATTTGGGACGCCATGGTTTTGGGAGGAGGGTTAGGATTAGTGGAACTGCCGTAATGTGAATGGACGGACGACTAGGAGCGAACCGCCGTAGTATTAAAGGACGTGCGGGAAAGAGTAGGAGCGAACTGCCAACGTCGCGAACGGCAGGTAGTGGCTTTCCATTCTCCCATGATACGGGCTTCCGAGAGCCCTTGGATATGAGATCGAACGGTTGCATGGCGTGATTCTAGACCTATGGGTGAATATCCTATCCTCGAGGGTTATTCTTAAAATTTTCAGCAACTTAGCATGCGACCATTTGATTCAGATCCAAGGCTGCCAAGAGCCGTATCATGGTCGCGCCTACCACGACCGTCGCGTCGCTTTCGCGTGGTCGCGCCTTGGAGATTTAACACGGTGCGTTAGGCTATCGATGTTGGCATGTCATACATAGTCATCACTTAGTCACTCATACTACAACAAGGTTGGCTATAAGGTTGGCTATAAGTGTATTTTTTTACTCCTCTCTATCTCTTTCTTTCAGATTTCTCCATCCCATAATATAAGAATGTTTTTGACACTAGCTAGTGTAGTGTCAAAACGTTCTTATATAATGGGACACATGGAGTACTAGTATTTATTGCATTTGCCAAGGAGTGACCTCTTCCAATGAAATGGTGTTGCTAAGTTTGCTTCATTTAATTAGCTATAGACTCAAAATTGTCTCTTCACCTAGGTACACGCGCTTAGCACCGTTTCTTCCTTGGGTCACCAAACTAGTCTCTCTCTTCTTGATTAACTTGCCACATCAGACTTTATGCCTATGTGGCAAGCTTAAGCACCTATAGGAGCAAGTACAATAGTGCGCTTTACATGGCATTTTTGCATATGTGGAGGAAAGAGAGGCAAGGAAAAAGTGGAGAAGTTGGCTCTCATGCAAGAGCCAGCCTCTACTACTACATGGTGGAGCATTGGGAGAGGCACCTGTATGGAGGTGGTCAGGAATCGGGAGACTCACGCCGGTCGTAGCGCCGCAGTTAAAATCATAATGGCAAGTCAAATCACGGTGCCCCACCTGTCCAGAAGACTCATTGTCAAATCACACAGCCCTCGCTTGCTGCAGCCTACTCCCTCGTCTTCACGCATCTCTGTCGAACCGACTAGGCAGAACTGCCCGCCTACATGCAGCAGAAAAGCCCCACCTCGACTTTTAAATACAACTACTCCCTCCGTCGGATGCGTTTGGTTGAAGGTATCGTATGAATGGATTGGGACCATTCAATTTTTTGGGATTGAACCATTCAATTCATGTGTTTGGCTGAATATAAGAGATGAGCTAATTATTTAAGATGGGACCACCAGTCATGCTCACATAGTCATGCATGCAAAGGGTGGCCATTTGATTCGACCGATTTGGTTGGGTGAAATGGTTCAGCATCTTCAAGGCATATTCTCTTTTTTTGAATCGAACCATTCATGTGCTTTATAACCAAACATGTCTATTTTCTGAACGATCCCAACCCATTCATGACCACCCTTGCAACCAAACGCACGTCATCTTACGAAAACCAAATAATCCCACGATACTAAGGCGCGGTGCATTAACTTCTACCTCGTTTCTTGTTTCTTCACATATCAACCAATAAGAATCCAATGATATACTTTTTGTGACATAGTAACTCATATTTAGTTAGTCAAATGGATGACCTAGAACTACATGCAGGCCCTATAAACCGAGATGCCTACAAATAAAAAACCGAGACGGAGAGGGTAGTTCAGCACGTATCTTTTTAGATCAATATAGTCGGGATTCACCAAGGAGCAAAACCAAGTGGTAGGCTACTCCTGTCGTGTTGGCGTAGCAACTCAAGCGTGGTCATCCACACGAAATGGCAACACACTTAACAGACCCCTTTGGCGGACATGTGGCTCATCCACCATCTTGTTCCACGTCGATGCACCAAATTACAGTTCGAGCAGCGGTTGAATTGGAGGCACCCCAACGAAGCGCCGAGTAGTAGAAAATGAGCGATGAGGGTCAAATCACAAAGCCCCACCTTTCCGCATTAAGTCGGATGGACGAAGCAACCATCATTTCACTCTAGCGCAAGAGCATAAAGAAAAGAGAAAACAATGATGCGTCGGCAGCTACCTAGGGCACCCTAGGTAGGGCTCTCCACTACGATCCTTTTTAAAAGCGCCCCACTACAAATCGGCTTCTCCTCGTCCTCTTGAAGAAAACCGATGATGAGTGCGGCGGTAGGGTTTGTAGGAGTACTACGGCGCAAGGGGCCACGTCGTAGTAAACGGGTTCGAGTTGACGCCTTAAATATGTGTGGGCTGCTTGGTTTTACGGAACGAGGCAGCATTTTGGGTTCGGGGACCAAAGGAGATATAGCACATACAAAAATTGTGGACGAGGTTCGACCGAAAGGCAATGATGCATGGGCCCTGCATTTTGATATACCCGGGCAGCGTGAAATTTGCTACTCTACTCAAAACTAGTAAGGTACACATGTATTGAACGCATGAGATTTCAAACCAAATTATGAATAAATACACACTATAGCATGTAAAGCTTTGAGTCATATATGCATGATGTAGATGTTCGTTTAGTTCTTATAGTTCATCTCATTCAAAATCAATTAGTCTTATAAAAATGTTAAGATTCATGGGGTTGTGCATTGTAAATCACAAAGTAAAAAACAAATAATGGCAATTCATTTAGAAAAAAATAATCAATTATGATATAGAAGATTCTAGAATAAAGGAGAAGTGCTTGTGTTTTGAGGTTTGTGCATTATGCTTAAGTTCAACCATGGAGTCTTCTAAATTGTACATGTGGCAGATCTGGTGGAATGTTAATGATATCCAACGGCCAGTAGTGCTTGGATTTGCCCATCTCTGCATTGTCGGGTTAGCTTCATCCAGCGACCATCTTTCAAAGTTATTGGCACACTATATAGTTCTTGTGCCATAGTTGCATGTTTTGGAAAAAGGCTACTAGTGGGTTGTACTATCTATTTAGGAATAGAAGATGCATAAGTGGAAGTTGTAGGGAAAGAGATGACATGGAGCATCTCAATTCCAATGAGTAGGGATTGGAAAAGAGATGTCATTTGGTTCACATCATAGGAACTTTTCTATTGAATCTAGAGATGACATGTATCTCAATTCCTATGAGGAGGGATTAGTAAAGCGATGTAATTTGGTTCATATCATAGGAACTTTTCTATTGAATATACGCTAATGTTTATTTTCCTTTGAAATTAAGGGAGTATAGGAATCCATTCATATGAACCAAGTGGCTCTAAAGCTATAGAAATGATATCATGTTTATTTCCTTTGAAATGTAGAGTATATGAATCTATTCCTATGAACCAATTGGCTCTAACGGAAAAAATCCTATAAAATCATATCATATAGAGTTCCTATGATATTCCTCGACACTAAAGGATGGTTGAAATTGCTGCGGGTGATACGATGGTCTTTCTTTGTAAACTCCTCACCCATCTATAGTTACCTATCGAAGATGAATGAAATGATATATACAGGGTATTCTACATGTGCAATTTGGTACACGAAAACTCGGTAAAAGTTTGTGAGGTTCTAATTTTCAATAAAGCTATATGCACTGCATTTCAGAACGGAGGGAGCATACGGCAGTTGCTAACACTCACGTGGAAGATTTGTGTGTAGGAGGAGTGGCTGTTCTGTTAAATGACATGGCAAAACTGACACTGCCGGATGCCGATCTAACGGTTCTTACGGCGTTCGTCAGGAAAAGGCTTGTGGGGAACGTTTGTCGGATAATGATTTACGGACACATGCATTGCATTGATACGTGCCCCCCTCTCTCACACGCACACGCACCCTCATGAGTCACGACTCTCCCGAGTCCTCTCGCAGACTCGCATGTCGCACCCATCCTCTATCTGCAGGTAGACGTCACGCACATATGTGCTCTTCACACCCTACCCTCAGAACTTCTAAAAAACAAAAGACGGCGCGCACATTTTATTTTAGCTCACACGTCACACACTTATACTATTACTCTTGCGGTGAATGTTCTTTGGGCATAGTATATATTGTACTCTCACGAAGAGAAGCGGTGCACGCACGCACTAGTTCTCTCACACCCACTCGTGGGTACACGTAGGAGTGCATTTTTTTGAAGCCGGTACAACAAAATCATTCCATTATATATAAAAGCAGGAGCCTTAGCGCTTGCTTTACTAGGGTTCCTCTCGTGCACTCTCTCATGCTCTCCAGATCTAAGCAAGACATAGGTGGCCACACTCTCCCTCTCAGCTCATGGCTGGTCACAAATCCGGCCGGACAACCTCGACCGGGGCAGGGGTGTAGGTGCATCGTTCACGCTGTCGTCGGCGGCGAGGGAGGAGACCAACGGCTGCCCGCGCGTCCCGATCGGCGGCCGTGCCGTTCTCTCCGAGAGAGCGCCGGCTCAGGAGGGCCTCCGACCCCTTCTTCCTCCCTGCAGTATTGTGGCCAAGATGAGGCCTCCCGATGCCGTCTTTGCCACATGCCGACGACCCTCAGGTATATATTCCTTCAAAACCTGCCTTGCTCTATTGCCCCAGCTCTTCCCCCTTCGTGTGGATCCTTTTCTACTTCCGTCCGCTGTTACAAAGCCACCTAGACTTCTACTATTATTAGAAGTAAAGCATGTTCATACAGTGAACTCAAAGCGTTGGTTCAAACAGGGAAGAAAGTGGGAAACCTATAGCATGAATCTAGGACTTGGTTCTAAGAGGAAACGGGGGAAAGTAGTAATATGTGTCACTGTTTAAATAAACGTATTTCCTATTTGCGCAAAGAGGGATGTCTGTCTCCATATCGTTTCGGGATGTCTGTCTCCTTATCGTGTCTATCCGCGCAATCAAAAGCACACACCTCAGTTTTAGTACAACTGCGCAAAATGAGATGGCTATCCCTCGTTGCCGTCGTCTAACCTCCCGTCTTCAAGGTATCCCTACATTGGTAGTAACTAAGGTAGAATGACCAACACAATCTAAAATAAGCTGATTCAGACGCGTTTTACTTCCTGATTGCGGTGTGGACGAGCGAAAACAATCGCATCCTAGTCCGGAATGCACTTTCTACCAGTTCATCCATGGACCGAGGACTAGCTGGCACGGCTGCACGGCAACTTTTTGGACAGGTGCGCGGACAAGAGGCATTGTGGTGTGCTTATTTCTGCAAATAGCGGTGCTTAAATTTAGTGGAATGCACAAGCATTTCAGCTGGTCAGTACACTGCATGGTTCAGTTCAGCATTCTAGCTGAGACCACAATTATAATTGGTTATTCTGGAATGAGAGAACCTAACCCTGAATGGTGGCAACAAGAAAAACCAGAGTGAACTCCGGAAATTTAAGCCTGCCAGAGGCCCTTTGCTCGTAGAAGCCTTGCTTGTTTTTTTCCTGATTTGTAAACCTTCTCACAACTTTGTCTTTTGCTGTGAACTAGTATATGTTTGTTATGTTCTATGAATCATTGAGATGTATAAAATTGCTTAACTTATGCTTTTCAAGATTTTTATGAAGACGAGTTTAATTGTGAGTGTTCCACATGAGCGTTGGAGTAGCGTGTGAACGTTTGGAATTTATTACATTGTGGCCTCAATTAACTGCATGAACAACTGTAACAAGATACATAGTAGTTGCTTATATGTCAGACAGCAGATTGTTGATTGTTAGCTGGTCGATAGCCTAGTGTTGAAGCGAGCTAAGCCAATGTGCCGTGTTTTGCACAACTGCTTACAAGTGGGGTAGCACCAACAGTGTTTACAAGTACTTATGTATACGTCGGCGCACGGTTCTCGAACGAGTGCTCTATTTCATCAAAACACACAGCTCGTATGATAAACCGTGACAACTTATGTCTTACCATGCCATATTCATGAAAAAACTAGTGAGGACGATCTGTTTGACAACAATTATGATGGTTCTCACATGATTCACGGGCACACAAAAGTAGCAGCAGTTCCATAGACGGATTCAAACAGAGCACTAGCCCCAGAGGGGTCGATAACAGGCAAGGTTCGGATAATTAGACACAATCCAAACTACTATTAAACACTAGCTGGGGCAACTATTTCATGCCTCGATCTAATTTGGGCTGGACACAAGACGGACCTTGCCATGAACATCATCGAGGACGTCCCGCAGCAGCTCAATCCTGTGAACCTTCATGAAGACAACCTTGTGGCCTTGCCACTGATAAACTTGTTTGTGGAGGCATGCCACGTCATCTTCCTGCGTAAGCTTGACAAGAACAAGATGCCTCACAAACGAAGGAGTAGCTTTGAACTTCTTATGCTTCAACACACCTCGACAACACGCTCGACAACAGTGAGGCTGGAATACAACTCTTCATTGGTATAACCGCAAATGGCTTCCAGGATCCAACAGCCTAAGAACTCTGTTTTCCCTGGGTGTATATTCAGGTCGTCCGCCTCATAGCGAGTGACATGCACAATCCTTGTCTGCATCAGGGCTCTAATTGAAACAGAAAAAAATTCGGAATTACTTTTCAGTATAATAACCACAAGTTATTTAAACCACTATGTATAGCATGGCATCGAAGCTAATAAAATTTTGCATTATTAATCACCACATACTTCCTTTTCTAAAAAAAAATCACCACATACTTAGATAAAAACCACAATCGAGATCGGCAAAGAAGGAAATCACCTTGGGCAGCTCAGCGAGGGGGGACACATCCTCGAAGGGGGAAAACTGCTCCTGCAGTGCCACGGGGGCTGTAACCTCAAACGGGGAGTTGACCATCTCAGTAGTGGCCGTGAGCGTATCTGGGGTCAGCTCGGTGGCTGCCTCCATCTTCTTGGAGCTCTCTGTCTCGTGGGGATCAGCCTCCCGCGTCTGCTCCAATATCGGCAGATCTTTGCTTGGTTCTCCTTGGTCCATCATGAAACTGACGAATACTAGGAGACCACTGAAAGGAAAACACAATCGCAATGACAATGAAACAAAAAAGAGAGTGAGGATCGGTTACTGCTTTGCAAAAGTTCTTTTTTTCTCTGAACGAAAATATACCAACAACACGGATCCGCTTACCTTCCCTTCGTTGGGAGAGAAGAACAGTGGCAGATGCGAGTGTTGCCTTTTCTTGCAGACGGTGAGGGAGAAGGGGATTCAGCGAGGAGTGAAATGATGGTTGCTTCGTCTGTCAAACTTAGACTGCGGGGAGGTGGGGTTTTGTGATCGACGGCTCATTCTTCGCCGCGCTAGACCGGGTAACTCTCCGCCTTGCATCTGCTGCTAATTTGGTGGATGCCATTTGGGCTCAAGCTGCATGGCCCGCATGTCGGTGAACAAAAGTATAACAGATTCGTAGAGGGAGACGTTTCAATGACCTAGGAGGAGCCAAGCGGTAGAGTGTCTCCACTGTACTAGTAGTAATTGTTTTCTCGGGTAGCTGTAGAGTGTCTCCACTGCACTAGTAGTAATTGTTTCTCTGGGCCCAAGACAAAACAGCCAATCCACACTAGTAAATAGTAAAATCAATTCAAAAGGCGCTACCCACACCCAAAGACACCGCCCCTCCCCACAAAAAAACCTGGTGCTCTTCTTCCTCCTCGCTCCCACCCACCTCACGTTAGCTCGCTCCACCCATACCCCCAATTTCCTCACCTCACTCCTACAGAAAACCCCAGCTCCCTTCTTCCTCACTCCTCTGAAAACCCCAGCTCCCTTCTTCTTCGCCAGACTTTGCAACTAGGCTCGTCATTCGTTACTCTGCTCAAATCCGTGAGCGCGACGCGACGCCCTTGAGGAAAATGGAGTCGGCTGACCCCAGCGCCAAGAAGATGAGGCTCCCACCAGCGGCGACGCCTGTTGTAGATCCCGCACCCGGCAGCGCGGGGAGAAGCGGCGATCCCGCCCCCACCGGATCCCAGGAACCCGTAGAATCTCGGGTGGACCGCATCAGCGATCTCCCGGACGCCATCCTTGGGGAGATCATCTCGCTTCTCCCCACCAAGGATTGCTGCCGCACCCAAGTCCTCTCAATTCGGTGGCGCCCTGTATGGTGGGCCGTGCCCCTTAATCTCGACTGTCGTCAGCTATCTCTCTTCAATGATTTTGAAATCCCAGAGCCATCATCTCCTCCCACCGGGCTCTGCTCAAAGCCTCTGCATCCCGTCATGCTACCCGAGCAAGCATACCATGCCCCGCAGGTGGACGCTCGGCTGAAATCCCACAATTCACGTAACTACAGCTGCTTGAGTTCTACTATTCCCCGAAATCACATACCACATACTGAACGCCATGAACTTGTGCCCTCAAAGACCGATGTCCATCTCGCGGTTTTCTTCCTCTCTCCACACCGCCACCTTTGCGCTGTGCTACCTTCCGCATAATGGTACTAAACCTTCAACTCCCATTTCTCAAGAAACTTTCACTTGTGCGGGTTCAGATATCGGAGGCCTCATTGCACAAGATCATCCACTCCAGCTTGCCTGCTACTGGAGTGCTTGGTGCTTGTTTTCACAGTTAGAATCGGTTGTCTCCAAATAAAGTCGCATAACCTTGTAAGAATTGGAATTTCTTTTAACGGAAGGCACCTCATCATCCAAGATGCCCCTTCACTTCAAAGGTTGATCCTTGATTCTAGTTATTCACCGTTGCAAATAACCATCCTCTCTGCGCCTAAACTGGAGACCTTGGGTGTAATACATGATCTCTGTGCTCATTTCAATATGGTGTTTGGCTCCACAGTTCTTCAGGTACTTTATATTATCATCTACACTTGTAACCATATGCTGCATTTTAAATTTCTGTGCATAATTTATATATCATCTTGGAGTACACATTTTGTACTAATATTATGTTCTATGCTCAATGAAGAGTTTCTCCATGGATGGCCTATCAATGGTGCTGGATTCTGTCAAGATCTTATATATCCAAATGAATAGTTTTGATCTGAACAAGATTATTGGCTTGCTGCAATGCTTTCCATGTCTGGAGAAGTTGTACATAAAGGTGATAATTTCACGCACATTGGAAGCCCACATATAGTGTACTAGAATTAACCGTTCAACTGTTGCTCTTTCAACACTCTTCTTTTAGACCTTAACTGTTTTCAATTTTCATGTCTATTTAGGCAACAGGGCGGGGTAAGAAAGTTATAACCAATCGGTGGATTCGTAAGCATCGGGATTTTCTCACTGTAGCGACCCAATCTCAGATGGTCAAGTCTCTGTGCTTCCGTGTCATCCCTGGATCGGTAATGCTGACACACACAGTACTTGAAGGATTTATAACAGAGTAGCAATCACACACTTATTACATCGAATGTCTCAAAAGAGAACTTATTACAATAATATGGCTTAAGGCCATCTAATACGATAACAACGGAAGGCTTGGAAGATAAATTGAGTCCATCAACTCCAACGGCATAGCTGAGCTGCACGGCAACGACCTATCGAACCTTACTCCTCATCTGAAAAGTCTGCAACATAACACGTTGCAGCCCGAGAACGGGTCAGCACATGGAATATGCTGGCAATGTAACAGAATAGAGCAATAACAGAATAATGCTACCCCTACATGCATATTTGGCTGGTGGAAAGCTCTACGGTTACAGTTTTGCGGAAAGCCAATTTTTCCCTACAACAAAGTAATAAATTTTAATTTAACTATCATGGTGGTTGAAACATCATTGAGAAGGTATAACCCCAACTCAATCCCAATTAAGGTAATTAACATCCCGGCAATATTAGTTAAGAGTGATGAGATACATGTGAATACTCAAGTACTAGATACTCAGAATTGTCCATAACCGGGGACACGGCTAACCATGACTAGATTGTACACTCTGCATAAGTTTGCGCACTTTTCCCCACAAGACTCGATCGCCTCCGTTGATTTCTCGCACTACATGGTGTTTGAGAAACGGATGACCGAGACACAGTCTTTCAGAAACATTAACTCTCTACTCCGGGTAGACCATACCAAACCTACTAAACCCACTACCTGCTGATCTACCTCTTCAGGAGCTTCACGTAACTTACTCAACTATGCAAGATCCCATAGTAGCTTGTGGCTGCACATGGAAGTTTCTAGCATGAATAAACTCAGTTCCCTTTGAGCCTGGGTGGCGGTCCATAGGAAGATCACACGGTAACCCCAGGATTTCCAAAAATTAAAACAGACAACACTGGGTTCCCCAGGTGCCTCAATCCACCCAGATGTGTATTAGAGTTGCCACCTTAAGTTAAATCTTTAATTAACAATCTCACATCTGTCATGTATTCACTCAAACCCAATCCACGTCTACGAGCATAGCATAGCAACATGAGCAATACGTAGAAGTAACTCCCAAGGGTTTGACAGTAACAGGGCAATAGGTTCCTACCTCATCATCTACTTCCCAACCCACAAATTAAATACATCCTATCCATGCAATGTTTGAGGGTTGAAACTAATGCATAAAAACTAGGTATGAAAAGAGTATGATCAAAGTGTTACTTGCCTTGCTGACGATCCGTGAATCCTAGAGACTCGTAGTAACACGCTTCGCACTCCGGGAATTCTATCGCAAACAAACAATAGCATACATAAGCAACAAGCAAAGATGCACAAATGAAACTTCAACTGAAATAGGTTGACCGGAGAGTTCAACTTAAGAACTCCGGTTCACAAAAAGAATCAAACCAAACGGAGCAACGAAACTCAAACGGCGAAAGAAACAAGATCCGTTTACTAATCTGAACTATGGTCAAATTGTAAAGAGATAAAAACTTGTTTGAGTTGATTATTCGGAAAGAGGGTTTCGAGATGAAACTCCAGGCGCTTGAATCGCCTGATTCCGATAAACGAGCGAAGAGTTATACTAGTTCGAACATTGGATCAGAAATCGCGATCAGAATAATCGCGGAATAAATCCGATAAAAAGAAAAACGACGAACGGCTTAACGAACGAACGTTCGTTAGCAGAAACTAACGACGAACACGTTCGTTAAGATTTAACGAACGAATGAACGCTTCGCTATGCAAATAAACCGGAGAATAAAACCGATCTATAAAAACGAACTAGGGTTTTCTAAAACCGAAGGGTTTTCTTTAAAAAAAACCGGCGGGTGACTACATCCGCGAGGTAGTCCGGCGGGATGGGCGGCTCGGCGGGCTCGGCGAGGGGCGGCGGGTCGCGGGGGGGGGGCGCGGCGGCTAGAGGCGGCGGCGGCGCTTAGGCGGCGACGACGACTCGGCGGCGGCTTCGCGCGGCGGCTCGGGGCTCGGCCCGGAGGCGGCGGTGGTGGTGGTGGCGGCGGCTCGGGGCTCGGGAGGCGGTGGTGGTGGTGGTGGCTAGAGGGGGTGGCGGCATATATAAGGGGCGGGCGGCGACTTGGAGGAGGGGCAAAGCGCGGCGGAGGCGGAGTCCGGCTTGACTCCGGTCCGAGTCGGCGGCGGCGGCGGCGCGCTGGGCCGGCCTGCTCGGCTGGGCCCTTGGCCCAGTCGGGCGCGGGTCTCTCTCTTTTTTAAAACGTTCCGCCGAAACTTATAAAAATCCTTAAAAAATAAATAAAAATCTAACAATACCAAAACAAGTTTTTTCCGTCTAAATGAAATATTGAGAACGAGATGAACTTTTCTTGGCCCCTAAAATGCAATTTTTAAAACATGCAAATTTTTCTAGGGCAAATAAAATTCCAAATAAAATCAAATAAAAACCAAATAATGATTTTAACATTTTTCCTCTGATATTTCAATTAGTTTGGAGAAGTCATATTATCTCCCCTCATTTATTTATTTAAAATGAAATATTTTCCGGAGAGAAAAATAATCAAAATCAAAATCCTCGTCTTCATTATTTGATACAATCAAATATGAAAATCGGAAAATCCCCAACTCTCTCCGAGGGTCCTTGAGTTGCTTAGGATTTCGAGGATTGCAAACGAGAATGCAATAAAATATGATATGCATGGATGACCTATGTATAACATGCCAAATTGAAAATTTGGGATGTTACACTCACTTCTCATGAGATTCGATTGAAGACAATAACGCTAGAACGATATGTAGCCAACCGTGCAAACACAAGATTTGTCACATTCTTCCTGCTGAATGCGAGGTTACTATTGTCCATCAGGCTTAATTTTATCAGCGGCATGGTTTTGACGGATGGGTATGTCGAAGAGCAAAAAAAGGAGTTTCAGGTGGGCAAAAGAGCTTCTGAATGTGTCGGGCTTCTATTTACAACATATTGTGGTCATAATCCAGTAAATTTTACGATCCAGGATGTTCATTCTATGGACCTGACCGATCCATTTGATTGTGACTGCCGAAAACAATGCTGGAGTTAGGGGGTGTTTGTTTTCAGGGACTTATTGGTTTAGGGACTTAAAAAAGTCCCTATAAGTCCCACCTAAACCAAACACAAGGGACTTATTGGGACTTATTGTGGTGATTTGGGACTTATCAAATAAGACTCTCAGGGAGGAGCTTATTGGGACTTATTGGCTCCAGGCTCATTCCCCGCACGCCCCGTCGCCCGCCCGTCGCCGCCCGCCTCTCGCCCGTCGCCGCGCTGCCTCTCGCCCGTCGCCGCCCGCCCCTCGCCCGTCGCCGTCCCGCCTCGGTTCGCCGCCCGTCGTCGCCCGCCTCTCGCCCGTCGCCGCCCGCCTCGGTTTGCTGCCCCGTCGCCGCCCCGCCTCTCGCCCCGTCGCTGCCCCGCCTCGGTTCGTTCTGCCCCGGTTCGTTGCAACGGTGCCTCCAATCGCCGGACAGGCCCTCTCCTGAGCCTCGTTGCAGCGGTGCAACATGGACTTATAAGTCCCTGTAAACAAGCAGGTAGGGACTCGGGACTTATAAGTCCCTGTAAACAAACAGGTAGGGTCTTATGACTTATAAGTTTGGACTTAAAAAAGTCCTAGGACTTATGAAACAAACATGGCCTTAGATGTTGTTGCCCTTTTCAATCTGGGTTTTTTTGTAAACCTGATGAACAATCAACCCTCGTGCTTTTGTACAGTTTGTAAGCTGGAGTTAGATGTTCTGCCCTTTTCAACTCGGCCAGTGGTATCATATTTTCTTTGAAACAAGGCAAATGGCTTGCCATTCGTTTAATTTAGAGTGAAATATTGTAACAAATCACAACCAAGGGAAATAAAATCACTCATGCCGGCTGCTTGATCTCACTGTGCATTACAAAAGCCAAGTGACTAGCCCCCACCACCCCCACCAGTCAACCCTCGTACTCCCCTCCGCCTGCGACTGGACCGGCGCATCTTCAACGGCTCATGTTCCTTCCGTCCGAGGCCTCGCCGTCGTCCTCCGCCTTGCGGCCTTGGTTCGCTCGCCGTGCGCGGTGCGCCGCCCTCTTGCATTGTCAACGTCGTCAACAACCGAGAGGAACAAGGAGATGACTGTACATGGAGAGGATGACAGTAGGGACCCACCAGCGGCATGGCAGTACGCAAGCAAGTGCCTCTATAGTACAAGCCCAAAATATGGTTCCTCCTAATGGTTGGACATCCGGGGCTCACGCCATCGCCAACGTAGTCAATAAGCGAGAATTACACTACGAGCGGTGACACCTGGGACACAGCAAGTCGCGCAGTTTTTTTTTGAGACAATGAGGAACAAGCAGTTGTTATTTATACTAGTTTTAGCGACGGATCGGGTAACAACGGGTTGTGGCCCGCCTAGCCAGTTTTATTTATGTTTACCACATAATGAGCCCAGTTGTGTTTTTTTTGCTGAAAATGGCTAGCCCAGTTCTATTTTTAAAAGAAATACCCAAACAAGGCCTACTTGCTTTATCGGTTCTCTTTGCTGCAAATGTTTCAAGACGAGGAGAGTTTCATTCGGTTTGCCCGAAATGGCTCGTACATTTTAAAAGACATCAAACCGAATTAGTTTCATTTTTCTTCATTACAAGATCTTAAATTCCATAGATTTTTATGCGTGGACAACTATTTTGATTTTATATTTATATAAATTATTTTTCAAAATAGTTTGAATGTGAATCGATATTTCGGATTAAAACAGTGACCGCACCAAAATATGCAAAATTTCAGATACTTTTTAACCGTGGCCACAATATGGGGTGTAATGCTAACAAAAAGAAGATGGCCTCCAAAAAAATCTTAAGAATTAGCAAATGGGTTGTACATTATTAGAAATAATGGCACATGGGTTGTATGCTGTTTTCCACAGATTTGAGGCTGACTTGTGCGCCTACTACAGGTTGACGCGTATGCTTTCATAAAAAAAAGGTTCACGCACACGCAACGCCCTGTCAACTTAGTCAACACAAGAGAGCAGTGACTGTTGGATATCCATCCAACGACTGTCGTGCTTCTTCAATCTCTGCTCTTCATGCTCCAAATTGCTCAAACAAGCGCCGTGGGACTGCCTGCTCCCTCCTCCCGCGGCCGGCTATGCTGCCGCGCAGGCCTCACGGCCCCACCGAACTCCCATCGCTGGCCTAGCCATCCCCCTACTCACCCACACCTGATGTTATTCTCCGGCGATGGCAGACGAACCAGTAAACCCTCGTACTCCTCCGCGTGGGAAACTACGCACGAGCATTGTTCTAGTCAACTAAAGATATTTTGTGTGGTTCTCTTTTCGATCAAAAAAGTAACATGGGAATCACACCCACTTGACATATAAGAAAAGGTGGGAACATACTATCTACCAAACTCATTGTAAGTGGGTACTTACGAGAAAACTCACGAACCTATTCCCTGGCTCCGTGTCGTTCCCTTCCTAGGCCTCCCGTCGTCCACCGCCCTGGTGCTCTCGGCGCGACCTGGTCAACGTGGTCAATGAACGACATCCATCGGAAGTGGACTGTACATGGAGAGGCTGACAGTTGGGTCCACGTCCACACGCAAGGAAATGCCTCCTTATTACGCACAAAATAGTGATTCCTCCACCTGACAGCTAGGACCCACAGGAAGGGCCTCTGTATTTCGCGAAAAAAATGTTCCCCCCGCTGACAGGTCGGACCCACCAGCTATATCTTCGCCCGCAAGGAAGTGTCTCCTTATTACGCCCAAAAAAATGAATACCCCCCTGCTAGCTGGGACCCACCATATTGTTGGGCTGACTTGTGGGCCTACTAAGTTGACGGGGACGGAGGGCTTTGTCAACTTAGTCAATACTCCAGTGACCGTATGATGTCCATCCAACGGCCTTACGGCTTCTTCAACCTCTGGTCTTCTTGCTCCAGCCGCCCAAAGCAGCGCCGGTCATGCCGCCTGCTCCTGCCTCCCATGGACGCATGTGCTACCGCCTGCTCCTGCCTCCCGTGGCCCGGCTCCGCGTCGTCCCCTTCCTAGGACTCGCCGTCGTCCACCGCCGTGGTGCTCTCGGGGCGGCGTGGTCAATATGGTCAACGACCGACTTCCATCAGAAGAGTACTGTATGTGGAGAGGCTGACAGCTGGTTCCACGGCAGCCGCAAGGAAGTGCCTCCTTATTACGCGGAAAATAATTATTCCTCCACCTGACAGCAGGGACCCACCGGACGGGCCACCAATATTTTGCGAAATAAATCATTTCCCCTTGACTGCTGGGACCCACCGGACGGGCCACTGTATTTCACGAAGAAAACGTTCCCCCCGCTGTCAGCTCGGACCCACCGGAAGTGCCTCCTTATTACGCACAAAAAAATGAATACTCCCTCGGCTAGCTGGGACCCACCTTGGTGAGAGGCTATCTTGTGGGCCTACTAAGTTGACGGGGCCGAAGGGCTTTGTTAACTTAGTCAATATGGACGATTCTAGCTCTAGTGACCGTATGATGTCCATCCAACGGCCGTAGTGCTTCTTCAACCTCTGGTCTTCTTGCTCCAGCCGCCCAAAGCAGCGCCGGTCGTGCCGCATGCTCCTGCCTCCCGTGGCCGGTTGTGCTGCCGCTGAGGCCTCACCGCCTCTACTATTCCCACCGTTGGCGGGCCTGCGGCGGCAGCCTCACACCGCAGCCAACCAAGGAACCTCAGACTCCTCTCCGCTGGCTTCCACCGCGCTGCGTCTTCCCCGGCTCCACGTCGTCCCCTTCCTAGGCCTCGTCGTCGTCCACCGCCGTGGTGCTCTCCGCTCGGCGTGGTCAACGTGGTCAAGGAACGACTTCCATCGGAAGAGTTCTGTACGTGGAGAGGCTGACAGCTGGGTCCACGGCCACAGCCCAGTTTTTTTGTGATTTGCCAATTAAGTCGCTTTGTCAGGCCTGTTGGGCTGCAAATCTTTCAAGACGAGGAGAGCTTTTCATTCGGCTGGCCGAGAAAATGGCCCATCAGTAATGAGAAATGGGCTGTACATTTTTAAAACACATCAAACCAGCAATTAGTTTCAAATATTTTTTTCATTTCAAGATTTTAAATTACATTAATTTTTATGCGTGGAGAATTTGTTGGATTTTATATTGATATACATTTATTTTTAAAATCAGTTTGAATGTGAGTCGAAATTTCGTGATTAAAAACAGTTCGGACCGCACCGAAATATGCAAAAAATCGTATAATTTTTTAACCGTGGCCATAATATGGGTTGTAATGCTAACAAAAAGAATATGGGCTCCAAAAAAACCTTAAGAATTAGCAAATGGGCTATAAATTATTAGAAATAATGACAGATTTGAGGCTTTCCTAAAAAAAGGTTGACGCACAAGCAGTGACGGTTGGATGTCCATCCAACAGCCGTTGTGCTTCTTCAATCTCTGCTCTTCCTGCTCCAGCCACTCAAACAAGCGTCGGCGGTATCTGCTGCTTCCTCCTCCCAGCATGGCGGCTGTGCTGCCGCCAAGAGCCTCACGGCCCCACCGTACTCCCATCGCTGGCCTAGCCATCCCTCTACTCACCCACACTGCTGTTATTCTCCGGCGACGGCAGAACCAAGAAACCCTTGTTCAACAGTACTCTCCGCTGCGTGAAACAAGCGTTGAGTCTTCCCTACCTCCGTGTCGCTCCCTTCCTAGGCCTCGCCGTCCGTCCACCGCCCTAGTGTTCTCGGCGCTGCCTGGTCAATGTGGTCAACGACCGACATGCATCTGAAGTGGATCAGACGTGGAGAGGCCGACAGCCGGGTCCACGATCGCACGCAAGGAAATGCCTCCTTATTATCGCAAAATAATGATTCGTCCACGACATCGAGGGCCTTTTGAAAGGGCCTCGATTTCGCGAAAAAAACGTTACCGCCGCTGACAGCTCGGACCCACCAGCTATATCTTTGCACGCAAGGAAGTGCCTCCTTATTACGCATAAAAAAATGAATACTCCCCCTGTTAGCTGGGACCCAGTATAATGACAGGCTGACTTGTGGGCCTACTAAGTTGACGGGGACGGAGGGCTTTGTCAACTTAGTCAATATGCACGATTCTAGCTCAAGTGATCGTACGATGTCCATCCAATGGCCGTAGTGATTCTTCAACCTCTGGTCTTCTTGCTCCAGCCGCCCAAACCAGCGTCGGTCGTGCCTCGTGCTCCTGCCTCCCGTGGCCGGCTGCAATGCGGCGGAGGCCTCACCACCCCCTACTACTCCCACCGCTGGCCAGCCATCCCTCTACTCACCCACACCCCCTGTTATTCTGCGGCAACAGCAGCCTCACACCGCTGAACCAGTGAACCCTCGAACTCCTCTACGCATGGGCATCCACTTCCGCGTCTTCCCCTGCTCCGCGTCGTCCCCTTCCTAGGCCTCGCCGTCGTCCACCGCCCTGGTGCTCTCGGCGCGGCGTGGTCAACGTGGTCAAGGAACGGCTTCCATCGGACGTGGACTATACGTGGAGAGGCTGACAGCTGGGTCCATGGCCGCAGCAAGGAAGTGCCTCCTTATTACGCGCAAAATAATTATTCCTACACCTGACAGCAGGGACCCACCGGAAGGGCTACCATATTTCGCGAGAAAAACTGTGACGCCCCCGATTCAATCGTACACTAATCATGCTCGAAACGTGTACGATCAAGATCAAGGACTCACGGGAAGATATCACAACACAACTCTAAAACATAAATAAGTCATACAAGCATCATAATACAAGCCAGGGGCCTCGAGGGCTCGAATACAAGTGCTCGATCATATACGAGTCAGCGGAAGCAACAATATCTGAGTACAGACATAAGTTAAACAAGTATGCCTTAAGAAGGCTAGCACAAAGCGGGATACAGACGAAGAGGCGCAGGCCTCCCGCTCGATCCTCCTAACTACTCCTGGTCGCCGCGGGCTGCAAGTAGTAGTAGGCACCTCCGTGTAGTAGTCGCCATCGACGGTGGCGTCGCCCTGGCTCCATCGTGCAGTCGCAGCAACCGGGTAAAGAAAGGGGAAAAGGGGAACAAGGCAACCGTGAGTACTCATCCAAAGTACTGCAAAGCAAGGAGCTACACTACATATGCATGGATATATGTGTAAAGGGCCATATCAGTGGGCTGAACTGCAGAATGCCAGAATAAGAGGGGGGATAGCTAATCCTATCGAAGACTACGCTTATGGCAGCCTCCGTCTTGCAGCATGTAGAAGAGAGTAGACTGAAGTCCTCCAAGTAGCATCGTATAGCATAATCCTACCCGGCGATCCTCTCCTCGTAGCCCTGTTAGAGAGCGACCACCGAGTTGTATCTGGCACTTGGAAGGGTGTGTTTTATTAAGTATCTGGTTTTAGTTGTCATCAGGTCAAGGTATAACTCCAAGTCGCCCTGTTACCGAAGATCACGGCTATTCGAATAGATTAACTTCCCTGCAGGGGTGCACCACATTACCCGACACGCTCGATCCCATTTGGCCGGACACACTTTTCTGGGTCATGCCCGGCCGCGGAAGATGAACACTTCGCAGCCCCACCTAGGCATAATAGAGAGGCCAAGACGCCGGTCTAAACCTATGCGCACGGGGTATGGGCCCATCGCCTTAGCACACACCTGCGTTGCGTCTGTGACGCTGAAGCAGACCTAGCCTAGTGGCGTTCGGTCCAATCCGGCCGCGCCGCTCGATCGTGACGTCCATTTAAATGCTTCGGCCGATACCACGACGCTGGTTGCCCATATCTTGTCCCACGGCGGTTAGTGCGTATAAGGTCAACGACCCAACTCAGATCAAATACCAAGATCTCGTTAAGCGTGTTAAGTATCCGCGAACGCCGAGCAGGCCAGGCCCACCTCTCTCCTAGGCGGTCTCAACCTGCCTGCCGCCCCGCCACAAAGATCCACTGCGGGTGCTCCACAAGCCGACCCGACTTTAGTCACCACATGTATCATGTATAAAGTATATAGATATACCGTGATCACCTCCCGAGTGATCACGACCCGATAATATAGCACAATGAGACGGACAAGAATGTAGGGCCACAGATGGAAATACTAGCATCCTATACTAGGCAAGTAGGATTGCGAGTAAAGGTATCGGCGAAGTAGCAAAGACAAAGCTATGCATCAGGATAGGAATAACGGAAAGCAAGAATATGCTACAAGACTCTAATGAAAGCGAGATAGAGGAGAGTAGGCGATATCTGGTGATCAAAGGGGGGCTTGCCTGGTTGCTCTGGTAAGGAGGGATCGTCAACACCGTAGTCGAACTTGGGGTCGTCGGCAGTCTCGGGGTCTACCGGAAAGAAGTAACGGAGGGGGGACACAATAAATAACAGAGCAATCAAAGCATCACAAAGCGAAACGTGGCAATACGCGGTCTAGAGTGACCTAACGCGGTACTAGGTGGTACCGGTGAAAGGGGGAAACATCCGGGAAAGTATCCCCGGTGTTTCGCGTTTTCGGACAGATGAGCCGGAGGGGGAAAGTTGCGTGTTTGCTATGCTAGGGATGTGTGGCGGACGAACGGGCTGCGTATCCGGATTCGTCTCGTCGTTCTGAGCAACATTCATGTACAAAGTTTTTCCATCCGGGCTACGGTTTATTTTATATTAATTTTAAAAGATTTAATCATTTTTAGAAATAATTTAATTACTCCAAATCAACATTATCCAGAATAGTGTATGCTGATGTCATCATGACATCAGCATGACGTCAGCCGTCAACAGGGCGTTGACCGGGTCAAACTGACGTGTGGGGGCCGCATGTCATAGAATTGATTAATTAACTAAGAGTTAATTAGGTTAATTAGTGATTAGATTAATCTAATTATGATTAATTAAGTTAAATAATTCTTTAATTAATTGATTAATTAATATATACTTTTATTGTTATTATTTTTTAAAAAAACTTTTCTTTTTAATCCATTTTCGTTCTCAGGGGCGTGGGCCCCGTTTGTCATTGGCCCAGAGGCCAAATGGGCGCGGTGCACTGGGCTCGGGTTAACGGGGGGGGTGAAGCGGAGCCACGGGGCTCATGGCGCGAGGGCGGCGGCCATGGGGCGTCTGGCAGAGAGCAACAAGCGTCGCCCGGCAAGCGCAGGATCGGGTCGCAGCCAAGGGCACAGCAGGGAAGGAGGCGCGGCATCGGGCGCGGGAGTCGAGTCTTGGCGTGCGCCTGACAGGCGGTGGTGCGACGGTGGCGAAGCAGCACTAGGCCGGTAGCCATCATGGAGGGCAGCATGCCACGGCGCGAACGACGCAGGCGCTCCGGATCGACGGCAGCAGGCGGAGGAGAGAGAGGCGATGCTCACTGGGCCCTACAAAAGTGTGCGATAGTGAGCTCGAGGTGGCGAGGATGACGACGTAGAGGGCGGCACGGGAGGCAGGCGGCGTGGTGGCTCCGGCATCGGCGGGGCGGCGTCGGCCGTCGAGGGCGCGATCGCGATCGGCGCAGCGAGAGGAGTCGTCGAGGAGAGGGGGGAAGGCGCGAGGATTTGGGCGGGCTCTGAGGCGGCACAGGCGGCGGCCACGGGGCTAACCCGATCCGATCTAGATCGGGGAGGAGAGATGAGGGAGTGAGAGGAGCGAGGGGAGTGGGGATCAGGCGGAGGCATTTACGTCGGCGTCGTGTGTGTGTGGCGGCGCACGGAGGGAATGAAGGTAGCGAGAGGTGAGGGCTAGGGTTAGAGCGGGGTGGCTGGGCTGGCGGTTGTGTCGATTAGGCTGGCCATTGGGCCGTTTAGCCCAATTAGCGGGGGGTATGTGATTTTGTTTTGCCCTTTTCCTTTTATTTATTTCCTGTTTCTATTTTACTTTAGTTTTACAAACTATAAACCTAGCCCTAAATTAG
Source organism: Aegilops longissima (assembly GCA_021605205.1). NCBI lineage: Eukaryota > Viridiplantae > Streptophyta > Magnoliopsida > Poales > Poaceae > Aegilops > Aegilops longissima. The sequence continues at coordinate 586,294,859 of CM038681.1, read as the reverse complement.
TACTAATACTAATAACAATGCCATAATTAATTTGGCACCCTAAACAATTATTTTATATTTGTTTAGTATTTAAAAGTCATTTAAATATTAGTCTTCTTCGTTGTTTTAATTAATTTAGTGCGATTAACTATTTTATTTAAAAAGACGTTTTCTCCACTATAATTACCTATGCAATATCTGGTTCACTCTGAACATTTTAGTTTTACTATTTGAAAAATTTTATTATGCGCTTGATTTTTAATTTGAATTTGAATCGGTTTGAACTCACGCGAGATTATCAACAGAATCAAGTGGCGTGGCATCATTAGTAGAGGTTGTTGTAGCTTAGTTACAGGCGTCACAAAACGTTCCCACACCTGGGGACCCACTAGCTACACCTTCGCACGCAAGGAAGTGCGTCCGGGCTAAAAAACGATTTGCCCCCCTGACTGCTGGGACCCACCAGCTACATCTTCGCACGCAAGGAAGTGCGTCCCGACAAAAAAACCAAAGCGATTCGCCCCGACCGCTGGGACCCACCAGCTACATCTTATACGCAAGGAAGTGCACGGCGGTCGGGACCCACCTGGTCGAGCGTGCGTGGCGTTGTCATTCTGGTCGCGAACGTGTACATACATATATATTGGTGGATGTAGAGGCATGCACGTGTCGTAGTAGAGGCGCGCACGTAGCATGTACACGTACGTACAGCGGCGATGGTGCAAGAAAGAAAATACGGCCACGTACGTACATACGGGCAGCGTCTCTAATGCCTATCGTGCATACGTACATGGTTGGGTCGGAATGGAGAAACAGCGTCGTCGTCGTGTTCATGGGGAGCCAACCGGCTGGGTCGGAACGGAATGCGTGGTCGTGTTCATCGGGAGGGCTTGGACAGAACAGCGATGGAAGCGAGGCTGGCGTACCGCTGGCGGAGGAAGCGGCCTTGTGTTCGACCGCCACGCTTTGAAGCGGTGTCCCGTTGATCGGGAGGGCTGGCGTACCGCCAAAACGGAGGAAGCGGACCTCCTACGGTCGAAACGGTGGTCTGTTGATCGGGAGGGGTGTAGCGTGCCGCAAAGCGGAGAAAACGGACCTCCTACGGTCGAAACGGGGTCCCGTTGATCGGGAGGTGTGTGGCGTGCCGCCAAACGGATTTAAACAGACTTGTATTGGGCGCTTCGGTCGAAACGGGGAGGGTGTGGCGTGCAAAACGCAGGACTCCACGGATCTGTTCATCTCCACCGTCGACCTCCTCCACCTCCACGGGCTACCCTCGACCTCCTCCGGCCTCCACGGGCTCCTGTTCATCCAGCCTCCACCGCGTGCTACTCCACCGCCTCTTGTTCAACCACCCCTCCACGGGCACCCCTCCACCGCTCTCTGTTCATCCAGCCCTCCACACCACGGGTCTGTTCAACCACCCTCCACCGCCACCCCTCCATCATCTACTGCTCATCCAGCCCTCCACACCACGGGTTCTGTTCATCCAGAGGCAACGCCACCGCTCCTTGCTCATCAACCCCCCCATAATGCTCCTTTGTTCATCCCGAGGCAGCATCGAGCGGCTTTAGTTAGCAGCAGTAGCGAAGGAATCGCTCCATCGGGTTCAGTTAACAGCCATCGATCAATCGCTCGGGTTCAGTAACGCGTAGCCTACAGTGCAATTGCTTGGATTCAGTTAGAGCCCAACGCCTCACTCGGCTTCATTTAGAGCCAATGCCTCGCACACACGCGCGTACGTACGAGAGAAACGCGCATCGCTCCGCTCCCGACCTCCCACTGTAACCGGCAACTCCCCGAAATTTTCCTCCCCCTCGCTTCTACCATGGTTTTTTCCGTCATGGACAGCCCAAAGAATGTCATGCAGCTGCGTCTCCGGCCCGCCCAGGACGAAAAGCCCATTTTCTGTCATGATTTTTTGTCATAGAAGTAGGAGCCCACCACATCTATGATGATGCCGGGTTTTGTCACAATTATCATCATAGAAGTGTCATATGTATGACAAGAAAAAATTTCGTTCGGCCCAAAATGTCACGGATGTGTCTTTTTTTTGTAGTGTAATCAAAGGATCACAGGTATGCTATTATGATTATGTCTTAAGGATATAATTGAGAACCAGCCTTTTCAATAAAAATTTTTTGATTCATACTCCGGGTTATATGTAAAACATATGACCTGCCATGCGGTAAGCCGCCACGGGACTTGCGTTTTTATTCTGTATGCAGGGCAACTAAAGCAGAAGATCAATATAAACCGGAAGAATATAACGACGGCGGCTTGAACAAATGTTGAGCGCCTCAAACGTGCGCGATGGCACGAAAAAATCAAATTTTTCTTCTACCTATTACAAGACTCCCCGAGTCTGGATAATGAATCATTGTTTTTTACAAGGCATAAAAATAAGACACCTGATGAATCACTCATTTTGTTGGCCTGAAGTTTCTGGGTCATCCCGTTCCGCTCCTTCGTCGGTTACCCTGTCCTGGAAGGTTGATGATGACCAGTCAATGCCATTCAAAGCTTCAAATTCAGCTTCATCATCAATTAACCCGGCCGGATCAACTTCGGGGGCGAAGGTATGCTTACGAATTGGAGGGATCAAGCTGACTGCATCATAATGTGGTGTGGCGATCCTTTGATTTTGGCTGTCGTAACCCGGCTGGTACTTGGTGAGGTCTGTGTCATTCCCGATCAGAGTGGCCACAGGACGTATTTCCTTCACACAGGCGATGAAGTCTTTCTCCTCAAATGGGGTGCCATCCTCCTTAAAGCTTGGATATCCAAGGGAGAGGTCGGCCAGGTCCAGCTCTGGTAACCATGCCTTAGCCCGGCTTTAGGCGGCTATGGCTCCGGCTCTTGAAGAAGCACGTCTCAATTCTTGAACCCGTTGAGGGAGCACAGCAAGCCGCTTTAATACATCAGCCAGGAGATTGGGAACCTCATTTGACAAAGCCACAACGGCTAAGACACGTTGTGACCCGGTGTAGAGTTGTTCCACCAATGTATAAACCGCCTTCAACTTTGTTAACATGTTCTAGTTCAGATTAGAGCTCCTGGGGCCTGCATCAACACACATCACGTGAGCCGGAGATGACAAATAAGGTACTTGTCGGAAAAAGATTTACATTATTTAACACTGGCAGAATAGTTTACCAAAGATTGCTGAGACCATCTGAGATATGGCGTTTTAAGCCGGTTAACTCAGCCGTTGTATCTGCAAGAGCCGCTTCCGCTTTCTCTGCCCGGGCGATCAAGGAAGCCTTTTCATCAGCCCATACCTTCTTATCAGCGTCAAAGTTTTTCTTCAATTTCTCTTGTTCAGATACGCTGAACTCAAATTTGGAGTTGGCCTTTTGGATTTCAGTCTCTTGAGTTTCCAGGCAACTCTTCAAATCAGCAATTTCCGACTCAAATTGACTTATGGTGGCCTGCATCAACGCTGGGTTACAGTTAGCATTGTTATAATACAGTATTAAGTACCAAGCATTTTGCAAGCAAAGATACTTGGCACTTGGGGGGCTAATGCATATTGCAGTTCAAGTATTTTATTACAACATGGTAACAACCGGTTCAAGCATCTAGCTTTAAGCCGGCCTAAGGGTGCTACAGGATAAGCCGAGGTTCGGGAAAACATTACCAATCTAATATTAAGTCTACAGCATATTTTCCTCATAAGCAATAGACTTGGGGGCTGGTATAGTAAGGAGGAATAAGGAATAGCAACAAAAGTTGTACCTCAGATTTTTGGTGTATTTGCTTCACCATATCAACTTCCAGGTCACGGCTGCTGTGCACTTGATTTATATAGCCAGAGATAATTTCTCCAATACTGAGATGAGTATAATCAGTGATGTCCAGCTTGGCTTTTCGGCGCTCCAAAAGTTCTTCCTTCGCAGAGCACTTAGCAAGTACAGTGGGTCTTCCCGGTTCAACAAACTGAGTCTTAAGAATCTCGACTTCCGGATCATCTGTTTTTGTCGGGTTAGGAACCTCCGGGTTATCAGAACTGTTAAGAGTCTGTTCGACAGGCGGATCAGAAGTTGGTGCTGGAATGTCATGGGCCGGTTCAGGTGGCGGCTCATGTGTAGAGGTGTCAGGAACGGTTGTTCCGAGCTCCGGGTCAGTCACGACTGACTCTTTGGTTGGTTTATTTGTCTTCGCCCTTTTGCTGGGCTTCACTTGTACGCTGTGTGCAAATCAGAAGGGTTAGCACAAAAAACATGAGTAAGATAAGCATAAAGATAAATAAGTTGACATTACCTTGGAGCAGTCTTGAAAGCCGGCATGTTGGATTGCATGGATTCATCAGAGGAAGGTGAAGTATCCTGATAATTTGAGTCAGATGAATTGAGGGGTTGTCGGTGTACAAAAGTAGGGGCTCTCCTTTTGACCCCTTTACTTGTGCACGGGCAGTAAGAGCCTCCCGCCACGGCCACGCACAGACATGGCAGGAAAGGGAAGCCGGAGAGAAGCCAAAGCCACAAGGAAAACAGAGCAACGACAAGGACCAAGGCCACGAAGATCGAATGGGCGAAGCAGGTTTCCCCGGCAAGGACCCTTGCCAGGGCAGCCTCAGCAGCCCCGGCAAGACTCTTGCCGGGGCAACTCACCCACGCTAGCCGGAGTGAGCCACCCTTGAGCCCGCCAACGCTATACAAATGCGTTGGGGCAGGGCTCGGGAGGCACCTCCGTGGTGGCATGCATATCTTTGTGAACACATAAAGCAATCAAGATCAAATGGGGATAGGAAGGCAACTATCCTCACTGAAGGGACCCACAAGACCCCCGGAAAGATCCTTGGCGGGGAAGTCAACACGCCACAGCAAGACCCTTGTCGGGCCACCCGGCAAGGCCTTCGCCAAGCGCACCGGCGGGGCCACTGCCAGGCCCACGCCAGCCAAGTCTTCACCGCCATTCGCATGCAGCTGCCGACCCAACCAGCTGGGCAGGCACCTGCGTGGCAACATGCAGCTCTTCGTGGAGGCTCCACCACCGCGCCACCTTAGCTGCCTGCCTGCCTACATGGCACCGCATGCATCGCTGGCCAGGACGCGTGTCGAAGCTAGGAGGAGCGGGGGCGGACGGGACGGGCCTCACCCCCGTCCCCCAATAAAGCGAAGGGACACCTAAGCCTCACATTAAATGCGATTTGTCTCGTAATGGCTAGCGATAAGCTTAGCCACAGTACTTCGATGCCACCTCCTGGTGCCACTGTGGCAATCCCTTTGCCTATAAAAGGAGACCCAAGGCATCCAGGAGAAGGATTCGGCTCTTTTGAACCTCGCATCACCCAGAGCTAGTTCGAGAGCTCAAGAACACTAATACAACCACCAAAGCAGGATCGTAGGGTTTTACGCATCTTTGCGGCCTGAACCTGGGTAAATCCCCTGTGTGCCATCTCCTAGTCCCGCTCTTCTCACGATTCCGCGCCCCGCAACCGTAGAAGGGATTCCAGTGATCCCATAGGTGTCATTTCCCACCGACAGGGGTTGACGAATGAAACCCGCCAAAGGAAAAAAAGAACGTAAATCGGAGATAACCTCAGCCCGGCGCTTCCTTGTTACGTCAGGTAAGCCGGAGGAGAGTTCCGCGTCTTTGCTGGTCCAGGTCTGCCTCCGGCTCTCATGAGTCTACCATTTCAAAAGAAATTGAGGATCTTGCTAAGCTAAAGGATGTGAAAATCTTACTTTCCGGGTCACTCTTCGGACTTTCTGCCTTGGCAAAGGCACGGAGTCGGAGGAAATTATAGTTACCTCTTCCTCAACTGCTTGGCTATTTCCCGTGTCCTCCTGAAGGAAATTGACGTCAATAAGATGATGGTAAAGGAATTAGGGGAGTTAAGGATTACCTCTTCTTCATCATCAGAGGAGTCATCCAGTTTGAGGAAATCTGAAGCACTTGGCTTTTTCTTCCTCTGGGTTCCTGCCTTGGCGGTTTTCCTCTCGGCTCTCTTGGCTGCTCTGGCCCATTTGGCAGCTTCATGATCATATTTGACCTTCCAGAAATTGTCATTTGCCTGTAAATAAATGAGAGAAGGTTATGAGTAAAAGTAAGGCATTCCACAAAAAGAGTATATATTTTTAGATTGATGACTTACTGCAGGAGCCGGATTATTCTTGCAGAATGGAAGTAAGCCGAAGGTGTTGCTGACCACTGAGCCCTCTTTCAAAAGATACTGGGTTGTGGCTTCGACCATGTCATCAGGCAAATCATCAGGACAATGACGCAGCGGGTCATCCTTCTCGCCTGTGTAAGTGCACATCAAGCCGGGGCGGCGGCTTAACGGAATCACCCGCCATAAGATCCAGACTCGGACCAAATCAATGCCATCTAAGCCGTTCCCCAAGAGAGCTTTGATTTTCTTTATGGTGGGAGCAAGCGGTAGACGCTCAACAGCAGTTAACTTGTCCGGCAGTGGATGCTTGGATTCGAGGCGTACAGCGCGAAAGCCGGGCAGCGGGTTTTCATCAGCCGGAGAACATCCTGACAATAGAACCACGTTTGGTTCCAATCCTTAGGGTGGCTTGGCAGTTCGGCATATGGGAAAAGGCAGTCCCTTCGTCGCTGAATGGAGATACCACCAAGTTCCAGGATGGGCCCATTGGCATGTTCATTCTGGCGGTTTAAATAAAACAATTCTATGAAAAGTAATAGGTTGGGTTCTTCTCCAAGATACACCTCGCAAAAGACTTGGAAGTTGCAAATGTTTGACACGGAGTTGGGCCCGATATCTTGAGGTCTGAGGTCGAAAAAGTGTAAAACATCCCTGAAGAATTTTGAGTCGGGTGGAGAAAAGCCCCAGTTCATATGATCAGTGAAAACGATCACTTCCCCCTCCTTGGGTTGAGGTTTTTCTTCTGACGGATCAGGAGCACAATAGGACATGATTTCTTTCTCGGGCAGATAGCCAGTCTTCACGAAATCAGACAAGGTGTTTTCAGTGACAATGGACTTGACCCAGTTACAGGTCACAGGTGCTTTGGGAGCCTTGGGTGTGTAGCGACCCGACCCGAATGGATCAAGTCTCTGTGCTCAGGTGTCATCCCTGGATCAGTAATGCTGACACCACACAGTACTTCGAAGGATTTATAACAGAGTAGCCAGGGGCGGAGCTAGGATTTAGGCATAGGGGGGGCCAGACGGCATGAAGCCAGCAAATATTATGCCTCACATACTACCCAATAATTTATATTCACATATCATTCTCATTTAACGTTGCCTGGGAACATAAGTTTTTTTTTTGGCAGTCGGAGCGTGTGTAGCAATAGCTAATATTGTTCAATAATTCCACTTAAACGCCAAGAAGACGAATTTGATTATCAAACTACTCCAAAATACGACATGAGATGCCATGCTCTTAAACATTGTCACATGGGAATTTAAGATATACGAACAAGAATAATCATGCATTATACTTGGTTGGCTTTTAACTTGCATTGATATAGGTTTGAACGAGAAATCACCACTGGTTGTATTAGAAAAAATTATTGTTCAGTTAGCAAAATTTGATCAACGGTTCTAGAACACATACCTAAAAAACCAAATCGACCCCTCCTTATCCCCTTTGCCGCTAGGTTCAAGTAGATTGGCTAGTAGTCGTTGGCAGGCATATGCGACAACCATCACTGTATATGAATGCTCAACCAAACATTGATGAGTCCGAGCTTTCGAACTATTTCAGGTGCTTTAATCTAGCGCAGCAACGCATCACAAATCACACAACAAAATAACTTAAATCAGATGTAGAAGTTCAATACAATACAAGATTAGAATTGAGAGAGATTAGTAGGTGGTGTGATGTGTTAACCTCGGCTAATTCGTCGGCTAGCATGAAGAATTGGTGGGTGAAGCAGCCTGAAATAGATTAGATATTTTTGAGGCAATGAATCAGATTAGATTTTTTTTTTTGAGAATCATGAATCAGATTAGATGGAAGAGCAGAGATAGGCGGCGGGCGAAGGCGTGGGGCGGCAGCGACTCATCGCTAATCCAAAGCACGCCAAGAGATTTAGCGGAGGCCCATCGTACAATCTACCTTGGCATTAAAAACGACTAACTAGTGGGCTTGTACACGGGCCTTTTCCTTTCTCCGCCACGTAACGATAGGGGGGCCAAGCACGTTGTACTACCTGCGAATCTTATCGCTAATTAACTGCGACACAAGATGTCTGCTTTCGATCGTTAGGGGGCCTGGCCTGCCGCCCCTTGGCTCCGCCATTTAAGAGTAGCAATCACACACTTATTACATCGTTTGTCCGTAAGAGGACTTATTACAATAAATATGGCTTAAGGCCATCTAATAACGATAACAGCGGAAGACTTGGAAGATAAGTGAGTCCATCAACTCCAGTGACATCATCGAGTATAGAACCACGACCTAAAGCACCTTACTGTCGTTCGAAAAGTCGCAACATGAAAGTTGCAGCCAGCAATTCAAGACACATGGAATATGCTAGCAATGTAACACATAGAGAATAATGAATGATAAGCCTGTACTACATGCATATGTGGCTGGTGGAAAGCTCTCTGATTCTGATTTTGCATAAAGCCAGTTTTCCCTCTGCAAAGGAATAAATTTATTTAACTATCATGGTGGTTGTTAAACATTGAGAATGGTTGACAGATCCTCAATCCCAATTAAAAGTACTCATTAAAAACCCAACAATATTAATTAGAGTAACATGTTGAGATTCACATGATATTCAAGTACTAGATACTCAAGATGTCCATAACCGGGACACGGCTAATCATGATTAGTTTATACACTCTGCAGAGGTTTGCATGACTTTTCCCCACAAGACTAGATCGCCTCCGTTTGGTTTCTCGTCTGCATGGTGTTTGAGAAACGGATGACCGAGACATAGTCTTTGAGCGTTGGCACCTTACGATGGGTGGACGGTACACCTACATCCCCTACATCTGCTAGTCCACCACTATAAGAGTTCGCACGACTTAGTCAACTATGCGAGCCCATAATGGCTTGTGGCTGCACATGGAAGTTACTAGTTTGAATAATCTCATGATCCCTTTGAGCACAGGTGGCGGTCCAAAAAAAAACAGGCAAGTCTGATGGAAACCAGGTGCCTCAATCCACCCGGATGTGTGTTTAAGTTGCCACCTTAGATAAACCATTAATTTAACAATCTCACATCATCATGGATATCACTCACCCAATCCACGTCTACTAGCATAGCATGGCATAATAAGCAAGCGTGAAGTAACTCCCAAAGGTTTCATAAGTAATACAGGTAATAGGTACTACCTCAATCTACTTCCCATCCCACAATTTAATTAGATCCTAATCATGCAAGTGTTTGAGGATTGATCTAATGCATAAAAACTGGGTATGAGAAAGTATGATCAAAGTGTTACTTGCCTTGCTGATGATCCGCGAAACCTAGAGATTCGAAGTAACAAGCGGCGCACTCCGGGTGATCTATCGCAGACAAACAACAAGCATACAATAAGTACTCATCTAATGCACAGGTAAATCTCGAATAAAAGATCTAACCAGAAAGTTCAACCTAAGAACCCTGGTTGCAAAAAGAATCGAATCAAATAAAGCAACGAAAGTCAAACGACGAAAGAAAACAACTCGGTTCTAGCAAGTTGAAACTAAGTCAAATTTTACAGTAGCAAAACTTTGTTTAAGTAGATTAGTCGGAACGGCGGTTTCGAGATGAAACTCCACGCGTTTGAATCACCTGATTCCGATAAACGAGCGAGAAGATAGACTAGAAAGAAAATCGGATCTGAAATCGCTATCCGAAAAATAGCGGAATAAATCCGATGAGAAAGAAAACGACGAACGGTTGAACGAACGGACGTTCATTAACCGAAGCAAACCGATGATCACGTTCGTTAGGACGAACGGTCCGGCGAACGATTGCTAAACAAAACCGGAAAGAAAAACCGGCGAGAAAAACCGATCTGGGGTTTCGGAAAGAAAACCGAAACGAAAAACCGATCTAGAAAACCGGAACGGAATCGGAACGGAAATCGGAACGGAAATCGGATCGGAAAAGAAAAGGTGGCCGCGAGGCTAGTACCTCGAGAGGCGAGGGCTCGGCGGCGGCGGCGTTAAGCGGCGGCGGCGGCGGCGGGCGCTTGGTGGGGCGGCAGCACTGGGTGGGAGCGGCGGTGTGGGGGCGGAGAGAGAGGAGAGGTGAGGAGAGGTGTTAGTTTGATGTGTTAGAGGGGGGGGTGCTTGGGTATTTATATTGGGGAGGGGAGGGTTTTTGCTTGGGGTAGGGGACAAGAAATAGACTAGGATTGGGAAACAAAGAGGAAAAGATCTAGAAACAAAAACGGAATAAACGGAAGTAGAACAAGAGTCCTACTAGGATTGGAAAAGGAAGCGGCGGCTCCCTGGTGCGGCGCGCGTGGTGGTGTTGGCCTCCTGGCCGGCCGGTGGCTCCTTGGCGGCTTGGGCCTTTGGCCCAAGGCGCTGAGGTTTTTTTTTAAACGGTCTCGCGCGCAGAAAAATAAATAATAAAAAAATCTAAACAAACTCCAAAATTAATAAAGTAAACTTTCCCTGACTCCTAAAAATGAGTCGAACAAAATGAACTTTTACTCGGGCCTAAAATGCAATTTTTGAAAACACGCATTTTTCCCTAAGGCAAATAAACTCCGAGAAAAATCCAAAATTTGATTTATTTATTAAATCTTCATTTTTCCTAAATTTTGGGAAAGTCATATTATTCCCTCTCTTATTTTTGATATTGGAAAAATATTTGAAGATAAAATAAATAAATCCAGTGATCCTCTTTTCATAGTTTTGAGAGAACTCAAATACGAAAATTTCGAAATCTCCAACTCTCTCCGAGTGTCCTTGAGTTGCGTGAAATTTCTAGGATCAACAAAATGCAAGAAAATATGATATGCATGATGATCTAATGTATAACATTCCAAATTGAAAATTTGGGATGTTACAAACCTACCCCCCTTAAGATGAATCTCACCCTCGAGATTCGGGTTGGCTAGAAAATAGGTGAGGGTGGTCCTTGAGCAAATCTTCTTCTCTTTCCCAGGTGGCTTCATCCTCAGTGTGGTGGCTCCACTAAACCTTGCAAAACTTGATAACCTTGCTGCAAGTAACTTTGCTGGCATATTCGAGAATCCTGACTGGTTTCTCCTCATATGTTAAATCATCCTTCAACTGAATTGCTTCAAGTGGTACTGTATCTCTTAGCAGTACTTCCGCCATCTCGGCTTGACATTTCTTCAGCTGAGAAACATGGAACACGTCATGAACTCCTGACAGTCCCTCTGGCAATTCCAGCTTATAAGCAACTTCTCCCATGCGTTGCAAAATCCTATATGGTCCAACAAAACGTGGCGCTAACTTTCCTTTAACTCCAAAAATCGCTTAACTCCTCGAAGTGGGGATACTCTAAGATGAACTCTGTCTCCAACTTCATATTCTATCGCCTTGCGCTTTGAATCCGCATAGCTTTTCTGTCTTGACTGGGCTACCTTGAGCCTATCGCGAATCAACTTAACCTTCTGTTCAGACTCCTTAATCAAATCTGGTCCAAACAACTGACGGTCTCCAACTTCGTCCCATGATAACGGTGTCCTGCACCTCCTTCCGTACAAGGCTTCGAAAGGTGCCATCTTCAAGCTGGTTTGGTAACTGTTGTTATAAGAAAACTCTGCATACAGCAAGTTATCATCCCAACTAGATCCATAATCTAGTGCACAAGCTCTCAGCATATCCTCCAAAATCTGATTGACTCTCTCGGTCTGTCCATCGGTCTATGGGTGGAAAGCTGTACTGAATTCTAGCCTGGTTCCTAACATTTCATGTAACTGATTCCAAAACTTTGAGGTAAATTGAGTTCCTCTATCTGATACGATACTCCTCGGAACTCCGTGCAAACACACAATCCTGGTCATGTATATCTTTGCCAACTTAGCACTGCTGTAGGTAGTCTTGACTGGAATGAAATGCGCTACCTTCGTCAAGCGGTCGACTATAACCCAAATCGAATCATAGCCTGAACGAGTCTTTGGCAAACCCGTGATGAAATCCATGCCTAGTTTATCCCACTTCCATTCGGGTATCGGCAATGGTTGCAACAATCCTGCTGGCTTCTGATGTTCTGCCTTCACTCTTTGACATACATCACAAACTGCTACATACTCTGCAATATCCTTCTTCATTCCGGTCCACCAGAATGTTTCCTTCAAATCTAAATACATCTTGGTATTTCCGGGTGAATCGAATAGGGTGAATCATGTGCCTCTTGCGAATCAACTTCGATCTCCGGGTCATTTAGGCACGTAATCGGGTCCTCAAACCATAGGGTATCGTGCTCATCCTCACGAAATCCCTTAGCTTTTCCTTCGCTCATTTTCTTCTTTATATCCGCAATCTCTTTGTCCTTTTTCGAGCTTCCTGATTTTATCCATCAACGTAGACTGAATCTCCAATGCTGCTACGTAGCCTCTGGAACTATTTCCAAACATAGCTCACGAAGATCTTACGCTAGCTCCTTTGGTATTTCTCCGTCAATAGTGTATTGACATGGCTCTTGCGGCTCAATGCGTCAGCTACTACATTAGCCTTTCCGGGATGATAATGCAATCTCATATCATAATCCTTAATAAGCTCCAACCATCTCCTCTGTCTGAGATTTAATTCCTTCTGCGTGAAGATGTACTTCAAACTCTTGTGATCCGTGTACACCTCACAATGATTTCCAATGAGAAAATGTCTCCATGTCTTGAATGCATGCACTACGGCTGCTAACTCCAAATCATGTGTGGCATAATTTAATTCATGAGGTTTCAGTTGTCGTGAAGCATACGAAACAACTCTTCCTTCCTGCATAAGCACTGCTCCAAGTCCTCGGCGTGAAGCGTGCAATACACCTCATAATCCTTGGTCCGATCCGCAAAATTAACACCGTGAGGTAACCAATCTTTTCTTCAACTCCTGAAAACTTGCCTCACAATCCTCAGTCCATATGAACTTGGTATCCTTTTTCAGCAATTCCGTCATAGGCTTTGCCATCCTTGAGAAATTCTCAATGAATCTTGGTAGTATCCTGCGAGTCCAAGGAAACTCGGATCTCTCCAACTGTCGTTGGTGCTTCCCATTTGGTTACGGTCTCAACCTTCGTGGGGTCAACTGCTATTCCTTCTCCGGATATAACATGTCCAAGAAATCCAACTTCCTTTAGCCAAAACTCACATTTGCTGAACTTGGCATATAATCGATGTTCCTCGGTTTCTCCAAAACCAATCGCAAATGTTCCTTATGTTCTTCTTCATTCTTGAGAAAACCAAAATATCATCTATGAACACCACGACGAACTTATCCAAAAACTCCATAAACACTTTGTTCATCAGGTTCATGAAATAGGCTGGCGCGTTAGTCAGTCCAAATGACATAACGGTGTACTCATACAGTCCATATCTTGTGGTGAACGCTGTCTTAGGTATGTCCTGCTCCCGAATCTTTAACTGATGGTACCCTAATCGCAAATCGATCTTGGAAAACACTTTAGCTCCTTGCAAACGATCAAACAGATCATTTATCATAGGTAGTGGGTACTTGTTCTTGATTGTTACTTCGTTTAAACCACGATAGTCTACAACCATCCTTAGCGATCCATCCTTCTTCTCCACTAACAGTACGGGTGATCCCCAAGGCGAAGAACTTGGGCGTATATAACCTTTATCCAATAGCTCCTTAATCTGCTTCTTGATTTCCGCCAAATCCTGTGCGGGCATCCCCGTATGGTCGCCTGATATCGGGCCTGTGCACTGCAAAAGCTCTATCAAAACTCAATGTCTCTATCCGTGGCATTCCTGGCAACTCTTCCGGAAATACATCAGGGAAATCCCTTACCACTGGTACTTCTTCCTGCACAACTCCTGATAAGGAATTTATTCGTGCTCTCCTCGGCTCATGCCGTGATACATACTTGATTCTCCTCCCTTCTGGGGTGGTAAGCAAAATTGACTTAGTGGCGCAATCTATGTTCCCTCCATACTTCGATAACCAATCCATGCCTAATATCACATCCAATCCTTGGGATTCCAGAACTATTAGGTCCGAGGGAAAAACATAGTGTCCAATCCTTAATGGCAGTCGATCACACCATATACTAGCCATGTATTCTGCTCCGGATCAATTGGGTGATCTCTGGCGGAAAAACAAACCCGGGGTCGCGTCTCGGAGGCATCTGATGGGTTTAGAAAAGATGAGAAATTAAGAATAGAGTGAGGTCTAAAGAGAAAACACTACCCAAATGCACATGAGCAAATGCACACAAAATCACTTCATTCACTTCAAACAAAGGGCTTACAACGGTCTAACTATCGCAAAAGTGTGTGTACTATGATGTTACATGGAGGTAATACTACTAATATGTGGGGGTCATCTATTAATTTGAACCGGTGGAAGACTCCATGATGTCTGCTCCAGCTTCGTCTTCAAAGTCGGGTTCACTTGGATCCGAATCGGTGTCGTCGATGATGATGTAGTTGCTCGGACAGCCGACGTACTTGTCTTCATTCTTGAGCGCCAATTTCTTCTTGAGTTCTTCAATCTCATACCTAAGATCGTTATTGTGTCTTGCTACAGCTACGATCTCGTCCATGTAGTCCTTGCGTGTAGACTTCAGTTCTCCTTCAAGTTCGATGATCCTTCCTTTGCATTCTTCAACTCTATCATATCATTGCACATCTGGTTCTCCGGCGTCGAATGTGCTGGTTTAACTCCTGGATGAAAGCTGCAATGGATCTGTCCTTCTTGGTGCTGTCTATCTCCCATTGTTCATTCCGGCGTCCGCAAATCTGGTAGATAGTGTCCTTGAGGTCTTCTTGATAAACTTCTCCAATGCGTCCCATGGTGATATGAGCTGCCATGCTCTTTCCCGGACTCGTGTTGGTGCAATCAAAACACTATCTATAGGCTTGGTGATTGGGGCGAATGTCCTTCCGGAACATGAGCTTGAATCTTCCAAATCCCTCTTGAGCAAAGTGGCGTTGAAAGTCCCGTGAAACTTGGTAGTCCAATGTTCAGTACTGGTGACTTCCTTCAAGTTAATCCAAAAGGTGTGCCTTCATCTGGTTGGGCGTACTTGATCATCGCGTCCTTCATCCTAAAAGAGTAGAAAAGATGAGGAGTTAGAAAATGGGAAGAGAGTAGTGATCTATGGCTTTAACTTAGTGGTCGTGTCCTACGATCAACGTGTGCTCTTATACCATCTCTCAGAGCGACCCGACCGAATGGATCAAGTCTCGTGCTCGGTGTCATCCACGGATCAAGAATCTTGACACCACACAAGATTTCAAGGATTTATAACAGAGTAGCAATCACACACTTATTACATCGTTTGTCCGAAGAGGACTTATTACAATAAATATGGCTTAAGGCCATCTAATAACGATAACAGCGGAAGACTTGGAAGATAAGTGAGTCCATCAACTCCAGTGACATCACCGAGTATAGAACCACGACCTAAAGCACCTTACTGTCGTTCGAAAAGTCTCGCAACATGAAAGTTGCAGCCAAACGGTCAGCACATGGAATATGCCGCAATGTAACACATAGAGAATAATGAATGATAAGCCTGTACTACATGCATATGTGGCTGGTGGAAAGCTCTACGATTACAGTTTTGCATAAAGCCGCTTTTCCCTACCGCAAAGGAATAAATTTATTTAACTATCATGGTGGTTGTTAAACATTGAGAATGGTTGACAGCATCCTCAATCCCAATTAAAAGTACTCATTAAAAACCCAACAATATTAATTAGAGTAACATGTTGAGATTCACAAGATATTCAAGTACTAGATACTCAAGATGTCCATAACCGGGACACGGCTAATCATGATTAGTTTATACACTCTGCAGAGGTTTGCGACTTTTCCCCACAAGACTAGATCGCCTCCGCTTGGTTTCTCGTGATCTGCAGGGTGTTTGAGAAACGGATGACCGAGACATAGTCTTTCGAAGCGCTTAGCACCTTACGATGGGTGGACCGTACACCTACATCCCCTACATCTGCTAGTCCACCACTATAAGAGTTCGCACGACTTAGTCAACTATGCCAGAGCCCATAATGGCTTGTGGCTGCACACGGAAGTTACTAGTTTGAATAATCTCATGATCCCTTTGAGCCCAGGTGGCGGTCCAAAAAAATACAGGCAAGTCTGATGGAAACCAGGTGCCTCAATCCACCCAGATGTGTGTTTAAGTTGCCACCTTAGATAAACCATTAATTTAACAATCTCACATCATCATGGATATCACTCACCCAATCCACGCCTACTAGCATAGCATGGCATAATAAGCAAACGAGAAGTAACTCCCAAAGGTTTCATAAGTAATACAGGTAATAGGTACTACTCAATCTACTTCCCATCCCACAATTTAATTAGATCCTAATCATGCAAGTGTTTGAGGATTGATCTAATGCATAAAAACTGGGTATGAGAAAGTATGATCAAAGTGTTACTTGCCTTGCTGATGATCCGCGAAACCTAGAGATTCGAAGTAACAAGCGGCGCACTCGGGTGATATATCGCAGACAAACAACAAGCATACAATAAGTACTCATCTAATGCACAGGTAAATCTCGAATAAAAGATCTAACCAGAAAGTTCAACTTAAGAACCCTGGTTGCAAAAAGAATCGAATCAAATAAAGCAACGAAAGTCAAACGACGAAAGAAAACAACTCGGTTCTAGCAAGTTGAAACTAAGTCAAATTTTACAGTAGCAAAACTTTGTTTAAGTAGATTAGTCGGAACGGCGGTTTCGAGATGAAACTCCAGGCATTTGAATCACCTGATTCCGATAAACGAGCGAGAAGATAGACTAGAAAGAAAATCGGATCTGAAATCGCTATCCGAAAAATAGCGGAATAAATCCGATGAGAAAGAAAACGACGAACGGTTGAACGAACGGACGCTCATTAACCAAGCAAACCGGTGATCACGTTCGTTAGGGACGAACGGTCCGCGAACGATTGCTAAACAAAACTGGAAAGAAAACCGGCGAGAAAAACCGATCTAGGGTTTCGGAAAGAAAACCGAAACGAAAAACCAATCTAGAAAACCGGAACGGAATCGGAACGGAAATCGGAACGGAAATCGGATCGGAAAAGAAAAGGTAACGCGGCGCGGGGCTAGTACCTCGAAGAGGCGAGGGGCTCCGGCGGCGGCGGCAAGCATGGCGGCGCGGGGCGGCGGCGCTTGGTGGGCGGCTGGGGCGGGGCGGCGGTGTGGGGCGGAGAGGAGAGGAGAGGTGAGGCGAGGTGTTGGTTTGATGTGTTAGAGGGGGGGTGCTTGGGTATTTATATTGGGGAGGGGAGGGTTTTTGCTTGGGGTAGGGGACAAGAAATAGACTAGGATTAGGAAACAAAGAGGAAAAGATCTAGAAACAAAAACGGAATAAACGGAAGTAGTACAAGAGTCCTACTAGGATTGGAAAAGGAAGCGGCGGCTCTCTGGTGCGGCGCGCGTGGTGGTGTTGGCCTCCTGGCCGGCCGGTGGCTCCTTGTCGGCTTGGGCCTTTGGCCCAAGGCGCTGAGGTTTTTTTTTTTAAACGGTCTCGCGCACAGAAAAATAAATAATAATAAAATCTAAACGAACTCCAAAATTAATAAAGTAAACTTTCCCCGACTCCTAAAAATGATTTGAACAAAATGAACTTTTACTCGGGCCTAAAATGCAATTTTTGAAAACACGCATTTTTCCCTAAGGCAAATAAACTCCGAGAAAAATCCAAAATTTGATTTATTTAGTAAATCTTCATTTTTCCTAAATTTTGGGAAAGTCATATTATTCCCTCTCTTATTTTTGATATTGGAAAAATATTTGAAGATAAAATAAATAAATCTAGTGATCCTCTTTTCATAGTTTTGAGAGAACTCAAATATGAAAATTTTGAAATCTCCAACTCTCTCCGAGGGTCCTTGAGTTGCGTGAAATTTCTAGGATCAACAAAATGCAAGAAAATATGATATGCATGATGATCTAATGTATAACATTCCAAATTGAAAATTTGGGATGTTACAGGGTGCCATTATGCAGATGAAAGCCTATGACAAAATAAAATATTTTCGGTTCAATTTAACCCGGAGGAAAGCATTTCAAATTCGTTTCAATATGGCGGCTTACGAGGGGCCTAATGACATATGGCTAATTGTATCTGGTCAGTTAAGCCGCTATGAACGACAGAAGCAGTTAAGTTATCTTAAACTGCCAGGAGCTGGCAAGGCTGTCAATCAATATTATCTATTTTTAAACCGGCCATACGGATTGCCATGGTTAAACGGATCTAATAGATGCAGTTTTTGACTAAGTGTGGAACAAACAGGTTTCACAGGTTGCAGCTATTATTTTGGATCAAACGGTCGTTCAGAAAAGAAAAAATTCTAGACCTAAAACTAGTACAGATAAGTTCATAAGCTCGAATGAGGTCTCTGTACAAAGTAAAGGGATCTATTTGCATTCGAAATGAGTGCGAAACAGCTACCGTAGCAGCTTTATACTATCTTAAGATCAGAAAAGGGCGGCGGAGGTGAAATCTATGAAGGGTTCATGACAAACAGCGACGAACACCGACGAACTCGAAAATCTTAATGCATATCTGAGGAACAAGGAGGAAGAAACTTACAGGTGCAGACTGGCTGCGGGGGTTCGCCGCGTTTTTCTGGACGTTTCAGGTTGATGCAGCGGCCAAAGTCGATAAAGATGCGGAGCTCTGCTGCGGCGGCGGCGGAGCTCGAGCAGCAGAGGAATAGCAAGAGGAAGAGGACGACAGAAGGGGGAGAATGGAAGACCTTGGGGTCGTGCCTATTTATAAGGAAGGGCCGACTGAGAAAGCGCGAGAAACGAGGAGGCCAGGCGTCATTATCCAACGACTCCGACGCCTCGATTTTCAGAATGGTCAGTAAAGATAAAGATCCGTTAAGATATGACAGAATTAAATATGAATTTAATGGAAGATGACATCACGGCGGGTTATCACGGATCCAGAAGATGACGTCGCGGCGGGTTACAATCTTTGCATAGACAGAAGACAGAAGGCTTTTCCTTAAGGTATTTTAAGATTGACATGAACCGGTTCAAATCAATCTGGGGCCTAATGTTGGGGATATAACTATTTGTGTAAGCTGCCCAGGAGGGGCCGGGTTGCGCAAAGGTGATTCATCATGTGAAGCCCAAGATTAAACGTGAAGATGGTGGTTCAATAAAGGGTCTAAAGCCCACAGGGGATTTAAGGCCCGTAGTGATAAACCGCCGTAATGGCATGACTTTTATTATAAGAAAGGATTAACTAGTCACCGAGCCGGACACTGTTTATGAGCCGGCCGGGACTCTGTAGGCCGCAGGGCATCCACCCGTGTATATAAGGGGACGACCCTCTGGCGGCTTAGGGAGAAAAACATCTAATAGAGAGCCGAGCATAGCGTATTTCACTCCCTGGTCATCGAAACCCTAGCAATACCAACCCAACTAGACGTAGGCTTTACCTTCACCGTAAGGGGCCGAACTAGTATAAAACCTCTCTCGTGTCCCTTGTCCCGTTAACCCGTTTAAGCTTCCTAGTTGCGATGGCTCCACAACTAAGTCCTTGCAAGAGGACATCTGCCGTGACAATTCCACGACACAACCCATCATCTAATTGCTACTCCACAATGCATTCCCTTAGGCCCAAATATGGTGAAGTGTCATGTAGTCGACGTTCACATGACACCACTAAGGGAATCACAACATACATACTATCAAAATATCGAACATATGTCAAGTTCACATGATTACTTGCAACATGATTTCTCCCGTGACCTCAAAAACAAAAGTAACTACTCAAATGATAATCATAATCAAGATCAGAGGGGTATTAAATAGCATATTGGATCTGAACATATAATCTTCCACCAAATAAACCATATAGTAATCAACTACAAGATGTAATCAACACTACTAGTCACCCACAAGCACCAATCTATAGTTCTGGTAACAAGATTGAACACAAGTGATGAACTAGGGTTTGAGATGAGATGGTGTTGTTGAAGATGTTGATGGAGATTGCCCTCCCCGAGATGGGAGAGTTGTTGGTGATGATGGTGATGATGATTTCCCCCTCCGGGAGGGAAGTTCCCCCGGCGGAATCGCTCCACCAGAGGGCAAAAGTGCTCCTGCCCAAGTTCCGCCTCGAGACGGCGGCGCTCCGTCCCGAAAGTCCTCTCTTTATTTTATTTTCTAGGTCAAAATGACTTATATACCAGAAGATGGGCACCGGAGGTGGGCCTGGGTGAGCATAACCCACCAGGGCGCGCTTGGGCTCCCTGGCGCGCCCAGGTGGGTTGTGCCCAGCTAGTGGACCCCCACTGGTAGTTATTTGCTCCAATATTCATCATATATTTGATAAAAAATCTCCGTGAAGTTTCAGCTTGTTTGGAGTTATGTAGAATAGGTGGCCTGACGTAGCTTTTCCAGGTCCAGATTTCCAGCTGCCGGAATTCTCCCTCTTTGTGTGTACCTTGCATATTATGAGAGAAAAGGCATTAGAATTACTCCAAAAAGCATTATTATGGATAAAAACATCATAAATAACAGTAGGAAAACATGATGCAAAATGGGCGTATCACATACCGAGCTTGCAAAACGTTCATAACGTCTGCATCTGCTCCTGCAACAGGTTCGTCACCTAGTGGTGCATCAAGGACATAATTTTTCTGTGCAGCAATTAGGATAATCCTCAGATCATGGACCCAGTCCGCATCATTACTACTATCATCTTTCAACTTTGTTTTCTCTAGGAACATATTAAAAATAAAACAGGGGAGCTATACGCGAGCTATTGATCTACAACATAGATATGTAAATACTATCATGACTAATTTCATGATAAATTAAGTTCAATTAATCATATTACTTAAGAACTCCCACTAAGATAGACATCCCTCAAGTCATCTAATGATCACGTGATCCATATCAACTAAACTATGTTCGATCATCATGTGAGATGGAGTAGTTTTCAACGCTGAACATCTCTATGTTGATCATATCTACTATATTATTCACGTTCGACCATTCGGTCTCAGTGTTCCGAGGCCATGTCTGTACATGCTAGGCTCATCAAGTTTAACCCGAGTATTCTACACGTGCAAACTGTCTTGCACCCGTTGTATGTGAACGTAGAGCTTATCACACCCGATCATCACGTGGTGTCTCGGCACGACAAACTGTTGCAACGGTGCATACTCAGGGAGAACACTTATACCTTGAAATTTAGTGAGGGATCATCTTATAATGCTACCGCCGTACTAAGCAAAATAAGATGCATAAAAGATAAACATCACATGCAATCCAAATATTTGACATGATATGGCCATCATCATCTTGTGCCTTTGATCTCCATCTCCAAAGCACCGTCATGATCTCCATTGTCACCGGCTTGACACCTTGATCTCCATCGTAGCTTCATTGTCGTCTCGCCAACTATTGCTTCTACGACTATCGCTAACACATAGTGATAAAGTAAAGCAATTACATGGCGATTGCATTTCATACAATAACGCGACAACCATAAGGCTCCTGCTAGTTGCCGATAACTTTTACAAAACATGATCATCTCATACAATAACGTATATCACATCATGTCTTGACCATCACATCACAACATGCCCTGCAAAAACAAGTTAGACGTCCTCTACTTTATTGTTGCAAGTTTTATGTGCCTGCTACGGGCTTCTGGTAAGAACCGTTCTTACCTACGCATCAAAACCACAACGATTTTTCATCAAGTGTGATGTTTTAACCTTCAACAAGGACCGGCCGTAGTCAAATTTGATTCAACTAAAGTTGGAGAAATAGACACCCGCCAGCCACCTTTATGCAAAACAAGTTGCATGTCTGTCGGTGGAACCGGTCTCATGAACGTGGTCATGTAAGGTTGGTCTGGGCCGCTTCATCCAAGAATACCGCCGAAACAAAATAAGATATTGGTGGTAAGCAGTATGACGATCACCGCCCACAACTCTTTGTGTTCTACTCGTGCATATCGTCTGCGCATAGACCTGGCTCAGATGCCACTATTGGGGAACGTAGCATGCAATTTCAAAAAAATTCTACGCACACGCAATGATCTATCCATGGAGATGCATAGCAATGAGGGGAGAGTGTGTCTATGTACCCTTGTAGACCATAAGCGGAAGCGTTTCACAATGCGGTTGATGTAGTTGAACTTTCTTCGTGATCCACCGATCGAGTACCAGACGTACGACACCTCCGAGTTCTGCACACATTCAGCTCGGTGACGTCCCTCGCCTTCTTGATCCAGCAAGTCATCGAGGAGGTAGATCAGTTACGTCAGCACGACGGCATGGTGACGGTGGTGAAGTGATCCTCGCAGGGCTTCGCCTAAACACCGCAAAAATATGACCAAGGGTGTAAACTATGGAGGGGGGCGCCGCACACGGCTAACAATCGTTGTTGTGTGTTCTAGCTGTGCCCCCCCCCCTTCATATATATATAGGTTGGAGGGGAGGAGAGGCAGCCAAGGTGGCGCCCCAAGTAGGAGGAATCCTACTTGGGCGCCTCCAAATTTGGCCTCCCCCCTTCCATATTCATCCGGAAGGGGAAGGAAGGAGGAGGGAGGAGGGAAGGAAGGGGGAGGCCAAATTGCTCCCCTTCCTTTCTCTCATCCCCTCTTTCCTTCCCCCCTTATTTCGGCCTACATGAGGTGCACCAACCCCCTAGGGGCTGGTCTGTCCCCTTCTTGGCCCATTAGGCCCATGTAGTTGCCGGGGGGATGCCCGGAACCCCTTCCGGTGACCCGATATGTACCCGGTACCCCCGGAACACTTCCGGTGTCCAAATATCATTGTCCTATATATAAATATTTACCTCCCGACCATTTCGAGACTCCTCTTCAAGTCTGTGATCTTATCCGAGACTCCGAACAACATTCGGTCGCCAAATCACATAACTCATACAATACAAAATTGTCATCGAACGTTAAGTGTGCGGACCCTAGGGGTTCGAGAACTATGTAGACATGACCGAGACACCTCTCTGGTCAATAACCAACAGCGGAACCTGGTTGCTCATATTGGTTCCCACATATTCTACGAAGATCTTTATCGGTCGTACCGTAATGACAACATATGTTATTCCCTTTGTCATCGGTATGTTAATTGCCCGAGATTCGATCGTCGGTATCTTCATACCTAGTTCAATCTCATTACCGAAAAGTCTCTTTACTCGTTCCGTAATACATCATCTTGTGACTAACTCATTAGTCACTTTGCTTGCAAGGCTTCTTATGATGTGTATTACCGAGACGGCTCAGAGATACCTCTTCGATACTCAGAGTGACAAATCCTAATATAGATCTATGCCAACCCAACAAACACCTTCGGAGATACCTGTAGAGCATATTTATAATCACCCATTTACGTTGTGACGTTTGATAGCACACAAGGTATTCCTCCGGTATCCGGGAGTTGCATAATCTCATAGTCGAAGGAATATGTATTTGACATGATGAAAGTAATAGCAATAAAATTGAACGATCAATATGCTAAGCTAACAGATGGGTCTTCTCCATCACATCATTCTCCTAATGATGTGATCTCGTTAATCAAATGACAACACATGTCTATGGTTAAGAAACTTAACCATCTTTGATTAACAAGCTAGTCTAGTAGAGGCTTACTAGGGACACGGTGTTTTGTCTATGTATCCACACATGTATCAAGTTTTCGGTTAATACAATTCTAGCATGAATAATAAACATTTATCATGATATAAGGAGATATAAAATAACAACTTTATTATTGCCTCTAGGGCATATTTCCTTCAGCAGCTGCAAGGAGAGCCGACCCCGTGTGCACGGCCATTCTAGGCCTCGTGTGTACGACCTGTCCAGAGAGTTTCTGGACACCCCGTGCGCACGGGCCCAAAATACTCCGTGCGCCCGGGCCCCCTCGCTGTAGCTGCTGATAGCCCATGCGCACGGGCGTGTATCATGGACATGGGGCCCCCGTGCGCACAGGCCCCACTTACCCCGTGCGCCCGGGCCCATCAGGAAGCTGTCCAAAAGCCACCTGTTTGGGCCTGCACTTTGTCCCCCTCCTCCAGCTACCTATATATTTCATACCTAGGTCATTTGTTAGGGTTAGCAAAGCACATGATATGATATTGAGAGCTTTGCTCCTATCTACCTACTCCATGGAGATAAAGACCTCATAGGAGAAGATCCCTAGTGGATTCAAGACCCCACCTAGGGAAGGATCTCTTGAGATCTCAAGACCTCATATCCCTTTGGGATTTGAGACGGACTTGTTCATGTACCCATGCTCCTCTTGTTGTTTATGTATCTTTGTGGATCTTGTGTGGATTTGAGTCTAGTGGATGTGTAAGTGAGCTTGTTCTTGTGTGTTTCCTTGGTGTTCTTCGTGTTCTTCATGGGATTCCCCCTCCAATTCGTGAAAGATCTCCACTTAGGATTCCACCCTACAACATCTTGGATCAGAGCTTAGGTTCTCACGAATTTGGAGTCTCCCCCCTTTGTTTTCTAACCCAATTTTGTTTGATTTTGTCCCAATTGGAAAATCCCCACAAAAATAGGTCCAAAATTTTTATTGCAATTTGTTAGTTCTTGTGAGATTTTGTAGTGTTTGATCCACGATTTTGATGTTTGGCAAGTAGATCTTGGCTTTCCCAACCTCCACACCACGAATTCCACCATCAATTTTTGTTTTCCACCTCAAAAGTGAGCCACGAAATCGTGAAATTTCCGCCCGCCCCATGCCCACGGGCCCCAGACCCCGTGTGCACGCCCCCCTGAAAAGTCTCTGGACACACCGTGCCCAAGGACCTGTACCGTACGCACGGCCCTTCAAGTTCAGCCGACAGCCCTTCGCAGTTTCAGCCATATCTTCCACATCCGGAGTCCGATTTTGACGTTCTTTAGCTCGTTGAGTAGCTATTGACACCCCCATCCATCTAGATAGGTTCCAACATCATTTGAATCCATCAAAATGTTGACAATTTGGCATCTTTGCCTAGGCCCTCCACCATATCATTCGCAAAATTTTGTCAATTTGGCATCTTTTCGCAACCTAACCCATTTTGCTCCGCCAGCGCCGCCCAAATCAGCCCAGGGCCGCGACGGGCGTCACCAGCACACAGCGCACCGCGCCAGGCCACGCGTCCATGACTCTGCCGCCAGACGTCTGCCACCACGCCGACACGCCCTGTGCTTGTGCACCGCGGCCCGTGTCGAACGACTTTGAATGGGAGTGAGAAACCCCGCCGCCGCCGCTGCTGACCGGGCTTTGCCCGACGGCGCGCACCGGCGGCTGCAAGGGGAGAGAGGCTGGCCCGGCGGCGGCGCTAGGGTTAGCCCCCCAGGTCGCTCACGGGAGCGACGCGGGAGGAGAGGGCGATGTTGTTTTGTTCAGTGAGCCTTTTGATGAAGTGTATCGTGGCCGTTCACGGGAAGGATCTATCTAGATGATTAAGACCTCATCTTCTCTTAGATTTGGAAGAACTTTACCTTTATGCTTGTTTTCCTTTGATTGACCTTGTGTGCTTTTGGATCTCAACTATGTTGTTCTAGTAGATGTGTAATTGGGATGATGGTATTAGTTGTCGACTATACTAGGGAAAATATCCAGTGATACCGTGCATAGGGTGATACGATGATACAAGACCATGTGGTGTGTTAGATGTGAGAAGAAGGGACAAGATCAAGTTGCTAGCATCTTTACATGTTCCCCCTTGGAACATTTGCATCTTACCCAAAGAAAGCAGCATGTTTTTGCAAAAATTGCCCAAGTCCACATGGCAGAGAACAGATCGACATGCGCCCAGAACAGAATCAAACAAATTAGCATGTGCAAGCAGTGTATTCTCAGTGTAGGATAGCACTCAGGACATCAATTAGCCAGCTTCAGACGTGATGACAGAAATCAACCCAAAGCTGATAATGCATGTAGAATAGCGGTGGAATAGGTGTGGTTCCAGCTACACAAAGATATTTCGTTCAGTTTTGGGACAATGGGCAGAACCCTATCATTCATTCATAATCTCATCATTACAAACAATCTCCTGATAACATCAGGAAAACTATTATACAAGCAGGACCTAGCATCATCTTCACCAGATTTTGCCAAAACATGGGCTGCCTCATTAGTACAGCGATTTACATGCTTGATGCTCTAATATTAATATCTCGAGTTTATGAATGAATTTCTGTTCACTCCATTTTTTATGCCTTGCCTATCATGAATTCATTGAACCGAAAAAATGGACTACAACAAAAAAAGACAAGAAAAGTTTTTTGTTTAGGCACTTCCGCAAAATAACAGATGCATAATCATCATGAACACCATGAGAACCACTTGGTCTTCGACTTCTTGAGATGCAGCAGGACTGCGCAACTCAACTTTGGCATGGGCGAAAGGAGCATCTGCCGCCGAAGGCGCATGACTCGCCGGCGAGAAAGCTCATGCATAACCTGGACTTGAAGATGCTCTCAGGTCCCATAGCCTTCCCGAGCTCCCCCTCGCCTCCTAGGTCCAGGTTGTTCACCTTCTTCGTAACAGCCTGCTCATGTCTGTGGAAACGACAGTGGTAGTTAAATCGGCAGTTGTTGGTGCTGCACAATTAAAGAAAAAGAAGATCCACCGCAAGGAAAATGAGAGAAAATTATGCAGCTGTTGCAAGTAAGTGCAGATAGCAAAATTTTGTTGTAGATACAAAAGGTTGTTGTTCACAATATGACATCCTTTCAGAGAAAGATCTGCAGTTCTAATTGAACATGATATTTATGATTGCAGAATATTAATCTGAAAAACCTGTTGCATACCTTTTTCAATTTTGCTTTCTGCCTGAGCAAAACTCCTTTGTGCACTTGTACATAGTTCCTTCCTGAGTTTCTTTTTCCAAATACATTCGTCACATGATAGGAGCCACTAGTTCTGATTTCGCTGCATAGCCGCCAATCATAATTTTGCATCTAATTTATTTGCACTACAAGTCACCATTAGTATGTGCACTGGACACCAACAAACCACAAAGCTAAGAATGTAAGCTTAACTATCCTGGCAATTAGCTATAACAAGCATCTGAAGCTACATGTAGCCGCACCATATAAATTTGAAATGGCAAGAACTTGGACAGCAGTACAACCCTACTGGCACATACATAAGCAACAACGTAGCAGTCAACATGTACTGAGTTCAGCTTGCCAAGTATGAAATTATTGTTACTCCCCCTCCACATCATCATTCTCTTGTTCAGAATAACAGTGTTGACATCTTATTAATTCATAATATTTGTTAAATGACAGCAAAGTCACTGTATCTTTTCACCTAAGGAGCCCAGTTATTTGCGCCCATACTATTTTCAAATCCAGAAAATGTTTTGACCCAAGAATGCATGATTCTGGTTGTTCCCAACGATTGTTGGTGTGGAAGCTTATGCACCTTTCAAATCTCAGTGTCTTACATATCACTAGTGAAGCAAAATAATAAATAAATCTTTGGCTTACCTAACTGAAATGAAAAATAATAATATAATGGCATCTGCTACTTGAGTCTATGTGCAACCCCCTAATGATTGGCCAGGGAAGAATTCGTACCAAGCTATCAACAAATGCTTATGTACCAAGCGTCGATCTTAAGGATGAGACTGTTAGAGGACAACAAAATTCTTGAAAACAAAATTCTTGCGATAATGCTTAGACAGGTACTCAGCCTGCTTGATACTATTTAATAGATGTGATACTAGTTACTAGATGTCATGAAATTGTGTAACAGCATAGCGATGCATATAAAAATTGATAAAGGGCCTTTAAAATTTTCTAACTCGAGTTGCTCGGAACTGAGAATAGCTTCAGTTGTCTTTCAGTTTTAAATTTTTTGCCACATCAAGCCTAGAAGTTGTGATACTCCAGCCCCTGTCTAATACTAACCCATGACTCGTTGAAGGAATTTGTCAAACAAAGAAGCGCATTCTTGCATGCCTATATATGCTCAAACTTCTGCACAATCTTTCATGGCATGCTTCCTCTCATTAAGGGCTACATTTCTTTGCAGCCTGTGACGACAACAACTCACAGAACAATCTTATTCCGAAAACTAGATCTTTGCATGAACACTACAAGATTAGAGGATAAACTAACCAGATAGAGCTCGGATCCTCCCATATGTGCTGCACTTCCTGATGAACGGGCTGCCGCCAGACATAACTATTGGTTGGGCGATAACCCCCAATGCACATATCACCACAGTTGGAGGAGGCAGATCGAGCTCCGACCGCTGCAACTGGCACTGACAAATTGCCTTCTACCGATAGATCGAGCTCAGCTGCTGGTGATGATTGGACATGACCCATGGTAGACGGCGGCACAACTAGGATTTGCGCCATGGCACCCACTCCAGCGGCTCAGAGAGGAATCGTCCGAAGGAAACTGACTCCCCCAGCGCCGACACCCAATCCTAAACCAAAAGCCAAATCAAGAAGTCGAATAACATAAATTGGTCCAGAAGCCAACGAGGAAAGCTGCTTCTTACCTGCTCCTCGCCTCGTAGAGTCTCCGGTTCCAGCGGCGGTGGGGAGAGATTTGTCTCGCCACCCATCGTACTGTCGAGCGTGGATCTCATCTGAGCAACGGGTTCGGCACACACGGTGGAGCTGAATAGGTTGTGTGTAGTCGGGGCTAGCGAGAGTGGATGGGGCATGGCGTTACGGTGGCCGGCGGCGGTGGGAAAAAGCCCTATGGTACCCGGCGGCGGCGGGGGGACGAGCAGGATTCTGTTCGAGGCGCACAGGACGACGGGATACGCAGTAGTCGCTCATTTACGGCAAAACACAGGGTGCCCTATGCATATTTTCCAGTGGGGAAGAGGTTGGTCAATCCTGTCCCTATAGTCCAGATCTAACGTCCAAGATGGTACGGGATCACCGTATCATCTGATGAGCCGTATCATCAGATATCCACCCGACTATACTAATCAGGCATGTGCGCACTACATCATGGAATGAAGTATTAGTTGTCGACTATACTAATCAGGCATGCAGTGTGCACACAGTCGCCATCTTCAGAACTCAGTCACTCACAGTTTCGCTCATGTCACGGCCACCGCCGCACAAGGCGATTACTGCAGTGTTGTCCAATGATTGCGTCGATCGATCCGTGCGACATTACCCTGCATGCTTAATTGGCGCGTACTCTATGCGGCAGTGAATCATCAGTACTGCCTGTCGGGCGCGCCTTGTGCAGGACGAGGCTGCTTCCCGACGTGTTTGTCAGCCTGATTGTACCCATACAGTTACGAGCTGTATCGATCGATCGGCCCGTTCGATCTGGCCGCCGGGCAGCAACATCACGCAAGGACAGCGATAACTGCTGCTTGTTAACAGTGATGCTCTTCTTGTCACTGGTTTCATTCAGTCACTTCATAGACCAACGAGGCCTAGAAACTAGCCCTAGGCTCCGTCTCAGGCTCAACCTCTGAGATATGGATCAATCATATGATATCACATGATGATGGACTCGATCGATCACTGGACCTAACCCTTCTAGGTAGCTAGAGTTACTATATATGTGCATGCATGTCGATCTTTCGATGTGCCTTTTACGGCGAAACAACACAATGACTCAATGGGGACACACGCTAGCTCTCTCCTACGCTAGCTCTCTCCGCTAGCCGCGCCGTGCGCCACTCCGGCGCCGGCGGCCACTTCTCCGCGCCGGTTCCCAATCCGGGGCCGGCGGCCACCAGCTCTCCCCTCCTTCCTTCTCTCGGGCGCCCCTCCTCCCCTGCATGGCTGAGCGCGTGGCCCTCTCCGGGTCCGGTGGGTCTAGCTCCAGATCCACCTCGCCACGGCCGCTCCTGCGCTCGCTCGTCGTGTCGGTCGTGGGATCTGCTCTTGGTCCTCTCCGGCCGAGTGGCCCGTCTGTGTTCGCGCCGCCGACGCCTTGGCGGACGAGGCGGAGCCGCCGGGCCGGGATCGCCTGCTCGCCAGGCGCGGATGGTAGGCGACGCCCTCGCTCAAGGCCGCCTCCCAACTCGCGGCTGCCGGCTCGGTTCTTCGGCTGTTGCTACAACTACGGCGAAGACGACCATATCTCCCGCGAATGCACTAATCCAACCAAGTGTGTGCGCTGCGAGGGGGTTGGGCACAGTTCCAGGGATTGCCCGCTTCGCCGCGGCTCCTCGGCGTTCGGTGGCAGCTCGCCACGCCAGCCTCCTCCCCGCCGTCAGCGCGTCTCCCCTCCCCCACCCCCGGCTCAGGATTGGCCTGCGCTGGGCCCCGCCTTCCCCCCTCCGCCGCCCCCGGGCCCCCCGCCGGCTGGACCGCTCCTGGAACCGGGTGGTGGCGGAGGCGTCCAGCGAGGGCTCGGTGGACGGGCCTGCCTTCGACGTCCCCTTCGCCGGGCTCCCGCCGCGGGTGGAGGTCGTGCGTCTCCCGCCGGCGCAGCGGACGGAGGAGCCGTCTTGCTGCTACCTGGAGCGCTCTGAGGAGATTGTGAGGCAGGAGGCGGAGCTCGTGCGCGCTATTGTGGTCACCGTTATCGGCAACCGGCCGGTCGTTGACCTTGCTAGTGCGGCGGCTGCGCTCCACGCGGAGTTCGGCATTGGGCCGGCGCATATGTCGATCCGGGCCTTCTTCCCGGAGGACTTTCTTGTGCTATGCGACTCCC
This sequence comes from Aegilops longissima, assembly GCA_021605205.1. NCBI lineage: Eukaryota > Viridiplantae > Streptophyta > Magnoliopsida > Poales > Poaceae > Aegilops > Aegilops longissima. Next base: position 586,264,183 of record CM038681.1, on the reverse strand, counting down.
TCCTCCTCCGGCGGCGCATGGCGGATCGGGGCTGGGTGGAGGGTCCGGGGTTCACGCTCGCGCTCCTCCCTTGGATTCGGCAAGCCTAAGCCACGGCGGTGAACCTTCCCTTCCTGGTGCCGCTCGACCTCGTCGGAGTGCCGGCGAATGCGTGGACGCGGCGTACAGCGGACGTCATCCTGGACGGCTTTGGTTACGTCGTGGATGTCGCGGAGGAGACAGCCAGCCGCAATGACATGTCCCACTTCCGTGTCTGGCTCCGCACGGTGGATCTTCGTCGCATTCCCACCCACAAGCTCATGTTCGTTGAAGAGCCGCCCCTCCCTTTGGCAGCGACGGCGGCGCCGCCCAGGCGTGCACCGAGGGTGTCTCTGAGTGGGCGGGCCGGCACCTTGAGGTATCCCATCCAGATTCGTCGTGTCGCAGATGCTCCGGCGCACCTGCGGCCTCCCCCGCCTTCTTCTTTGCCAAGGTCGCCGCAACCGCCTCCTCCTCCCTCGCCGCCGGCAGACGTGGATCGCAGCCCAGACCCTCGCAGCTCCCCAGGCCGTTGGATGGATGGGGAGCCCCTTCCGGCCACGGCGGGCGGGGCGAGGGCGGGCCACCAAGAAGAACCTACGCGGATACGGTGGAAGCGGCGGCGTTCACTCGCCGGAGGTCTCCTGCATGCTCTAGCGGCGACGATGCGGCCACGCCTCATGGAGCGGGCTCCAGTCGACACCGTCTACCGACTTGGGCCCACCGAGGTCATGCGCTCTTTGACCGCGGTGGACTCCTCGGGCTGGTCGGGCACGCGTCTGCGCCTCGCAGAGGGTGGGTCCACGTCGGGCCCTGCTTCCTCTGGGGCTTCGGGCGGTGGCGACAAACTGTGGGCCACCTCAAGCGCTGACCTCTCCGTTGACCAATCAGCGGACATGGGCAGCTTCATGGCTGCGCTACGTGGCAGTTCGGCAGGGGCGCGCAGAGGATCTCGTGACTCCCCTGCCGCCTGGTCGGCGTCCTGGTCGGTCAGGAGCATGGGATCCAGTGGGGTCCTGTCGGAGATATTGACCATGGGTAGCCTAGTCGGCTCCCCCTAGGGCTTCTGAAAAAATTATGAGCCACCCAAGTCCTCCATCCTCCAGGACGCGGGGCCGCCTCCCCCCGGCCGGCTAACTCTCCGACCGGCTTCCGGGAGGCGGCCCAGCCCCCAAAACCTCCAGGAAGGAGGCCACAAGAGGGCCGACTCCCCCAAGAGCCGGCCACCAGAGGGCCGACTCTGCGAAGCCGGCCACAAGGAAGCCGACTCAGGAGCCGGCTCTCAAAGAAGTGCCAAGGCCGCACCCTCAGAGTCTGCACCCACATACCGGCGATGAGACAGGGCATGGCTACAGATGAAGCTCGCCACCCCGTGATCCCGGAGCGCATGGCCACAAGGCCAGACGGGCGGCCATCGCCGTCCGTGCGGCATTGTAGCCATGTTGACCATGACGCCACCCACGACGGGCTGTCGGCCCGACCCATAGGCGGGCGGGCCCTCCGCCGAGAGATACCGAGGCGGCCCGCCTCCCAAGTCGACCGAGGCGAGCCGACTCTCCACACCCGGCTGGTTCCTCCTCAAGGAAGCGCCCATTAAGGAGACAAGACGAGGTGAGGTTACAGCTGATCGCCGCCAAGGCGGCGCATCAGAGCCACACTTACCCCCGACAAAGCCCTCGCTACCAAGACCGAGGCAACAAGAACCAGCCCCCGACAAAGCCCTTGGCGGTGGGGCCAACTTGTCGATTAGAAGCCGGCAGCGGTGGGACCCACCAATGGCGGGACCCACTGCCACGGAGAAGTCGGCAAGCGAGTCACCGACGGCCGGGCCTACACCCACCGGATTACCATTGTACCCCGGGGGTAGGCCTATATAAACCCCCGGGCACCCATGCAAAGGGTTGATCTCTTAGAACTTTAGACACCACGAGAGAGAAGAGGAGAGCTAGTCGGCCCTTCTTCTTCCTCTCGCCAACAGCTCAAGGAGCCTCTTGTAGCTACTTGTTCATCTAGTGATCATGCGGAGACCCCACAGAGCAGCAAAGAGGGGTGTTATCTCCACGAGAGCCCCAAAGCCGGGTAAGATTCGCCAAGGCATGTTCGCCTCATCCCGCTTCTAGGCACCGCGACGCCTTATTGGCTCCCACAATGATAAGCCACCCGTTGGCATATGTCGCACCTACCACCCGACATTTGGCGCCTATGTGGGCCAGTGCACCGTCGTCCGGAGACCTGTTCGACGGAACCTCTTCCTCCCCAAATGAAGCGTAGCCAGCCAAGACGCCTAATGGCGCTTTGCCCTGACGCACAGCAAGGCGTCACGACGCTATGCTGGGCGAGCTGCCTCGCCGATCTTCTTGGCTGCTCAGATCTCCGACGAGCCTGCCCCGACGCGGCACAGGCTGCCCCGAGCCACCTTGTCGCCTCCTCGACCAGCTCCACGCCTCCAATGAGCCCGCCGCGGATTTGGAGTCGGTCGGCTCCACCGACCGATGCTCGCTGACTCGACACGGCATCGCACGACGCTTCCCCACCGACGCCAGGATCACGACGACCCGCTCCCCGAGCCGGCAGGCGGCAGCGCAGAGGGGAACGTAGTAATTTCAAAAATTTCCCACGCACACGCAAGACCATGGTGATGGCATAGCAACGAGAGGGAGAGTGTCCGCCCACGCACTCGTGAGACCGAAGCGAAGCGCTATAACAACGCTGTTGATGTAGTCGACGCCTTCACGATCCGATCGATCCAAGTACCGAACGACGGCACCTCCGTTCAAAGACACGCTCAGCTCGATGACGATCCCCGGCCCGATCCAGAAAGCGCCGGGATGAGTTCCACAAGACGACGGCGCAGGACGATGATGATGCTCCACCGACGCAGGGCTTCGCTTAAGCTCCGCGACGATATGACTTCACTGGCGCAGGCTTCGCTTAAGCTCCGCGACGATATGACCGAAGTGGAATATGGTGGAGGGGGCACCGCACACGGCTAAGGAACGATCCGTAGATCAACTTGTGTCTCATGGGTGATCCCCTGCCCCAGATATAAAGGAGCAAGGGGGTGCGGCCAGCCCAAAGGCTGAGGAGTCCTACTCCCACCGAGTAGGACTCCCCTTTCCTAGTTGAATAGGATTGGGAGGGGAAGAGGAAGGGCGCCCTCTCTTGTCCTATTCGGACTAGAGGGGAGGGGGCGCGCCTGCCCGGCCGCCCTTTCCTCTTCTCCCTATGGCCCATCAAGGCCCATAGACCCCGAGGGGTTCCGTAACCCCGGTGTTCCCAGAACTTCTGCTTTCATCCGAACCTTCCAAGTCCAAACATAGGCTTCCAATATATCAATCTTTATGTCTCGACCATTTCGAGACTCCTCGTCATGTCCGTGATCACATCCGGACTCAACAACCTTCGTACATCAATACTTATAAACTCATAATGAATCGCATCAAACGTTGTTGCGTGCGGACCCTACGGGTTCGAGAACTATGTAGACATGACCTAGAACCATTCTCGGTCAATAACCAATAGCGGAACCTGGATGCCCATATTGGTTCCTACATATTCTACGAAGATCTTTATCGGTCAAACCGCATAACGACATACGTTGTTCCCTTTGTCATCGGTATGTTACTTGCCCGAGATTCGATCGTCGGTATCCAATACCTAGTTCAATCTCGCTATCGTAAGTCTCTTTACTCGCTCCGTAATACATCATCTCACAACTAACTCATTAGTTGCAATGCTTGCAAGGCTTATGTGATGTGTATTACCGAGAAGGCCCAGAGATACCTCTCCCACAATCGGAGTGACAAAACCTAATCTCGATTCATGCCAACTCAACATATACTTTTGGAGACACCAGAGTAACTTTATAATCACCCAGCTCGTTGCTAGACGCTTTGGTAGCACACAAAGTGTTCCTCCGTAAACAGGAGTTGCATAATCTCATAGTTTCGTGAACTTTGTATAAGTCATGAAGAAAGCATAAGCAACATACTAAACGATCAAGTGCTAAGCTAACGGAATGGGTCAAGTCAATCACATCATTCTCCTAATGATGTGATCTCGTTAATCAAATGACAACTCATGTCTATGGTTAGGAAACATAACCATCTTTGATTTAACGAGCTAGTAAAGTAGAGGCATAGTAGTGACACTCTGTTTGTCTACGTATTCACACATGTATTATGTTTCCGGTTAATACAATTCTAGCATGAATAATAAACATTTATCATGAAATAAGGAAATAAATAATAACTTTATTATTGCCTCTAGAGCATATTTCCTTCAGTCTCTCACTTGCACTAGAGTCAATAATCTAGTTCACATCATCATGTGATTCAACACTAATATTCACATCTGTATGTGATTAACACCCATAGTTCACATCGTCATGTGACCAACACCCAAAGGGTTTACTAGAGTCAATAATCTAGTTCACATCGCTATGTGATTAACACCCAAAGAGTACTAAGGTATGATCATGTTCTGCTCATGAGAGAAGCTTAGTCAACGGGTCATGCACATTCAGAGCCGTATGTATTTTGCAAATATTCTATGTCTACAATGCTCGCACGGAGCTACTCTAGCTAATTGCTCCCACTTTCAATATGTATCCAGATTGAGACTTAGATTCATCCGGATCAGTGTTAAAACTTGCATCGACGTAACCCTTTACGACTAACCTTTTTTTCACTTCCATAATCAAGAAACATATCCTTATTCCACTAAGGATAATTTTGACCGCTGTCCATTGATCTACTCCTAGATCACTATTGCACTCCTTGCCAAGCTTAGTGGTAGGGTATGCAATAGATCCGTACACAAGATGACATACTTTATAGAACCTATGGCTGATGCATAGGAATGACTTTCATTCTTCATTCTCTTTCTATCTTCTGTCGGGTCGGGTTTTGAGTCTTACTCAATCTCACACCTTGTAACACGTGCAAGAACTCCTTCTTTGACTGCTCCATTTTGAACTATTTCAAAATCTTGACAAGGTATGTACTTATTGAAAAACTTATCAAGCCGCCTTGATCTATCTCAATAGATCTTGATGCTCAATATGTAAGCAGCTTCACCGAGGTCTTTCTTTGAAAAACTCCTTTCAAACACTCCTTTATGCTTTGCAGAATAATTCTACATTATTTACGATCAACAATATGTCATTCACATATACTTATCGTAAAGGTTGTAGTGCTCCCACTCACTTTCTTGTAAATACAGCCTTCCAAAAGTCTGTATAAAACCATATGCTTTGATCAACATATCAAAGCGTATATTCCAACTCCGAGATGCTTGCACCACCAATGATGGATCGCTGAGCTTGCACATTTTGTTAGCACCTTTAGGATTGACAAAATCTTCTGTTGCATCATATACAACTCTTCTTTAAGAAAACCATTAAGGAATGCAGTTTTGACATCCATTTGCCGATTTCATAAAATGTGGCAATTGCTAACATGATTCGGACAGACTTTAAGCATCGACACGAGTGAGAAAATCTCATTGTATTCAACATCTTGAACTTTGTCAAAAACCTTTTCGACAAGTCTAGCTTTGTAGATGCTATGTTACCATCAGCGTCGCCTTCTTCTTAAAGATCCATTTATTCTCAATGGCTTGCCGATCATCGAACAAGTCAACCAAAGTCCATACTTTGTTCTCATACATGGATCCCATCTCAGATTTCATGGCTTCAAGCCATTTTGCGAATCTAGGCTCACCATCGCTTCTTCATAGTTCGTAGGTTCACCATGATCTAGTAGCATGACTTCCGAATAGGATTACCGAACCACTCAGTGCGGATTTTATTCTCGTTGATCTACGGTTCAAGGACAACTTGATCTGAAGTTTCATGATCATTATTATTATCTTCCTCGCTAATTGGTGTAGATGTCACGTAAACCGATTTCGTGATGAACTACTTTCCAATAAGGGAGCTGGTACTATTACCTCATCAAGTTCCACTTTCCTCCCACTCACTTCTTTCGAGAGAAACTCCTTCTCTAGAAAGGATCCATTCTTAGCAACGAATGTCTTGCCTTCGGATCTGTGATAGAAGGTATACCCAATTGTCTCCTTTGGGTATCCTATGAAGACACATTTTTCCGATTTGGGTTCAAGCTTATCAGGTTGAAGTTTTTTCACATAAGCATCGCAACCCCAAACTTTCGAAACGACAACTTTGGTTTCTTGCTAAACCATAGTTCATAAGGTGTCGCCTCAACGGATTTTGACGGTGTCCTATTTAATGTGAATGCGGCCGCCTCTAAAGCATAACCCCAAAACGATAGCGGTAAATCGGAAATAGACATCATAGATCGCACCATATCTAGTAAAGCACGACACGACGCTCGACACACCATTACGCTGTGGTGTTCCCTGTGGCGTGAGTTGCGAAACTATTCCGCATTGCTTTAAATGTAGACCAAACTCAGAACTCAAATATTCTCCTCCACGATCAGATCGTAGAAACTTTATTTTCTTGTTACGATGATTTTCAACTTCACTCTGAAATTCTTTGAACTTTTCAAATGTTTCAGATTTATGCTTCATCAAGTAGATATACCCAGATCGCTTAAATCATCTGTGAAGGTGAGAAAATAACGATATCCGCCACGAGCTTCAACATTCATTGGACCACATACATCTGTATGTATGATTTCCAATAAGTCTGTTGCTCTCTCCATACAACCGGAGAACGGTGTTTTAGTCATCTTGCCCATGAGGCACGGTTCGCAAGTACCAAGTGATTCATAATCAAGTGATTCCAAAAGTCCATCTCGTATGGAGTTTCTTCATGCGCTTTACAATCGATATGACCTAAACGGCAAGTACCACAAATAAGTTGCACTATCATTATCAACTCTGCATCTTTTGGCTTCGACATTATGAATATGTGTATCACTACCGTCGAGATTCAACAAGAATAGACCATTCTTCAAGGGTGCATGACCATAAAAGATATTACTCATATAAATAGAACAACCATTATTCTCTCGATTTAAATGAATAACCATCTCGCATCAAACAAGATCCAGATATAATGTTCATGCTCAACGCCGCACCAAATAACAATTATTTAGGTCTAAAACTAATCCAAGGTAGATGTAGAGGTAGCGTGTCGATCGCGATCACATTGACTTTGGAACCGCTTCCCACGCCAGCATCGTCACCTCGCCCTTTGCCGATGCTTTCGCTTATTCCGTAGTCCCTGCTTTGAGTTGCAAATATTAGCAATGTAACCAAGATCAAATACCTGTGTGCTACTACGAGCTCTAGTAAGGTACACATCAATAACATGTATATCACATATACCTTTGTTCACCTTGCCATCCTTCTTATCCGCCAAATACTTGGGGCAGTTCCGCTTCCAAAGGCCCACCGCTTGCAAAGAAAACACTCGCTTTGGCTTAGGTCCAGACTTGGGTTTCTTCTCTTGAGCAGCAACTTTCTTGCTGTTCTTTTGAAGTTTCCTTCTTCTTCCCTTTGCCCTTTTTCTTGAAACTAGTAGTCTTGTTGACCATCAACACTTGATGCTCTTTCTTGATTTCTACCTCCGCGACTTTTAGCATTGCGAAGAGCTCAGAATTGTCTTAGTCATCCCTTGCATATTATAGTTCATCACGAAGCTCTTGTAGCTTGGTGGCAGTGATTGGAGAATTCTGTCAATGACACTATCATCCGGAAGATTAACTCCCAGCTGAATTAAGTGATTATTATACCCAGACATTTTGAGTATGTGCTCACCGATGTAACTATTCTCCTCCATCTTGCAGCTATAGAACTTATTGGAGACTTCATATCTCTCAATCCGGCATTTGCTTGAAATATTAACTTCAACTCCCGAACATCTCATATGCTCCATGACGCTCAAAACGCCGTTGAAGACCCGGTTCTAAGCCGTAAAGCATGGCACATCGAACTATAGAGTAGTCATCACTTTGCTCGCCAGACGCTCACAACTTCGCGTTGTTCTCGCAGCAGTTCGCACCCAGCGGTGCTTCCAGACGTAATTCTTCCGGCAGCAATGAGGATAATCCTCGTTACGGACCCAAATCCGTAATTGCTACCATCATCTTTCAACTTTGCTTTCTCAAGGAACGCATTAAAATTCAACGGAACAACAAGACGAGCCATCTATCTACAAGAAACATAGACAAGCAAAATACTATCGGTACTAAGTTCATGATAAATTTAAGTTCAATTAATCATATTAAAAACTCCCACTTAGACAGACATCTCTAGTCATCTAAGTGATTACGTGATCCAAATCAACTAAACCATAACCGATCATCACGTGAGATGGAGTAGTTTTCAATGGTGAACATCACTATGTTGATCATATCTACTATATGATTCACGCCGACCTTTCGGTCTCCGTGTTCCGAGGCCATATCTGCATATGCTAGGCTCGCCAAGTTTAACTCGAGTATTCTCGTGTGCAAAACTGGCTTGCACCCGTTGTAGATGGACGAGAACTTATCACACCCGATCATCACGTGGTGTCCGGGTACTACTGAACTTTTAACAACGGTGCATACTCAGGAGAACACTTCTTGATAATTTTAGTGAGAGATCATCTTATAATGCTACCGCAATCAAAGCAAGATAAGATGCATAAAGGATAAACATCACATGCAATCAATATAAGTGATATGATATGGTCATCATCATCTTGTGCTTGTGATCTCCATCTCTCAAGCACCGCCATGATCACCATCATCACCGGCGCGACACCTTGATCTCCATCGTAGCATCGTTGTCGCCTCGCCAACTATTGCTTCTACGACTATCGCTATCGCTTAGTGATAAAGTAAAGCAATTACATGGCGCTTGCATTTCATACAATAAAGCGACAACCATATGGCTCCTCGCCATTGCCGATAACTCGTTACAAAACATGATCATCTCATACAATAAAATATAGCATCACGCCTTGACCATATCACATCACAACATGCCCCCGCAAAACAAGTTAGACGCCCTCTACTTTGTTGTTGCAAGTTTTACGTGGCTGCTACGGGCTAAGCAAGAACCGTTTACCTACGCATCAAAACCACAACGATAGTTTGTCAAGTTGGTGCTGTTTTAACCTTCGCAAGGACCGGCGAGCCACACTCGGTTCAACTAAAGTGAGAGAAATGACACCGCCGTCACCTTTAAGCAACGAAAGTGCTCAAGCGGTGAAACCAGTCTCGCGTAAGCGTCACGCGTAATGTCGGTCCGGCCACTTCATCTCACAATACCGCTGAACCAAAGTATGACATGCTGGTAAGCAAGATGACTTATATCGCCCACAACTCACTTGTGTTCTACTCGTGCATATGACATCAACGCATAAAACCAGGCTCGATACCACTTGTAGGGGAACGAGTAATTTCAAAAATTTCCTACACACACGCAAGACCATGGTGATGGCATAGCAACGAGAGGAGAGGTCCGTCCACGCACTCAGAGACCGTGAAGCGAAGCGCTATAACAACGCAGTTGATGTAGTCGACGCCTTCACGATCCGACCGATCCAAGTACCGAACGTGACGGCACCTCCGCTGTTCATCACACGCTCAGCTCGATGACGATCCCCGCCCGATCCAGCAAAGCGTCGGGGATGAATTCACAAGACGAGGGCGCAGTGACGATGATGATCCTCCATCGACGCAGGCTTCGCTTAAGCTCCGCAACGATATGACTTCATCGCGCGCAGGCTTCGCTTAAGCTCCGCGACGATATGACCGGTGGAATATGGTGGAGGGGGCACCGCACACGGCTAAGGAACGATCCGTAGATCAACTTGTGTCTCATGGGGTGCCCCTGCCCTCAGATATAAAGGAGCAAGGGGGTGCGGCCAACCTAAGGGCGGCCGAGGAGTCCTACTCCCACCGAGTAGGACTCCCCCTTTCCTAGTTGGAATAGGATTGGGAGGGGAAGAGGGAAGCGCCCCTCTCTTGTCCTATTCGACTAGAGGGGAGGGGGCGCGCCTGCCCGGCCGCCCTTTCCTCTTCTCCTATGGCCCATCAAGGCCCATAGACCCCGGGGTTCCGTAACCCCGGTGTTCCTAAGAACTTCCTGCTTTCATCCGAACCTTCCAAGTCCAAACATAGGCTTCCAATATATCAATCTTTATGTCTCGACCATTTCGAGACTCCTCGTCATGTCCGTGATCACATCCGGACTCCAAACAACCTTCGTACATCAATACTTATAAACTCATAATGAATCACATCGAAACGTTAAGCGTGCAAGGACCCTACGGTTCGAGAACTATGTAGACATGACCTAGAACCATTCTCGGTCAATAACCAATAGCGGAACCTGGATGCCCATATTGGTTCCTACATATTCTACGAAGATCTTTATCGGTCAAACCGCATAACGACATACGTTGTTCCTTTGTCATCGGTATGTTACTTACCCGAGATTCGATCGTCGGTATCCAATACCTAGTTCAATCTCGCTATCGTAAGTCTCTTTACTCGCTCCGTAATACATCATCTCACAACTAACTCATTAGTTGCAATGCTTGCAAGGCTTATGTGATGTGTATTACCGAGAAGGCCCAGAGATACCTCTCCGACAATCGGAGTGACAAAACCTAATCTCGATTCATGCCAACTCAACATATACTTTTGGAGACACCAGAGTACCTTTATAATCACCCGCTTACGCTAGACGCTTGGTAGCACACAAAGTGTTCCTCCGTAAACGGAGTTGCATAATCTCATAGTTTCGTGAACTTTGTATAAGTCATGAAGAAAGCATAAGCAACATACTAAACGATCAAGTGCTAAGCTAACGGAATGGGTCAAGTCAATCACATCATTCTCCTAATGATGTGATCTCGTTAATCAAATGACAACTCATGTCTATGGTTAGGAAACATAACCATCTTTGATTTAACGAGCTAGTAAAGTAGAGGCATACTAGTGACACTCTGTTTGTCTACGTATTCACACATGTATTATGTTTCTGGTTAATACAATTCTAGCATGAATAATAAACATTTATCATGAAATAAGGAAATAAATAATAACTTTATTATTGCCTCTAGAGCATATTTCCTTCAACGCCATCACCGAGGTGCTGGTCATCGGTCATGGCGGTGCCTCTGGCGAGAACGCCCAGGACGCCCCGCAAGCCGCGGTCCATGACTTGTCCGTCCCCCTCCCGGCCGATGCCGACGCCGAAACGCTAGAGGCACGCCGCCTCGCCCTCATAGCGGAAGACCGGAGGCTGGCTTCCGTAAGGCGCCTCACCGAAGCTCACCAGCGCGAAGTCGACCGCGCCACATTCGGCACGCCGCCTCCTGACGGGCCGAGCTGGATCGGCGCCACCAGCGGCGTGGCGAAGCTGCCGCCGACATGCTAGGAGTTGACCGCCCAGCCTACGCCACGCCTCGAGACCTGCGCTACCAGCGGCCGTGGACGAGTTGAATGGATCGGGGTCAAGAGCTCCCCACATGGCTAGACGCATCCAGCAGCTGATCGGAGCCGCCGCGCGGCCGCACGAAGCCGGCGTCCACGCGGAGAGTCCTCCCCGCTACCGAGCACGGCGCGACATCATGGACACCGATCATGGGCCAAACCAGCATGCAAGCAAGAAAGAGCCGGCTGCCAGCCACAGCCGGACCCGGATCTCCATAGAGCGCGATGCAGAAGCCCACCCTCGAGCCGTGGAGCGACGAGGCAACCCGCCTCCTCCCCCGCCTTGCATGGAGAGATATCCCACCCGCTGCTCGTTACGCACTGACTCGGTGCCCCGATCGGTCGCCAAGGAGTCGGTGAGAACGATGTCGCCACCAATCGACCGCCCTAGCCCGATCTCGGGCGCTAGAAGAGGAAGACGATGTCGGCCCGCTTTGCTTCGGCCCCCGCATCCGCGACGAGCCCTTCCCCAAAGGGTTCTCGCTACCAAGAGACACGCCAAGTACAATGGCTCTGGAAGCCGGAAGATTGGCTGATCGACTACTCCACCGCAGTCAAGATAGCAACGGCAACAAAGCGCTAAGTCGTGAAATACGTGCCCTCATGCTTCAAGGCACGGCGCGAACTCGCTCAACAGCCTCAAGCCGCATAGCATCAACAGCTGGCTAGACTTCACCAAGCTTTCATCCGCAACTTCACCAAAGACTTGCAAGCGGGCTCCCAAGCCCGATAGCTCTCCCCTGTATGCGTAAGGACCCATCGAGTCGACTCATGACTACCTCACGCTAAGGCCGAGCCCGCAATTCTTGCGAGGGGTGCACGAGGTTCAAGCCATAGAGTATTTCACCGGGTGCCGAGAGGGCACCTCCTCAAGCACAAGCTCCTCTGCGACGAAATGACTACCTCGACGAGCTGCTGGTCATAGCGGACAAGCACGCCACCGCCGATTCATCGATGAAGACCGAGCCCGAGTGGACGCCCGGAAGGTGCTCAACCCGCTCCTAAGACACCGGCCGGTGACTCCAACCGACACCCGTGCGTAACGACAACAAGCGCAGGGCCCCATGCCGCCTTCAACCAGTCGGCGGTGGTGGCACAACAAGACGAGCAGCCCGAGGTGGCCCGCGCCAAGAAACCGAAGGCGGCAGGCGGCTTGGCAGCCGCCTTTCCTACGAAAGGCCCTCGACGCCCATGCAAGTTCCATAGCGGCGGTTATCCAACCACATGACCGGACGGGCCATCGCTCAAGCGAATCTCCAAGGGCGGGGGAAGTGCACCTCCGCCATCGGCAGCCGCCTCCGGCTCCCGGCAAAGAGTCAGCCCGCCGACCAGCAATCCGGAACCATTCAGACGAAGTTCTGAGACGAGCACGCCGCCTACATCGCTCTTCACAAGCCAGCCAAGACACCGCGCAGCAGCGCCGACAAAGCACCAATAAGTCAACGCGTCGCCCAATACCTCCGAGTACATGCACCGGTCGAGAGGTTTATCAGCTTGAGCCGGGCCGATCACCCAGAGGTGATGCCGTCTCCCGGTTCTTATGCATTGGTCTTGGAAGCCACCCTCGCGACGGACATGCGTGCTGCTCGGTTCTCCCGCGTGCTGATAGACGGCGGGAGCAGCATCAACATCCTGTACCAGGACACCATGGAGAAGCTGAACATCAAGACGAAGCATCTCATGCCCAGTCGGACTGTGTTTCATGGAATTGTACCCGGCCTGTCCTGCTCACCAATCGGCAAGATCAAGATAGATGTTATCTTTGGGGACAAGGATCATTTCCGCCGAGAAGCAATCTGGTTTGAAGTGGTGGACCTGGAGAGCCCCTATCATGCACTGCTTGGCCGACCAGCTCTGGCCAAATTCATGGCTGTGCCCCACTACGCCTACCTCAGGATGAAGATGCCGAGTACCAAGGGCATCATCACCATAGCCGGCGATTACAAGAAGTCCGCCGAGTGCGCAGCAGCCAGCAGCCGGCTGCCGAGTCCCTTGTGATTGCCGAAGAGAAGAAGATGTTGGACCGGGTCGTGGCCATGGCCGGCAAGCAGCCGGTACTATCCCCCGACCCCAAGGAATGTGATGCCCAAGGTTCTTTCCAGCCGGCCAAGGAAACAAAGAAAATACGTCTGGACCCAGAGCACCCCGAATGGTTTGCCGTCATTGGGACAAACCTGGACAACAAATAGGAAGGCGAGCTCGTCGATTTCCTCCGTGAGAATCGGGACATCTTCGCATGGTCCCCCAAGGACATGCCGGGTGTTCCGAAGGAATTTGCCGAGCACAAGCTACACGTCCAAGCCGACGCAAAGCTAGTCAAGCAACCCCTCCCCCGACTGTCGGAAGAAAAGAGAAGGATCGTGGGAGAAGAGATAGCCCGGCTCCTCGCAGCCGGCTTCATAATGGAGGTGTTCTTTCCGGAATGGCTTGCCAAACCGGTCCTCGTGCTGAAGAAGAATAACAAGTGGCGCATGTGCATAGCCTACACAAGCCTCAACAAAGCCTGCCCCAAGGATCCATTTGCCCTGCCAAGGATTGATCAAGTGATAGACTCCACAGCCGGATGCGAGCTGCTAAGTTTTATGGATGCCTACTCGGGCTACCACCAGATAAAGTTGGACCCGGCCGACCGCCTGAAGACCACCTTCATCACGCCATTCCGAGCTTTCTGCTACCTGACTATGACATTCGGCTTAAGAAATGCCGGTGCCACTTTTCAGCGTTGCATGCAGAAATGCCTCCTCAAGCAACTCGGCAGAAATGCCCACGTCTATGTAGATGGATATCGTGGTGAAGACGGAGAAGCGCAGTACCTTGCTAGAAGACCTCAAGGAAACATTGGAGAACCTGCGCCGGTTTCAGATCAAGCTCAACCCCGAGAAATGCGTGTTCGGAGTGCCAGCCGGCCAACTGCTAGGCTTCCTGGTCTCCGAACGCGGCATCGAATGCAACCCAGTGAAGATCAAGGCCATTGAGGGAATGGAGATTCCCACGAAGCTGTGAGACGTCCAGAAGTTTACCGGGTGCCTGGCCTCCCTCAACCGCTTTATCGGCCGGCTTGGAGAGAAATCTCTCCCTCTCTACCGGCTCATGAAGAAGACCACTCACTTTGAGTGGAACGATCAAGCCGACCAAGCTTTCCACGAGCTGAAGAAGATGCTGGCCACGCCGCCTGTCTTGGCGGCGCCGACTGAGAAAGAGCCCATGCTCCTTTATATTGCTGCTACCAGCCGGGTGGTCAGTACCATCATCGTGGTCCAGCGCCCAGAAGAAGGCCGAGCTCAGCCAGTCCAGAGGCCGGTGTATTATTTAAGCGAAGTACTATCCGCCAAGCGAACCACCAGACTACCGTAAGATGTGCTATGGCGTGTACTTCGCCGACAATAAGCTCGAGCCCTACTTTCAAGAGCACCCCATCACGGTCGTGTGCACCGCCCCGCTCGCCGAGATCATAGGCATCTGGGATGCATCCGGCCGGGTGGCGAAATGGGCCATCGAGCTGGCCCCTTACACGATCTTCTACCAGCCGCGTACCGCCATCAAGTCCCAAGCCTTGGCCGACTTCCTCGTCGACTGGGCCGAGACCCAGTACCTGCCGCCGGCCCCCGACTCCACTCATTGGCGGATGCATTTCGATGGGTCCAAGATGCGCACCGGCTTGGGAGCAGGCATCATCCTTACCTCTCCCAAAGGCGACAAGCTCAGATACACATTGCAAATTCATTTTGCTGCCTCCAACAATGTAGCCGAGTACGAGGCGCTCATACACGGGCTCCGGCTAGCCAAAGAGCTCGGCATCCGCCGGATCCTGTGCTATGGCGACTCGGATTTGGTGGTCCAGCAATCATCCGCGATCGATGCCAAGGACGCAAACATGGCGAAGCTACCGCTTCCTCGCTCAGCAAATCAGTGGATACTTTGAAGGGTGCGAAGTTCTCCACGTACCACGGGCCGACAACGAACAAGCAGATGCCCCGCACAAATAGGCTCCACTCGCAAGCTATACCAACCGGCGCTCTCTCCGCCTCCTCAAGCCGCTATCATCGCCGCCTCCAGAGTCCGATTCCATCTTCGTGCTGCTCGACCTTAGTGCAGTCGGATCCGACTTGGGGAACCGAGCAGGCGCTCGGGACTTCGATAGGCGGTTCGGGACTGCCATAGTCGCACCTGCTCGGGACTTCGTAACCCGACCTGTGGACTACGGCAATCGGCCTGGATCGCATCAACACCGCAGCGGTGGCTAACTCCAGCTTCTTCACCACCCAGCCCGCCTCGCCTCAGTTGCAGTAGCCGTGTTGGCTATAGAAGAAATCTCAGCTCCGCCATGGGCCCAGCCCATCCTCAACTTCCCGTAAATGAGAACTGCCACCGACGAGATGGCGGCAAGACAAGTCCAACGTCGAGCCGAGCATACACAATTGTTAACAGAGAGCTCGCCAGCGCAGCGCCACCGAGTTTTCCAGCTGGCCGAGCCGAGAGAAGGGCATAGTAATCCTCAAAGACATTCACCAAGGCGAATGCGGCCACCACGCAGCCTCAAGATCACTTGTTGCCAAAGCTTTCCGCCACGGATTCTTCTGGCCGACTGCTTTGGATGACGCCAAGGAGTTGGTCAAACACTACAAAGGGTGCCAAGTCTTCAGCTCCAAGCAACACCTGCCGGCTGCACTCAAGACCATTCCCTCACTCGCTTTTTTTGCTGTCTGGGATCGGACATGGTGGGCCCGTTCAAGATGATGCATGCGCGGCATGACACATCTACTGCCGCCGGATAAATTTACCAAGTGGATTGAAGCGGCCGATTAAGAAGTTGAATGGGCCGATCGCCATGACATTCATCGCAGATATTACAACTCTCGACGGCATGCCACACAAAGATCATCACCGACAACGGCACAAATTTTGCCAAGGGAGCATTGGCACGTTTCTGCGCGACGCAGGGCATCCGACTGGACCTAGCGTCCATTGCCCACCCGCAGTCAAACGGCATGGTCGAGCGAGCCAACGACCTCATCCTTTCCGACATCAAGCCCGACCGTCGTAAGCATCGAGCGCTCGCCGGCTGTTGGCTCGACGAGCTGCCGCCGTCCTCCTCGAGTCTGCGCAGACTACCCCAACAAGTCAACCGCTTCACTCCTTTCTTCCTTGTATATGGTGCCGAGGCTGTCATCCCAACTGACATCGAGTTCGACTCGCCTCGGGTGACCATGTACACGGAGGCGGAGGCCAAGGAAGCACGAGAAGACGACGTCGACTTGCTGGAAGAAAGCCGGCTGTTAGCCCTCAGCCGGTCCGCCATCTACAACAAGGCATGCGCCGCTACCATAGCCGGAAGGTCAAGCCAAGATCCTTCCAAGAGGGCGACCTTGTGCTCCTGCTGGTCTAGCGAACAGCCGGCCAGCACAAGCTCTCGGCCCCTTGGGAAGGCCCCTTTGTCATCAGCAGAGCGTTGGGAAATGACTCCTACTACCTCATCAACGCAGAGAAGCCGAAGGCACAAAAGAGAGACGATTCCGGCAAGGAGTCGGAACGACCCTGGAACGCCAACCTCCTCCGAAGATTTTACAGTTAAAATGCAGTATGTATCACGCCACCTTTTGTATTAAGTACGAGACAATAGGCCCCCCGAGGAGCACTCGGGGACTGCCATCTTTTATCTATGAATGACGAGTATCATGCTTATGATTTTGTCACAGCATTCATTACCCTCGTCCGGCACCGGGTTCGACCAGTCGGCCCGGGGACTCGCTGCCTTGAGTTATATTCAAGTTCTACCTGCAGTCAGACAAGTAGTGTGCCGACATCCAAGCCCTCTCTTGTCGAATGCCGCAGCTCGAAGAACCGACTGTCCGGCTGGCAAGAGTCAAAGGCAGGAAAGGATTCCCACACGAAAAACAGCTAAGGACTAACAAACTTATATAAGAAAAGCTGGCTTCCTCCCATCGCCGACCGGCTACCAGAGTAGCCGGCCAGCCGGCTTCCCATTCACCTTGCCACAGTCTAAGAAAGCTCAAGTACTTGTCTTCCCAAAAACGGCCAAGTTCCTCCCCAGCCACAGACTGCAGAGTAGCTGTTCGGCTGGGAAGGCGGCAACCAAAGGAAGGCGGCAAAGGAAACAGCCTAAGGACGGAAAGCAAGCTTGAATGAAAGCCAAACACATGCATGATTATATTTACACAAAAGCCTTTGAAAGGCTGACATTCAACATAGTTTGAATACACCCCCAGTGGGTGGAACTGCGCGAGTTTAATAAAAAAAGTCGTTCAAAGAGTAACGGCAGGAAAAGCAAAGAGTGGCAGATCAGGCCAAGGGAGCAATGGGCGAGTCGGGCAGGTCGGCGGAGGCGGCAGTGCGGGACGGAGGAGTGGCCGGCTGGCGGGTCTCGGCATGATCATCACCTCTGGCAGACGGCGCGCTTGCGCGCGCCTCGTTGCTGGAGGCACGATCAAGCTGAAGCTGGCTGGTCGCTTCGCCATCATGTGCGGCGTCTTCGCCGCCCTCCCATTCTTCGTCTTCGCCTTCGTCGCTGGAAGCAATCTCCTCCGCCGAGTCCTCGCCTTCCGCCGGGTTCAGCCCGAACCACTCCTCCGGCTGGGCGATGCCGTTGTCGTTCATCTCAGGAGCGAAAACGCTGGTGTCGGTATATTCGGCGATCGCCGAGGCGCTACCGATGATATCCGCCGCACGCCACCAGCTCTCGCCGCCTCTCGCCGCCAAGTGCTCACCGCCAAGTTAAGCTCGATACCAGGTCGACGAACTCCAGCGCCCGCTTGGCGCCGGACCGAGCTGTGGAAGCCTTCCAAGCCTTAAAGCGGCCGACCGCGACCTCCAGCCAGTCGGCAGTCCGACTAGGGGTGCGGGGAATCACCTCGCCGGGCCAGAGGGCGGTCAGCACTTGCGCCCGGCGCTGAAGGCGGCGGAGCATGCGGTGAGCCGCTGCGCCGGGCTCGATCACCAAGAGCTGCTCCTCAAGCGTCCGCCCAAGATTCTGGCGCGATTCACCTCAGCGCGGGCGGGCCTCGCGATGGGCCTCGATGGCTTGATTGGCGGCGACAGAGTAGCCGGGGAAGTAGTCTGCGCGAAGAGCAAAAAAGCATCTCAGATTCAGAAGATAAACAAGAGAGCAAGGGGCAAGGAGGAAGGCGGCCTACCGTCAATCAGATCCTCGACCCAGCCATAGCCCTCACTCAGCGCTTGCTTCGCTTCGGCCCAGCCCGCCGCTTCGGTCTCGAACTCGGCTTTAAGGGCGGCTTCGCTGTCCTGCGCCTTCATCAGGGCCGCCTTATGACTCTCCTCCTGGTCGGCTAGCTTCTTGGCCAGGCGGTCGCACTCCTGGGCCAAGGCACCGCACTCAGCCTCCTTGGCACGAAGGGCGGTCTGGGCCCCGCCTAGCTGCTCCCTCAAGTCGGCGTTGGCCTCTGCGAGCACGGAGAAAAGGAAAAGCAATAAGGAAGAAGTCGTTGGGAAGATCCGACCCGATCGCCAGCAGATCGGCCCGAATCTCGGGACTACACTCAGCAGGTACTGACGCCGCCCCCACAAGAGATAAAATAAACAAGGCACTCACTCCGACTATTGGTCAGGTCGGTGGTCTTCTGGCTCAGCTCCTGGGCCTGGGAGTTGAAGGCGGTTGCGCGGAGGTTATGATACTCCCGAAAATCAGACGGAATGCGGATGAGAATAAAATAGCAAGCCAAGACTCTATCGGAAGTTCCAAGCCGTCGCTCGCCAAGAGCCGACTTGGAACTCGGGATTACACCAGCAGGTGGTGTGACGCCACTTCACGGAAGAAATCGACCAAGGCCGAAGATCACACGGATGGTCAGCGATCAAGAGAAACTCCTGGGTGTACTGCTGCAGCGAGGCGGCCTAGGTCTGAAGCCGGCGGCGGACCTCCTGCGCCGCCGCGTTTAGATTGTTTGTTCCACCGCTGGGCGTCCACTCGGACGAGCTGGCGCTGGCCGCTTCCAGATCCCGCGCTATTGAGCCGGCGCCGCAGCTTCTCGCGGCTCCGCGCCGGAGGTCGCCTCCTGCAGCGTGCGGGCGAGGCACCGCTGCACCACAAGGTCCGCCCCGCCGCCGACTTCGCCTCACCGGGCTGCTCAGCGGCCGCGCGAGATCGGCCGTTCGGGTTCGTTTCCAATGCGCCGCCATCATGCGCCCCTCTAGGATGATCACGTCGTCGTCCCTCCTCTCCATCACCAGCTGGTCGCGGTCGGCTCCCTCCAACGAGGGCACGGGGACGTCGGGAGCCATGGCACGGAGGGGAATGACGAGCTGCGGAGGTTGGTTGTGCAGAACCTCCGCCTCCCTCTCCGCGGCCGCGGCCTCCGCCTAAGCCTTGGCCGCAGCATCGGCTTGCGCCTCGGCCGACTTCTCCTGCGCCTCTTGGGCGGCCCTCCGCTCCTCCACCTCCTGCTCCTCCCGCTGCCTCCTGCTGCTTCTCTGCTCAAGGCCTCCATGAGGTCGGCACGGGATCCACGGGCGGAATCAAGACCTCCCAATGGTCCGACTATGGAGGCGGCAGCAACTCGCTCGAGGGAAAGCGACGCCCTGATCACAATGTTGGAAATATGCCCTAGAGGCAATAATAAAAGGATTATTATTATATTTCCTTGTTCGTGATAATTGTCTTTTATTCATATGCTATAATTGTATTATCCGGAAATCGTAATACACGTGTGAATACATAGACCACAATATGTCCCTAGTGAGCCTCTAGTTGACTAGCTCGTTGATCAATAGATAGTCATGGTTTCCGACTATGGACATTGGATGTCATTGATAACGGATCACATCATTAGGAGAATGATGTGATGGACAAGACCCAATCCTAAGCATAGCACAAGATCGTAGTTCGCTTTGCTAGAGCTTTTCCAATGTCAAGTATCTCTTCCTTAGACCATGAGATCGTAACTCCCGGATACCGTAGGAGTGCTTTGGTGTACCAAACGCCACAACGAATCGGGTGACTATAAAGGTGCACTACAGGTATCTCCGAAAGTGTCTGGGTTGACACGGATCGAGACTGGATTTGTCACCCGTGTTACGGAGAGGTATCACCGGGCCCACTCGTAGTGCATCATCATAATGAGCTCAAAGTGACCAAGTGTCCGGTCACGGATCATGCATTACGGTACGAGTAAAGTGACTTGCCGGTAACGAGATTGAACGAGGTATTGGGATACCGACGATCGAATCTCGGCAAGTAACATACCGATTGACAAAGGGAATTGTATACGGGTTGTTTGAATCCTCGACATCGTGGTTCATCCGATGAGATCATCGAGGAGCATGTGGAGCCAACATGGGTATCCAGATTCCGCTGTTGGTTATTTCCCGAGAGCCGCCTCGGTCATGTTCACGTGTCTCCCGAACCCGTAGGGTCTACACACTTAAGGTTCGGTGACGCTAGGGGTGTTTTGAATATGAGTATGCAGTAAACCGAATGTTGTTCGAGTCCCGGATGAGATCCCGGACGTCACGAGGAGTTCCGGAATGGTCCGGAGGTAAAGAATTATATATAGGAAGTGTTGTTTCGCCATCGGGAAAGTTTCGGGTCACTCAGATTGTACCGGACCACCGGAAGGGTCCTGGGTCCACCGGGTGGGGCCACCCATCCCGGAGGGCCCCATGGGCTGAAGTGGGAAGGGGAACCAGCCCATAGTGGGCTGGTGCGCCCCCCTTGGCCCACCCCCTGCGCCTAGGGTTGAAACCCTAGGGTGGGGGCCCCACTTGCCTTGGGGGGCACTCCACCCCCCTGGCCGCCGCCCGGGAGATCAGATCTCCAGGGGTCGCCGCCCCTTGGGGCCTATATAAAGGGGGGGGGGCAGCCGCACCCTAAAGTTCCGCGCGCCCCCCCTCCCTACCTCTCCTCCTCCGCCACGAAGCTTGGCGGCCTCGCCGAGATCGCTGCTCCACCACCACCACGCCGTCAGTGCTGCTGCTGAGCCATCTTCTTCAACCTCTCCTTCCCCTTGCTGGATCAAGAAGGAGGAGACGCCATCCGCCTCCGACGTGTGTTGAACGCGGAGGTGCCGTCCGCTCGCACTCGGTCATCGGTGATTTGGATCACGGCGAGTACGACTCCATCATCCACGCTTTAGTGAACGCTCCGCACGCGATCTACAAGTGGTATGTAGATGCAATCTCTCCCATGACTCGTTGTTTAGATGAACTCATAGATGGATCTTGGTGAAACCGTAGGAAAATTTTAATTTTCTGCAACGCTCCCCAACAAAGGGCATCATGAGCTAGGTCTATGCGTAGTTCTCTATTGCACGAGTAGAACACAATTTTGTTGTGGGCGAGATCTTGTCAACTTGCTTGCCGCTACTAGTCTTATCTTGCTTCAGCGGTATTGTGGGATGAAGCGCCCGGACCAACCTTACACGCACGCTTACGTGAGACCGTTCCACCGAATCGACATGCACTAGTTGCATAAGGTGGCTGGTGGGTGTCTGCTCTCCCACTTTAGTTGGAGCGGATTCGATGAAAAGGGTCCTTATGAAGGGTAAATAGAAGTTGACAAAATCACGCTTTGGTTATTCGAGGTAAGAAAACTTTCTTGCTAGAACCCAATTGCAGCCACGTAAAAGATGCAACAACAATTAGAGGACGCCTAACTTGTTTTTGCAGCAATTGTCATGTGATGTGATATGGCCGAAGTTGTGATGAATGATGAATGATATATTGTGATGTATGAGATCATGTTCTTGTAATAGAAATCACGACTTGCATGTCGATGAGTATGACAACCGCAGGAGCCATAGGAGTTGTCTTTATTTTTGTATGACCTGCGTGTCATTGAAGAACGCCATGTAAATTACTTTACTTTATTGCTAAACGCGTTAGCCATAGAAGTAGAAGTAGTCGTTGGCGGACAACTTCATGAAGACACAATGATGGAGATCATGATGATGGAGATCATGGTGTCATGCCGTGACAAGATGATCATGGAGCCCAAGATGGAGATCAAGGAGCTATATGATATTGGCCATATCATGTCACTACTATATAATTGCATGTGATGTTTATTATGTTTATGCATCTTGTTTACTTAGAACGACGGTAGTAAATAAGATGATCCTTATAATAATTTCAAGAAAGTGTTCCCCTAACTGTGCACCGCTGCTAAAGTTCGTCATTTCAAGCACCACGTGATGATCGGGTGTGATAGATCCTTACGCTCACATACAACGGTGTAAGACAGATTTACACATGCAAAACACTTAGGTTAACTTGACGAGCCTAGCATGTACATACATGGCCTCGAACACAAGAGACCGAAGGTCGAACATGAGTCGATGGAAGATACGATCAACATGGAGATGTTCACCGACGATGACTAGTCCGTCTCACGTGATGATCGGACACGCCTAGTCGACTCGGATCATGTAACACTTAGATGACTAGAGGGATGTCAAATCTGAGGGGAGTTCATTAAATAATTTGATTAGATGAACTTAATTATCATGAACATTAGTCTAAAATCTTTGCAAAATGTCTTGTAGATCAAATGGCCAACGCCATGTCACCATGAACTTCAACGCTCTCTAGAGAAAACCAAGCTGAAAGATGATGGCAGCAACTATTCGGACTGGGTCCGAACCCGAGGATCATCCTCATAGCAGCCAAGAAACAATATGTCCTAGAAGCACCGCTAGGTGATGCACCCATCCCAGAGAACCAAGACATTATGAATGCTTGGCAGTCTCGGTCGATGATTACTCCCTCGCTCAAGGCGGCATGCTTTACAGCTTAGAACCGGGCTCCAAAAGCGCTTTGAGCAACACGGAGCATATGAGATGTTCGAGGAGCTGAAAATGGTTTTCCAAGCTCATGCCCGGTCGAGAGATATGAAGTCTCCGACAAGTTCTATAGTTGTAAGATGGAGGAAAACAGTTCTGCACAAGGAGCACATACTCAAAATGTCTGGTTGCACAACCGCTGTACCAGCTGGACATTAACCTCCTGGACGAGGCGGTCATTGACAGAATCCTTCGATCGCTTCCCACCAAGCTACAAGAGCTTTGTGATGAACTACAATATGCAAGGGATGGTGAAGACCATTCCTGAAGTATTCTCAATGCTGAAGTCAGCAGAGGTTGAAATCAAAAAAGAACATCAAGTGTTGATGGTCAATAAAACCACTAAGTTCAAGAAGGGCAAGGGTAAGAAGAACTTCAAGAAGGACGGCAAAGATGTTGCCGCGCCTGCAAGCAAGTTGTCGGAAGAAGTCAAAGAATGGACCCAAACCTGAGACATGGTGCTTTTATTGCAAAGGAAGGGCCATCGAAGCGGAACTGCCCCAAATACTTAGCGGACAAGAAGGCCGCAACACTAAAGGTATATTTGATATACATGTAATTGATGTGTACCTTACCAAGACTGTAGTAACTCCCGGTATTTGATACCGTGCCGTTGTTCATATTTGTAACTCACAGCAGGAGCTGCGGAATAAACGGAGATCGGCGGCGACGAGGTGACGATCGCTGCCGAATGGTTCCAAGGTCGATGTGATCGCCGTGGCACGCTACCTCTACATTTACCTATGGGATTAGTTTTGAACCTCAATAATTGTTATTTAGTGCCAAGTTTGAGCATGAACATTGTATCGGGATCTCGCTTAATGCGAGATGGCTACTCATTTAAATCCGAGAATAATGGTTGTTCTATTTATATGAGAGATATGTTTTATGGTCATGCTCCAATGGTCAATGGTTTATTCTTAATGAATCTCGAGCGTAATATTACACATATTCATAGTGTGAATACCCAAAGATGTAAAGTTGATAACTATAGTCCCACATCCTTGTGGCAATCGCCGCCTTGGTCACATTGGTGTCAAGCGCATGAAGAAGCTCCATTCGATGGACTTTAGAGTCTCTAGATTATGAATCATTTGACACATGCTAACCATGCCTCATGGGCAAATGACCAAGACTCCGCTTCTCCGAACAATGGAGCGAACAACCAACTTATTGGAAATCATACATACCGATGTGTGGGTCCAATGAGCGTTGAGGCTCACGGAGGATATCGTTATGTTCTCACTCTCACCGATGACTTGAGTAGATATGGGTATGTCTACTTGATGAAACACAAGTCCGAGACCTTTGAAAAGTTCAAGGAATTTCAGAATGAGGTAGAGAATCAACGTGACCGAAAAATAAAGTTCTTATGATCGATCGTGGAGGAGAATATTTAAGTCACGAATTTGGTACACACTTAAGGAAATGTGGAATCGTTTCACAACTCACACCGCCTCGAACACCTCAGCGTAATGGTGTGTCCGAACGTCAGAATCGCACTCTATTGGATATGGTGCGATCTATGATGTCTCTTACAGATTTACCGCTATCATTTTGGGGATGCGCCTAGAAACAGCTACATTCACTTTAAATAGGGCACCATCTAAACCGCTGAGACGACACCGTATGAATTATGGTTTGGGAAGAAACCTAAGCTGTCGCTTTCTAAAAGTTTGGGGATGCGATGCTTATGTCAAGAAACTTCAACCTAAAAGCTCGAACCCAAGTCGAAAAATGCGCCTTCATAGGATACCCTAAGGAAACCATTGGGTATACCTTCTACCTTAGATCCGAAGGCAAGATCTTTGTTGCCAAGAACGGATCCTTTCGAAAAAGAGTTTCTCTCGAAAGGAGTAAGTGGAGGAAAGTAGAACTCGATGAAGTACTACCTCTTGAACCGGAAAGTAGTGCAGCTCAGAAAATGTTCCTGTGGTGCCTACACCTACCGGAGAGGAAATTAATGATGATGATCAAGGTACTTCGGATCAAGTTGCTACTGAACTTCAGAGGTCCACAAGGACACGCTCCACACCGAGTGGTTTGGCAACCCTGTCCCGGAAATCATGTTGTTAGACAACGTGAACCTTCAAACTATGAAGAAGCGATGGCGGCCCAGATTCCAACAAATGGCTTGAAGCCATGCAATCCGAGATAGGATCCATGTATGAAAATAAAGTATGGACTTTGACAGACTTGCCCGATGATCGGCGAGCGATAGAAAATAAATGGATCTTTAAGAAGAAGACGGACGCGATGGTAATGTCACCATCTATAAAGCTCGACTTGTCGCTAAGGGTTATCGGCAAGTTCAAGGGATTGACTATGATGAGACTTTCTCTCCCGTAGCGAAGCTTAAGTCCGTCCGAATCATGTTAGCAATTGCCGCATACTATGATTATGAGATATGGCAGATGGACGTCAAGACGGCATTCCTTAACGGTTATCTTAAGGAAGAGGTGTATATGATGCAGCCGGAAGATTTTGTCAACCCTAAGAATGCTAACAAGGTATGCAAGCTCCAGCGATCCATTTATGGGCTGGTGCAAGCATCTCGAGTTAGAACATTCGCTTTGATGAGATGATCAAAGCGTTTGGTTTATGCAGACTTATGGAGAAGCCTCATTTATAAGAAAGTGAGTGGGAGCTCAGAGCATTTCTCATATTATATGTAGATGACATACTTTTGATGGGAAATGATATAGAACTCTTGGACAGCATTAAGGCCTACTTGAATAAAAGTTTTCAATGAAGGACCTTGGAGAAGCTGCTTATATATTAGGCATCAAGATATATAGAGATAGATCGAGACGCCTCATAGGTCTTTCACAAAGCACATACCTTGATAAGATTTTGAAGAAGTTCAAAATGGATCAGTCCAAGAAAGGGTTCTTGCCTCAGACTGCAAGGTGTGAGATTGAGCTCGGCTCAATACCCACCACGGCAAAAGATAAAGAAGAGATGAGCGTCATCCCTATGCCTCGCCATAGGATCTATTATGTATGCCATGCTGTGTACCGACTTGATGTAAACCTTGCCGTAAGTTTGGTAGGAAGGTACCAAAGTAATCCCGCAAGGAACACCGGACAGCGGTCAAGAATATCCTGAAGTACCGAAAAGGACAAAGGACATGTTTCTCGATTATGGAGGTGACAAAGAGCTCGTCAGAAGGGTTACGCCGATGCTAGCTTCGACACAGATCTAGATGACTCTAAGTCACAAACCGGATACGGGTATATGTTGAATGGTGGAGCAGTAAGCTGGTGCAGCTGCAAGCAGAGCGTCGTGGCGGGATCTACATGTGAAGCGGAGTACATGGCAGCCTCGGAGGCAGCACATGAAGCAATATGGGTGAAGGAGTTCATCACCGACCTAGGAGTCATACCCAATGCGTCGGGGCCGATCAAACTCTTCTGTGACAACACTGGAGCTATTGCACTTGCCAAGGAGCCCAGGTTTCACAAGAAGACCATGCACATCAAGAGTCGCTTCAACTCCATCCGTGAAAATGAGCAAGATGGAGACATAGAAATTTGCAAAGTGCATACGGATCTGAATGTCGCAGATCCGTTGACTAAACCTCTTCCATGAAAGCAAAACATGATCAACACCGTAACTCTATGGGTGTTCGATTCATCACAATGTAACTAGATTATTGACTCTAGTGCAAGTGGGAGACTGTTGGAAATATGCCCTAGAGGCAATAATAAAAGGATTATTATTATATTTCCTTGTTCGTGATAATTGTCTTTATTCATGCTATAATTGTATTATCCGGAAATCGTAATACACGTGTGAATACATAGACCACAATATGTCCCTAGTGAGCCTCTAGTTGACTAGCTCGTTGATCAATAGATAGTCATGGTTTCCGACTATGGACATTGGATGTCATTGATAACGGATCACATCATTAGGAGAATGATGTGATGGACAAGACCCAATCCTAAGCATAGCACAAGATCGTAGTTCGCTTTGCTAGAGCTTTTCCAATGTCAAGTATCTCTTCCTTAGACCATGAGATCGTAACTCCGGATACCGTAGGAGTGCTTTGGTGTACCAAACGTCACAACGTATCGGGTGACTATAAAGGTGCACTACGTATCTCCGAAAGTGTCTGCTGGGTTGACACGGATCGAGACTGGATTTGTCACTCCGTGTTACGGAGAGGTATCACTAGGCCCACTCGTAGTGCATCATCATAATGAGCTCAAAGTGACCAAGTGTCCGGTCACGGATCATGCATTACGGTGCGAGTAAAGTGACTTGCCGGTAACGAGATTGAACGAGGTATTGGGATACCGACGATCGAATCTCGGGCAAGTAACATACCGATTGACAAAGGGAATTGTATACGGGTTGTTTGAATCTCGACATCGTGGTTCATCCGATGAGATCATCGAGGAGCATGTGGAGCCAACATGGGTATCCATATCCCGCTGTTGGTTATTGCCCGAGAGCCGCCTCGGTCATGTCTACGTGTCTCCCGAACCCGTAGGGTCTACACACTTAAGGTTCGGTGACGCTAGGGTTGTATGAATATGAGTATGCAGTAAACTGAATGTTGTTCGGAGTCCCGGATGAGATCCCGGACGTCACGAGGAGCTCCGGAATGGTCCGGAGGTAAAGAATTATATATAGTAAGTGTTGTTTCGGCCATCGGGAAAGTTTTGGGGTCACCCGGTATTGTACCGGGACCACCGGAAGGGTCCCGGGGGTCCACCGGGTGGGGCCACCCATCCCGGAGGGCCCCATGGGCTGAAGTGGGGAGGGGAACCAGCCCATAGTGGGCTGGTGCGCCTGCTGGCCCACCCCGCGCCTAGGGTTGAAACCCTTGGGGGGGCGCCCACTGCCTTGGGGGCACTCCACCTCCGCCGCCGCCCCACAGATCAGATCTCCAGGGCCGCCCCTGGGGCCCTATATAAAGGGAGGGGGAGGGCAGCCGCACCTGAAGTTCTCGCGCCTCCTCCCCTGCTACACCTCTTCCTCCTCCGTCATGAGCTTGGCGGCCCCTGCCGAGTCTCGTTGCTCCACCACCACCACGCCGTCGTGCTGCTGCTGGAGCCATCTTCTTCAACCTCTCCTTCCCCTTGCTGGATCAAGAAGGAGGAGACGCCATCCGCCCGCACATGTGTTGAACGCGGAGGTGCCGTCCGCTCGCACTCGGTCATCGGTGATTTGGATCACGGCGAGTACGACTCCATCATCCACGCTCTAGTGAACGCTTCCGCACGCGATCTACAAGTGGTATGTAGATGCAATCTCTCTCCCATGACTCATTGCTTAGATGAACTCATAGATGGATCTTGGTGAAACCGTAGGAAAAATTTTAATTTTCTGCAACGTTCCCCAACACACAAGTTAAGAAAAAGGCTCAGAAGAAGCCCCAGCTCAAGAAGGCAATAATCAAAAAGAAGCACAAGATACTCAATACTTACGCCGAGACCGCTTGTGGTTGCTTCACCACTTTGCGGAAGCGGACCGCCTTCGCAGCCGCCTCGTCCCGTTTGGTCGCCGCCGCAGAGCCCCTGGGTTTCTTCGGCCGGCTACCAAAGAGGCCCGACCTGCCCGGCGTTTGGCGCGCCGACCCGAAAGCGGCCGGCGCGGCAGAAGGTCCCGCGCCAAGGCGATCACCCGCCGGCTGGCGGCGCGGATTGGCCTCGGCCTCGTCATCATCCGGTCAGTCTCCAAAGCCGACCGTAAGCTCGAGGCCGCCTGCCTCTCCGCCGACACTGACTACGACGTCATCCATGGCGGCCGCCCCCAGATCAGGGTCGTCAAGGTCGTCCACCATGCGGTCGGCCATGAACTGGCGCTCCGGCCCTGCGACCCTGGTCGCTGGTGGAAGAAGGGGATTCTGCTCAAAGCCAAGCCGGCTGGTCAGAAGTCGGTCATCATAAACCCGGCAACAAAGAAAGAAGAGAAGAAGGAAAACTTACCACAGGCGGGGGATCGGCCCGAGAGTACGGCGCCTTGTCGTACCGCCACTCCTCGGTGAGCTTGCAGTTGGAGATGTAGTTCACCATGTAAGACACCTCGTCGTGAGGCATCTCCCTGGTGCTCAGCCGGCACGGATCGAAGCGGCCGCTCATCTGGCAGACCATGTGTGGCCGGCTACGGAGCGGGAGCACCCGGCGCTCCACGAAGGCGGCGACCAGGTCGGCACCGACCAAGCCTTTCGATTGGATCATCACCCGAAGCCGGGTGACGGCAGTGTTCCCGGCCAGAGAGAGCGACCTGGCTCGGTAGGACCAGGCCTTCTGCCTCCCAGCCGGCGGGCCGGCTACGTAAGGCGGCAGGTTGACGAAGTCGCCTTGCGAGGCGGCGTTCTTCACGTAGAAGTACGACTGCTGCCAGAGCTTCACCGACTGGATCAGCGGGATAGGCGGAAAGGGATTGTTGTCGGCCGTCCTCAGCATGGCAATGAAGGCACCGCAGGGGGCGGGCACACCCGCGGAGACAGTGCCGAGCTTGCACTGGAAGAACTCCGCAAAAAGCTCGAGAGTGGGGAGGACGCCGAGGAAGCCCTCGTACAGGGTGACGAAGGCCGACAGCAGCATCACCATATTGGGGGTGAGATGATGCGGCTGGAGGCGGTAGAATTCCAGGAAGGAGCGGAAGAACCCGCTCGCTGGCAGGCCGAGGCCGCGCAGGCAGTGCGAGCGGAAGATGACCCGCTCGTCATCCTCCGGCGCCGGCGAAACCTCCCCCTCCGGCGAGAGGAGGGTCTTCACGTGGCGCTCGCTCGGCAACCGCCGCGTCCGGCGAAGCCAATCGATGTGGTCCTCATGGACGTTGAAGCCGTCCCACGAGCTCGACAGCGCCATGGGAGCAAGGAAGAAGTGAGAAAGGCACGGCGGCGGAGAGCGCGCAACCACGCTGCGGCGGAATGGCGGCAAGTCAAGAATGCCGACGGCAGAACCGCCCGGCGGCGAGGCACTGCGACGGCAGAAGGAGGAAGAAAGGAGTAGGAGGAAGGATGGGGTGAGGACAAGCGCGCGAGCCCCTGCCGCTCCCCCTCCTCCCCCTACTTATAGGCTTGAGGGGCGGAGCCGAGGAGGCGAGGCGTGGGGGAACGTGGGATTAACTGCGCCCACTCCCCCCACGACCCGCGATTATCGCGCCTTAAAGACGTGGCAAAACCGCCACGAGAAGGCAAGCAGTCCGATCGGTCCGCAGAGGATCCGCACATGGGCCGAGGCCTAGGTGTGGCGGGCCCACCTGCGGGCGACGCCTCGTCACAAGGTAACGACAGCCTTTTGGCCACGTGGCGCGTGGAGTGGCGCGCGGTCAACGCGCGACTCGGCGTGTGTTTTCACCTTCCGGCTGTGGAACTCCCCGAACACGGCGCACTCATTCAAGGCCAGCTCCTAGTTGTCGGCTCCTCAGAATAGGAAGCTGATCGAGCTTCTCGTCGTCTTCTCAGCCTCAAAGCTCAATCAGCTTTGGGGACTACTGTTGGAGATATTGACCATGGGTAGCCTAGCCGGCTCCCCCTGGGGCTTCTGAAAAAATTTATGAGCCACCCAAGTCCTCCATCCTCCAGGACGCGGGGCCGCCTCCCTCCCGCCGGCTAACTCTCCGACCGGCTTCCGGGAGGCGGCCCAGCCCCCAAAACCTCCAGGCAGGAGGCCACAAGAGGGCCGACTCCCCCAAGAGCCGGCCACCAGAGGGCCGACTCTGCGAAGCCGGCCACAAGGAAGCCGACTCCAGGGAGCCGGCTCCCCAGCAGGCGGCCAAGGCCACACCCTCAGAGTCTGCACCCACATAACGACGATGAGACGGGGCATGGCTACAATGAAGCCTGCCACCCCCGCATCCCGGAGCGTGCATGACCACAGTGCGCCGTACGGGGCGGCCATCACCCGTCCGGCGCGGCACTGTAGCCATGTTGACCATGACGTCACCCACGACGGGTTGTCAGTCCGACCCACAGGCGGCGGGCCCCTCCGGCCAGAGAGATACCCGGAGGCGGCCCGGCCTCCCCAAGTCGACCTGAGGCGTAGCCGGCTCTCCACAGCCGGTTGGTTCCCTCCCTCGAAGGAAGCGCCCCATTAAGGAGACAAGACGAGGTGAGGCTACAGTGATCGCCGCCAAGGCAGCGGCACTGTAGCCACGCTTACCCCGACAAAGCCCTCGTCACCGGGACCGAGGCAACAGTAACCAGCCCCCGACAAAGCCCTTGGCGGTGGGGCCAGCTTGTCGACCAAGAAGTCGGCAGCCGGCGGGACCCACCAGTCGGCGGGACCCAGCTGCTAGCAGAGAAGTCGGCAAGCGTAGTCACTGACGGCTGGGGCCTACACCCAGCCGGATTACCATTGTACCCCCGGGGGGTAGGCCTATATAAACCCCCCGGGGCACCCATGCAAAGGGTTGATCTCTTAGAACTTTAGACACCACGTAGAGAGAAGAGGAGAGCTAGCCGGGCCCTTCTTTTCCTCTCACCGAACAGCTCAAGGAGCCTCTTGTAGCTACTTGTTCATCTAGTGATCATGCGGAGACCCCGCAGAGCAGTAGTAGGGGTGTTATCTCCACGGAGAGCCCTGAAGCTGGGTAAGATTCGCCGACGTGCATGTCTTCGCCTCATCCCGCTTCCAGGCACCGGCGACGTCTTATTGGCTCCCACAATGATAAGCCACCCGATGGCATATGTCGCACCTACCACCCGATAGGTCCGCTTATCGGTGGACTTGGGCCCTGACTTCGACGCCTCGGCATCGCCGCTGCATGCGCGCTGTCCGAGCCAGGCAGGTCCGCTCGTTCCGTCCCCAATCCGGGATCATGCAGCCCGACCCCACCCGGCTACACCCCCATGCAGCACACCGCTTTGGTCCCGGGGCAGGGTTACGTCGCCCGCTTCGGCCCCCACGCCCATGCTGCTGCCTGCCTACAGTCCCCACCTCCCGCTGCGCTTCAGCAGGTGCTATCGCAGATTCGTGAGCACATCCGTGCCCCACTGCTACCGTTGCCCGACGTGCAGCGGAGTCGACGCAGACGGCCTATCGTCCCGGAGGGGATGTGTCGCCGCAGCGCGCGGCTTCAAAAGAACGTGCAACGCCTTCCCTCCTCCTACGTCAAGCGCGCTCAGCGGGTGTTGATGTCCAAGATGGGCATTTGCGAGATTGAGGATGAAGCCCCCATGGATTGTTTGCAGAAATACGCCGAGCTCTTCCAAAGCCCCCTTCCCCCGCGTCGCATCGACGCCTTAGCGCGTCTTTTTTCCCTGGATGTGCCCCTCGGCAAGGCTTCGCTGTCCCTAGAATTCTAAGGGGCCAACACGGTGGATTGTAGGCGTTTCGATGGATAATACAAATCATAACATCATTGTTGGAACATCCGTGGGCTGAACAATTCGGCTAGGGGCGCGACCTTGAGAAGTGTCGTTGAGGAGGCGGCGGCCTCGGTGGTGTGCATCCTCGAATCCAAGCTAGCGGTGGTGGATCAATGCATGATACCTCCCTGTTGGGCATGAAATTTGATGCGTACGTGGCACTACCTGCGCAGGGCACGGCAGGCGGAATCATTGTGGCTTGGGACTCTTCGGTGCTCTTGGTGCCTGCCTTCCGCATCGACCAATTCTCAGTCACGGTTGAGATGGCCTTTGGGGGTGGCAACCAGTGGACCATGATCACGGTCTATGGGCCGACGGACGACGCGCTCAAGGCGCATTTCTTGGATGAGCTGCGCATGATCCACGCGGCATGCGCCGACCCATGGGCGGTAGCGGGTGATTTCAACCTCATAGTTGACGCAGCGGATAAGAACAACAATTTGTTAAACAGACGCATGATGGGCCGTTTTCGCCACCTCCTAAATGACTTGGAGCTCAAGGAATCTTGTCTCACTGGGCGAAGGTACACCTGGAGCAACGAGAGACGCCAGCCCACCCTCGAGAAGATTGATCGCTGGTTCTCCACGTCGGACTGGGACGCGGGACACCCGGATCATCTGCTGCAAGCGCTGTCTTCGTCCATCTCTAATCATTGCCCCCTGCTTATGGCTACCAACGTCTCCCTCCACCGCAAGGCTCGCTTCCACTTCCAAAGCTTTTGGCCAGCCATCCCCGGGTTCCACGAGGTGGTGGCCGCGAGCTGGCACTCTCTCCCGCTG
This sequence comes from Aegilops longissima, assembly GCA_021605205.1. Lineage (NCBI taxonomy): Eukaryota > Viridiplantae > Streptophyta > Magnoliopsida > Poales > Poaceae > Aegilops > Aegilops longissima. The sequence continues at coordinate 586,230,822 of CM038681.1, read as the reverse complement.
AAGTCAAACCCGTTTGTCGATCTCTTCCTACGTCTGAAGGCCACGGCAAAAGCGCTCTCCAAGTGGAGCCAATCCAGGATTGGCAATATCAAGGACCAGATCCTGCTAGCGAATGAACTCATCCTATGCTTCGACAAAGCGCTAGACGCCAGGGCGCTCTCGGACGGTGAGGCTTGGCTGCGCCGACAGCTAAAAAGGAAAGTGCAAGGGTTGGCCTCGCTTCAGCGGACGATCGCTAGGCAGAAATCTCGCATCTTGTGGCTGAAAGAAGGCGAGGCCAGCGAGAGATTCTTCAAGATCTTCGCCAGCCACCGGCGGAGGAGGAACCACATCTTCAAGCTCAAAGACGGCAGTGCTGAGGCATCTTCTCGAGAGGGCATGTGTGCGCTTGCAGGGGGATACTACGCAAATCTGTTGGGGGTCCCAGTGAGCAGGCGGCACACTTTGTGCCTTCCATCGCTCGGGCTACCAAGCGTGGACGCATCGGCGCTCGAAACCCCGCTCACTGAAGAGGTCATTTGGAACACGATCAAGAGCATGCAACCAGACAAGGCCCCAGGACCCGATGGTTTCACCACGACATTCTACCAATCCTGTTGGTCCATCATTAAGGATGTGGTGATGAAGGCGGTGCGTGCCTTTGACGGTGCTGATGGCAGAGGCATGGAGCGGTTAAACGAGGCATTCATCGTGCTTCTGCCAAAGAAGGAAGGGGCGCTAGACATCAAGGATTTCAGACCCATTAGCCTCGTCCACAGCTTTGCCAAGATCGTGGCAAAGGCCATGTCTGCGGAGCTAGCACCTCTCGTCCCGAAGCTGGTTGACCAGAATCAAAGTGCCTTCATTGCGGGTCGATCCATCCTCGACAACTTCATGTTGGTGCAGCAATCGGTTCGCTCGCTCCACCGCAAGAGAGTACCGGCAATCATCTTCAAGATTGATATCGCTAAAGCCTTCGATAGCGTCTCATGGCAGTTCCTCCTGGAAATTTTGGCTCACCGCGGGTTCGGGCCTAGGTGGAGGCAGAGGCTCACCACTCTCCTCTCTACTGCAAGCACGCAAGTTCTCGCTCACGGAACGCCAGCGAAAAGCTTCGCATGGCAAGGGACTGCGGCAAGGGGATCCCATCTCCCCCTTGCTTTTCATCATCGTCATGGACGTTCTCACAGCGATGTTCAGGAAGGCGAAGGAGGCGGGCCTCTTCGCCTCGCTTCAAAATTGCGGCATTCACCACCGTCTCTCGCTGTACGCGGACGACACCATCTTGCTCCTCAGGCCGTCGGTGGCTGAGATGGACGCGGCAAAGCAGCTCCTGGAGTTGTTTGGGGAGGCCACGGGGCTGCGGTGCAATTTCTTGAAGAGCTCCATCTCCACGATCCGTTGTCAGGAGGAATACATTCAGCAGCTCCTCGCTCTGGCCGGCTGCAAATTCCAGGCGCTACCTATCACATACCCCGGCCTTCCTCTTTCGCTTCGGGCCCTGACCCGTTCGGAGCTTCAACCCCTCATTGATCGGATCGCGGCGCAGCTGCCAACTTGGAAAGCGGGCTGATACGTCTCCAACGTATCTATAATTTTTGATTGCTCCATGCTACTTTATCTACTGTTTTGGACTATAATGGGCTTTATTTTCCACTTTTATATTACTTTTGGGACTAACCTATTAACCGGAGGCCCAGCCCAGAATTGTTGATTTTTGCCTTTTTCAGTATTTCGAAGAAACAAAATATCAAACGGAGTCCAAACGGAATGAAACCTTCGGAAACGTGATTTTCTCACCGAACGTGATCCAGGAGACTTGGACCCTATGCCAAGGAACATCGGAGGCGGTCACAAGGGTGGGGGGCGCCCCCCCTAGGGCGCGCCCCCCTGCCTCGTGGGCCCCCTGATGCTCCACTGATGTACTCCTTCCTCCTATACATACCTACGTACCCCCAAACGATCAGAACATGAGCCAAAAACCTAATTCCACCGCCGCAACTTCTTGTATCCACGAGATCCCATCTTGGGGCCTGTTCCGGAGCTCCGTCGGAGGGGGCATCCACCACAGAGGGCTTCTACATCAACACCATAGCCTCTCCGATGAAGTGTGAGTAGTTTACTTCAGACCTTCGGGTCCATAGCTAGTAGCTAGATGGATTCTTCTCTCTTTTTGGATCTCAATACAATGTTCTCCCCCTCTCTCGTGGAGATCTATTCGATGTAATCTTCTTTTTGCGGTGTGTTTGTTGAGATCGATGAATTGTGGGTTTATGATACAGCTTATCTATGAATAATATTTGAATCTTCTCTGAATTTTTTTATGTATGATTGAGTTATCTTTGCAAGTCTATTCAAATTATCCGTTTGGTTTGGCCAACTAGATTGGTAGTTCTTGCAATGGGAGAAGTGCATGGCTTTGGGTTCAATCTTGCGTGTCCTTACCCAAGGATGTAAAGGGTTGCAAGGCACGATTGTATTGTTGCCATCGAGGATAACAAGATGGGGTATTTATCATATTGCATGAATTTATTCCTCTACGTCATGTCATCTTGCTTAAGGCGTTACTCTGTTTTTAACTTAATACTCTAGATGCATGCTGGATAGCGGTCGATGAGTGGAGTAATAGTAGTAGATGTAGAATCGTTTCGATCTACTTGTCTCGGACGTGATGCCTATATACATGATCATACCTAGATAACCTCGTAACTATGCTCAATTCTGTCAATTGCTCAATAGTAATTTGTTCACCCGCCGTAGAATACTTATGCTCTTGAGAGAAGCCACTAGTGAAACCTATGGCCCCCGGGTCTATTCTCATCATATCAATATCTATCGCTTTTATACTTGCTTTGTTTTTACTTTACCTTTTACTTTTCACTTTGCATCTATATACCAAAAATACCAAAAATATTATCTCTATCAGATCTCACTCTAAATAAGTGACCGTGAAGGGATTGACAACCCCTAATCACGTTGGTTGCGAGTAGCTATCGCTTTGTGCAGGTACGAGGACTTGTGCGTGGTCTCCTCTTGGATTGATACTTTGGTATTCAAAACCGAGGGAAATACTTACGCCATCAGGCTGCATCATCCTCTCCTCTTCGGGAAAACCAACGCAAGCTCAAGACGTAGCAAGAAGGATTTCGGCGCCGCTGCGGGAGTCTACTGAAAAAGTCAACATACCAAGTACCCATCACAATCCCTATCTCTCGCATTACATTATTTGCCATTTGCCTCTCGTTTTCCTCTCCCCACTTCACCCTTGCCGCTTTATTCGCCTCTCTTTCCCAATCTCCTCCTCTTTTTCCCGTTGCCTTTTCCTCGTCCGCTTGTTTGCTCGTGTGTTGGATTGCTTGTTTGTCGCGGTGGCCCTACCTAAATTTTGTGATCTTCACCTTAAAAGGCTAGAGGAGATCGAAAACAATGTCAGGAAGTTTATGGTTTTGCAATTTGAGCATAATAATTTCTTTAGAAACGAGCTTAAGGAACAAAAGAGTTTTATTAGTTATATGAATAAAGAGCTCGATGATATGTCCAAAGAATTTGATGGTATAAGAGCCCAAATTGCTCGTCTTGAAAAGATGACCGCTGAAATTTCGGATATGCAAGCTACCTTAGTCAATAAGATGGCCGCTAAACCAAATTCCTATGAAAATCTAGATGAAGATCTAAAAGTTATTGATGTGTCCCCTATTAAATCTTTGTTTTGCAATATGAATCTTGATGAAACTGAATATGATCTTCCGTTACCTATAAGGTGTTCTAAGAATTCAGAGTTTTTAGATCTTGATGATGAAATTGATAAAAGTGGGATTGAAAGAAATAAAAATCTAGATGTTGCTAAACCCACTATATTGGATCTCAAGGAATTTAATTATGAAAATTGCTCTTTAATTGATTGTATTTCCTTGTTGCAATCCGTGCTAAATTCTCCTCATGCTTATAGTCAAAATAAAGCCTTTACCGAACATATTGTTGATGCCTTGATGCAATCTTATGAAGAAAAACTTGAGTTGAAAGTTTCTATCCCTAGGAAACTCTATGATGAATGGGAACCTATTACCAAAATTAAAATTAAAGATTATGAGTTTCATGCTTTGTGTGATTTGGGTGCTAGTGTCTCCACTATTCCCAAAACTTTGTGTGATTTGCTAGATTTCCGTGACTTTGATGATTGCTCTCTAAACTTGCATCTTGCGGATTCCACTATTAAAAAGCCTATGGGAAGAATTAATAATGTTCTTATTGTTGCAAATAGGAATTATGTGCCCGTAGATTTTATCGTTCTTGATATAGATTGCAATCCTTCATGTCCTATTATTCTTGGTAGACCTTTCCTTAGAACGATTGGTGCAATTATTGATATGAAGGAAGGGAATATTAAATTCCAATTTCCATTAAATAAAGGCATGGAACACTTACATAGAAAGAAAATAAAATTACCATATGAATCTATCATGAGAGCCACTTATGGATTGCCTACCAAAGATGGCAATACCTAGATCTATCCTTGCTTTTATGCCTAGCTAGGGGCGTTAAACGATAGCGCTTGTTGGGAGGCAACCCAATTTTACTTTTAATTTTTTTTGTTTTTGTTTTTTTTTTGGAATAAATAATCCATCTAGCCTCTGTTTAGATGTGGTTTTATCTTTTAATTAGCGTTTGTGCCAAGTTAAACCTATTGGATCTTTTAGGATGATAGTTATTTGATTTTGCTGTAATTTCCAGAAACTTTGCGCTCAGTGCCCGAATTGTTAAAAATCACCAGAACGTGATAAAATACTGATTACAATTGCTAATGATCAATAAACAAATTTTACAGGTCGTCTAATTTTGGTAGAATTTGTTGGGTTCCAGAAGTTTGCGTTAGTTAGAGATTACTACAGACTGTTCTGTTTTTGACAGATTCTGTTTTGCGTGTGTTGTTTGCTTATTTTGATGAATCTATGGCTAGTAAAATAATATATGATCCATAGAGAAGTTGGAATACAGTAGGTTTAACACCAATATAAATAAAGAATGAGTCCATTACAGTACCTTAAAGTATTCTTTTGTTTTCTTTCTCTAACGGAGCTCATGAGATTTCTATTGAGTTTTGTGTTGTGAAGTTTTCAAGTTTTGGGTGAATTCTTTTGATGGATTATGGAACAAGGAATGGCAAGAGCCTAAGCTTGGGGATGACCATGGCACCCCCAAGATAATCCAAGGACACCAAAAATTCAAAGCTTGGGGATGCCCCGGAAGGCATCCCCTCTTTCGTCCACTTCCATCGGTAATTTACTTGGAGCTATATTTTTATTCACCACATGATAAGTGTTTTGCTTGGAGCGTCTTGTATTATTTGCGTCTTTGCTTGTTAGTTTACCACAATAATCCTTGTTGTACACACCTTTTGAGAGAGCCATACATGAATTGGAATTTGATAGAATACTCTATATGCTTCACTTATATCTTTTGAGCTTGATAGTTTTGCTCATAATGCTTCACTTATATCTTTTGAGCGTGATAATTTTTGCTCTAGTGCTTCACTTAGATCTTTTAGAGCACGGTGGTGGATTTGTTTTAAAGAAACTTGATCTCTCATGCTTCACTTAGATTATTTTGAGAGTCGTTAATAGCATGGTAATTTTCTTAATGTTAATATACTTGGTATTCAAGATATGTGAAACTTTCTTTTGAGTGCGTTGAATACTAAGATAAGTTTGATGCTTGATAATTGTTTTGAGATATGAAGATGGTGATATTATAGTCATGCTAGTTGAGTAGTTGTGAATTTAAAGAATACTTGTGTTGAAGTTTGTGATTCCCGTAGCATGCACGTATGGTGAACCGTTATGTGATGAACTCGGAGCATGATTTATTTATTTATTGTCTTCCTTATGAGTGGCGGTCGGGGATGAGCGATGGTCTTTTCCTACCAATCTATCCCCCTAGGAGCATGCATGTAATACTTTGCTTTGATAACTTCTAGATTTTTGCAATAAGTATATGAGTTCTTTATGACTAATGTTGAGTCCATGGATTATACGCATTTTTTCCCATCCTTCCACCATTGCTAGCCTCTCTAATACCGCGCACCTTTCGTCGGTATCATACACCCACCATATATCTTCCTCAAAACAGCCACCATACCTACCTATTATGGCATTTCCATAGCCATTCCGAGATATATTGCCATGCAACTTTCCACCGTTCCATTTATTATGACACGCTCCATCATTGTCATATTGCTAGCATGATCATGTAGTTGACATCGTATTTGTGGCAAAGCCACCTTTCATAATTCTTTCATACATGTCACTCATGAATCATTGCATATCCCGGTACACCGCCAGAGGCATTCATATAGAGTCATATTTTGTTCTAAGTATCGAGTTGTAATTGTTGAGTTGTAAGAAAAATAAAAGTGTGATGATCATCATTATTAGAGCATTGTCCCAAGTGAGGAAAGGATGATGGAGACTATGATTCCCTCACAAGTCGGGATGAGACTCCGGACAAAAAATAAAAAAAGGCCATAAAAAAAGAGAAAAGGCTCAAATAAAAAAATGAGAGAAAAAGAGAGAAGGGACAATGTTACTATCCTTTTACCACACTTGTGCTTCAATGTAGCACCAAGATCTTCATGATAGAGAGTCTCTCATTCTGTAACTTTCATATATTAGTGGGAATTTTTCATTATAGAACTTGGCTTGTATATTCCAATGATGGGCTTCCTCAAATGCCCTAGGTCTTCATGAGCAAGCAAGTTGGATGCACACCCACTTAGTTTCTTTTGTTGAGCTTTCATATACTTATAGCTCTAGTGCATCCGTTGCATGGCAGTCCCTACTCACTCACATTGATATCTATTGATGGGCATCTCCATAGCCCGTTGATACGCCTAGTTGATGTGAGACTATCTTCTCCCTTTTTGTCTTCTCCACAACCGTTCTATTCCACATATAGTGCTATATCCATGGCTCACGCTCATTAATTGCGTGAAGATTGAAAAAGTTTTAAAAATGTTAAAGTATGAAACAATTGCTTGGCTTGTCATCGGGGTTGTGCATTTAAATATTTTGTGTGGGGAAGATGGAGCATAGCCAGACTATATGATTTTGTCGGGATAACTTTCTTTGGCCATGTTATTTTGAGAAGACATAATTGCTTAGTTAGTATGCTTGAAGTATTATTATTTTTATGTCAATATGAACTTTTGTCTTGAATCTTTCGGATCTGAATATTCATACCATGATTAAGAAGATTTACATTGAAATTATGCCAAAGTATCACTCAGCATCAAATATTCTCTTTTATCATTTACCTTTCGAGGACAAGCAGGAATTAAGCTTAGGGATGCCTCGATACGCTCCAACGTATCTATAATTTTGATTGCTCCATGCTACTTTATCTACTGTTTTGGACTATAATGGGCTTTATTTTCCACTTTTATATTACTTTTGGGACTAACCTATTAACCGGAGGCCCAGCCTGTAATTGCTGTTTTTGCCTTTTCAAGATTTCAAGATACGAGAATATCAAACGGAGTCCAAACGGAATGAAACCTTCGAAACGTGATTTTCTCACCGAACGTGATCCAGAGACTTGGACCCACGCCAAGGAACATGGGAGGCGGTCACGAGGTGGGGGCGCGCCCTAGGCGCGCCCTGCCTCGTGGGCCCCGATGCTCCACCGACGCATTCTTCCTCCTATATATACCTCGCACTTCAAACGATCGTAACAGGAGCCAAAACCTAATTCCACCGCCGCAACTTCCTCAGATCCACGAGATCCCATCTTGGGGCATGTTCCGAGTCCGTCGGAGGGGGCATCCACCACGGAGGGCTTCTACATCAACACCATAGCCTCTCTGATGAAGTGTGAGTAGTTTACTTCAGACCTTCGGGTCCATAGCTAGTAGCTAGATGGCTTCTTCTCTCTTTGGATCTCAATACAATGTTCTCCCCCTCTCTCGTGGAGATCTATTCGATGTAATCTTCTTTTTGCGGTGTGTTTGTTGAGACCGATGAATTGTGGGTTTATGATCCAGCTTACCTATGAATAATATTTGAATCTTCTCTAAATTTTTTATGTATGATTGAGTTATCTTTGCAAGTCTCTTCAATTATCCGCTTGGTTTGGCCAACTAGATTGGTAGTTCTTGCAATGGGAGAAGTGCATGGCTTTGGGTTCAATCTTGCGTGTCCTTACCCGAAAGGATGTAAAGGGTTGCGAGGCACGTATTGTATTGTTGCCATCGAGGATAACAAGATGGGGTATTTATCATATTGCATGAATTTATTCCTCTACATCATGTCATCTTGCTTAAGGTGTTACTCTGTTTTTAACTTAATACTCTAGATGCATGCCGGATAGCGGTCGATGAGTGGAGTAATAGTAGTAGATGCGAATCGCTTGATCTACTTGTCTCGGACGTGATGGCCTATATACATGATCATACCTAGATAACCTCATAACTATGCTTAATTCATCAATTGCTCAACAAGAATTTGTTCACCCACCGTAGAATACTTATGCTCTTGAGAGAAGCCACTAGTGAAACCTATGGCCCCCGGGTCTATTCTCATCATATCAATCTCTATCGCTTTTATACTTGCTTTGTTTTTACTTTACCTTTTACTTTTCACTTTGCATCTATATACCAAAAATATTATCTCTATCAGATCTCACTCTCGTAAGTGACGGTGAAGGGATTGACAACCCCTAATCGCGTTGGTTGCGAGTAGCTATCGCTTTGTGCAGTACGAGGGACTTGTGCGTGGCCTCCTCTTGGATTGATACCTTGGTTCTCAAAACTGAGGGAAATACTTACGCCATCGTGCTGCATCATCCTCTCCTCTTGGGGAAAACCAACGCAAGCTCAAGACATAGCACTGGCCTCCTCCGTCGGTCCGGCAGACTCACCCTCGTCAACTGCAGGCTATCGGCGATGCCAATCTTCCACCTTATGGCACTTGACCTGCCGCCCTGGTTCTTCAAATGCATCGACAAGCTTCGCAGAGGATTCTTCTGGTGTGGCGTTGAGGACGCAAAGGGGGGCTGCCTCGTCGCTTTGGCATATTGTCTGCTCGCCTAAAATCTACGGTGGCCTGGGCGTCCTCAACCTGCGTCTGCTAAACCAGTCCCTGCGCTTACGATGGCTTTGGCCGCAGAAGACAGTGTTGGACACACCATGCGGTGGCTTGAGCGTTGCCGTCTTGACGGAGGCCGCAAGGCTGGGCACTGCGGCGCTTCGGTGTGACCTTGGGGATGGACGCAACATGAGCTTCTGGTTCGACCCGTGGCTTGATGGACGCCCCTTGGTGCAGCGGGCGCCCAATCTTTTCGCGCACGTCAGGCCTGCGGGACGTAAACTAACAGTCGCCACCGCGCTGCATGGGCACTCATGGGTGGACTCGATCCGTGGCACGCCTTCGGTTCCAGCGATCGCTGAATTCCTGCTGCTCTAGGATGAGGTGCACGGGGTGTCCCTCTCGGATTCCCCTGACTCCTCCTGGCGTCTGGGCACGGCGGGGCGATACTCTTCCCGCGACACTTATGCTGCCTTCTTCTTTGGGAGAGAGTTCGAGCCCTGCGCCGAGGAGATCTGGCACGCGGGGGCTCCCCTGGAGATAAAAATCTTCGCCTGGCTGGCGGTGCGCGAGCGACTGTGGACGGCTGACAGACTCGCCCGGCGGAACCTGCCACACACTAGGACATGCCAGCTATGCTGCCAACACGACGAAGACACATCTCACATGCTACTGGGCTGCTCGTTCTCGCGCGGGATTTGGTACCACATGCTACTGCCTATGGGCCTGCATCGCTTCACCCCGGATGGGATGAGCAGACTACCGGATTGGTGGCCGCAAGTGGCAAAGGCGTGCACGGCCAGGCTATCCAAGCAAACAAATACCACGATCCTGGCCACACTCCGGTTCATCTGGCTGGAGCGCAACTGCCGTGTGTTCGAGCGCAAGAGTTCTCCTCCGAGCTACACTTTAAATCTCATCAGAGCCGAGCTCCACCTCTGGACTATGGCTAGGGTAGACAGCGGCCATGCCTTCCAAATTCATTAGGCCATAGCGCATGCCGACGTGGCGGACATCACAGTGTAACCATGGTGTAATTTCATGACGCTTCTTCCTCCTCTTAATTGAAAAGACATGCAATGCTCCTGCATGTTCTTGAAAAAAGTGCCTTTTACGGCATCTGGCAACAGTTTGCAAAGATCGCGTTACAAACATCTGTCTGGTACAATGTCACTAGGACGCTATTGCATGCTGATGTCAAAGTTAGCTACTCTACTAGGGAGAAGATATCGAATCTTGCGGTAGCTGCCATGCATGATGAGACAGAGCTACAGTGCCGCTCCTAGAAAGATCGAGGCGTGCAACCGCAAATAGTGTAAGACCGGCCCAATCATTCGCGTGCTTAGCTCGCTCGTCGTACCTACCTATACCCTACAGCTTCAGTCTTGATGCTGCCCTGTGCGCCTCCGGCACGCTCCCTGTGCCTCTGGGTGCCCATGCGTGATCCCCTTAAACCCGGTGCCACGTACGTATGCAGATGGAGATCAGATCCATGGATACTCCACGGCGTTGTGCGTGCATGCATGCATGCAAATCTGATGGGCCAACCGTCGATGCAGCCGATCAGATGGGCGCGCGCGGAAGGCCGGCCCATGCATGTCGGCCCTTGGCGCCGTCGGGAGCAACCGAAACACGCGCGCACCCAGCAGATCCATCGATTAGCGACAAAACTAACTGAGCATTAAGCACTGTATTCTGTCTCAACAAAAAATTTAAGCACTGTACTGATGGACCTCCGCCGCGGTGAAGACCGGCACATGGGGCTCGCTGGGTACGTGGACAAAACTAACTGAGCAAGTAGGCATCGACGATTTATTACGTACAGTACAAACAGCAGAAACTAACTAATTAATCAAGGGAGATGAATCAATCAACAGACCGACTCTCGTGGCACATCGTCCCTGCACTTTGACAGATCCATGCACATGCCACTCAGCAGCGTGGATGGTACCACCTGCTTAACCTTAACTACTGGTCAGTGCGTGCCTTGGCACCATCCAAGTACAGCGGCATGCGCCTTCCCCTCCCCTCCTCTGGCGCCGCTTGCTGGTCCTGGCCGGCCGGCAACCACTGCATGGAGCACGGTGGTGGTGCCGCTGCTGCTGCATGCCTGCTTGCTGCCGCCGCAGAGGTGGATGGACGTACGTACCTGCTCGTATGTGGGCAATGCCACCCCAATTGGCCGCATGGCGCAGTGCCCCTATTTAGATCTGTCTAGAATAGCTCCACCGTACTTTTTGCATCGTTCCTCCGTCATGGACCTTGTCAGCCAGCCGTTTGCGCGCCCAGCAGCAGCATGCATGCAGTGGCAGGCACCACCATCGTCCAGAATGGCTTTCTCATTGGCTTGCACCACCATGCATCGTCGTCACATATAGCTTGCCACTGGCTATAGTAGCAGTCAGATGGCTGTGGATCCAGCGCAGTTTGCCTGTCCCCCTGGAACTCCCCATCTCCGGTCTGTGCCCAACAGTTTCGGCCCATTCGATCGGCAGTAGCACGTAGTACATGCTTGCAAGTTGCAAGCTGGTGCAACACGGCGCCAGAGCAGCATGCATGCATCTATACCGTCATGTCTGCATCTGTACAAGATGATACACTGTTGACTTTCTTCTAACACACACACACAAATCTTAATTCGTGTGCAATGATTCATCGGCGAAATCGATTGCGTGGCTTCAATTCTTGTCCATAAGACCGATCTCTGTTGCCAAAGCAGCGGCTTTTACATGGGATCCCCACTTTAAGTCGATCAGACATATATCCCTGTCTCCACGTGTGTTATTTTACACTCGTTGTCATAGGCAGAGATACGTGCATATCTGCAAGCCAGCTCCAAAAAGTAGGGTTCATTAGGTGTACTATACCTTGACGTATACTACGGCACTAGATCCTTAGTTTAGCATTGATATATCTTCAAAATTGCCGACAAAAAGATCAGCAATATTCCTACAATATGTGTATATAACATTTAGAAAAAGTCTTACATAACTGTGGAAACTAAACAGACAAATTCTATACCATGGATAGTACCAAATCAAGTCGATGATGAATGGAAGCGAGTTTGTTCGACAAAAAAGAATAGTAGGACCCAAAATAGGGTACCAGATTGTATGGAAAATTATAGCCGTATCGAGTGGGAAATAACGTTTGGTTCATGGGTATATATACACCTCAGATGGGATTTATTTTGATAATTAAATAAAAAGTCAGAAAAATTTGGAAGTTTATTTACAATAAACTTGACTTTTTTTTGCACTAGTATATAAATTTTCACGAATACAAAACCACCGTTGACTTCATTGCAAAAAAATAAATTTTACTTGCTGTTATTTGTCACTGTTCACACTATTTTAACCAAATTTTTGTACTTTTTAAAAAGAAGTCAAAGAGATTTTTTTTCATTTTCTGGATTTTTTCTACCTGTACAATGGAATGCCAAATTTATTTCAAAAATATTTTTAGAATTCGCTGACTTATTATAAAATTATTTTTCCATATAGGGTGTATATACACACATAGACAAAAAGTTCCTCTTCCATATCGAGCCATTTACTGCGGTGTGGATGAGTAGATGTCCTCCCAGTTGTGAGGATTTATTGCCTCTCAGTTTTAACCCTGCTGAAGGAAATATGCCCTAGAGGCAATAATAAAGTTATTATTTTATTTCCTTATATCTTGATAAATGTTTATTATTCATGCTAGAATTGTATTAGCCGGAAACTTAGTACCTGTGTGAATACATAGACAAACAGAGTGTCCCTAGTATGCCTCTACTTGACTAGCTCGTTAATCAAAGATGGTTAAGTTTCCTAGCCATAGACATGTGTTGTCATTTGATGAAGGGATCACATCATTAGAGAATGATGTGATGGACAAGACCCATCCGTTAGCTTAGCACTATGATCGTTTAGTTCATTGCTATTGTTTTCCACATGACTTATACATGTTCCTATGACTATGAGATTATGCAACTCCCGAATACCAGAGGAACACTTTGTGTGCTATCAAACGTCACAACGTAACTGGGTGATTATAAAGATGCTCTACAGGTGTCTTCGATAGTGTTGGTTGAGTTGGCATATATCGAGATTAGGATTTGTCACTTCGATTGTCGGAGAGGTATCTCTGGGCCCTCTCGGTAATGCACATCATTATAAGCCCTGCAAGCAATGTGACTAATGAGTTTGTTGCGGGATGATGCATTATAGGAATGAGTAAAGAGACTTGCCGGTAACGAGATTGAACTAGGTATTGAGATACCGACGACCGAATCTCAGGCAAGTAACATACCGATGACAAAGGGAACAACGTATGTTGTTATGCGGTTTGACCGATAAAGATCTTCGTAGAATATGTAGGAACCAACATGAGCATCCAGGTTCCGCTATTGGTTATTGACCGGAGACGAGTCTTGGTCATGTCTACATAGTACTCGAACCCGTAGGGTCCGCACGCTTAACGTTCGGCGACGATCGGTATTATGAGTTTATGTGTTTTGATATACCGAAGGTTGTTCGGAGTCCCGGATGAGATCACGGACATGACGAGGAGTCTCGAAATGGTCGAGAAATAAACATCAATATATTGGAATGCTATGTTTGGACATTGGAAGGGTTCCGGGTGTGTTCGGGCATTTACTGGAGTACCGGGGGGGTTACCAGAACCCCCCGAGGAGTACATGGGCCTTAATGGGCCTTAGTGGGAGAGAGGAGGAGGCGGCCAAGGTGGGGGCGCCACCCCCCCAAGCTCAATCCGAATTGGGAGGGGGGCCGGCCCCCCTTCCTTCTCCCTCTCTCCTCCTTCCTTCCTCTGCTACTCCAACTAGGTAAGGGGGAATCCTACTCCCGGTGGGAGTAGGACTCCCCCTAGGGCGCGCCATAGAGAGGGCCGGCCCTCCCCTCCTCCACTCCTTTATATACGGGGGAGGGGGGCACCCCATAGACACACAAGTTGATTATTTAGGCGTGTGCGGTGCCCCCCTCCACAGATTTCCACCTCGGTCGCATCGTTGTAGTGCTTAGGCGAAGCCCTGGGTCGGTAACTTCATCATCACGTCATCACGTCGTCGTGATGACGAAGCTCTCCCTCGACACTCAGCTGGATCTAGAGTTCGTGGGATGTCACCAAGCTGAACGTGTGCAGATCGCGGAGGTGCCGTACTTTTGGTACTAGAATCGGTCGGATCGTGAAGACGTACGACTACATCAACCGCATTGTCATAACGCTTCTGCTTTCGGTCTACGAGGGTACGTGGACAACACTCTCCCCGCTCGTTGCTATGCATCACCTAGATGGATCTTGCGTGTGCATAGGAATTTTTTTAAAATTACTGCATTCCCCAACAGTGGCATCCGAGCCAGGTCTATGCGTAGATGTTATATGCATGAGTAGAAAACAAAGAGTTGTGGGCGATAATAGTCATACTGCTTACCAGCATGTCATACTTTGATTCGGCAGTATTGTTGGATGAAGCGGCCCAGACTGACATTACGCGTAGGCTTACGCGAGACTGGTTCTACCGACGTGGTTTGCACACAGGTGGCTGGCGGTGTCAGTTTTTTCAACTTTAGTTGAATCGAGTGTGGCTACGCCCAGTCCTTGTTGAAGGTTAAAACAACACACTTGACAAAAAATCGTTGTGGTTTTGATGCGTAGGTAAGAACGGTTCTTGCTCACCCCGTAGCAGCCACGTAAAACTTGCAACAACCAAGTAGAGGACGTCTAACTTGTTTTTGCAGGCCATGTTGTGATATGATATGGTCAAGACATGATGCTAAATTGTATTGTATGAGATGATCATGTTTTGTAACAGAGTTATCGGCAACTGGCATGAGCCATATGGTTGTCGCTTTATTGTATGCAATGCAATCGCCCTGTAATTGCTTTTACTTTATCACTAAGTGGTAGCGATAGTCGTAGAAGCAATAGTTGGCGAGACGACAACGATGCTGCGATGGAGATCAAGGTGTCGCGCCGGTGACGATGGTGATCATGACGGTGCTCTGGAGATGGAGATCAAAGGCAGAAGATGATGATGGCCATATCATATCACTTATATTGATTGCATGTGATGTTTATCCTTTATGCATCTTATTTTCCTTAGTTCGGCGGTAGCATTATAAGATGATCTCTCACTAAATTTCAAGGTACAAGTGTTCTCCCTGAGTATGCACCGTTGCGAAAGTTCGTTGTATCGATACACCACATGATGATCGGGTGCGATAAGCTCTACGTTCACATACAATGGGTGCAAGCCAGTTTTGCACACGCGGAATACTTGGGTTAAACTTGACGAGCCTAGCATATGTAGATATGGCCTCGGAACACTGAGACCGAAAGGTCAAGCGTGAATCATATAGTAGATATGATCAACATAGTGATGTTCACCAATGAATACTACTCCATCTCACGTGATGATCGGACATGGTTTAGTTTGATTTGGATCACGTGATCACATACATGATTAGAGGGATGTCTATCTAAGTGGGAGTTCTTAAGTTATATGATTAATTGAAATTTAATTTATCATGAACTTAGTAGTTGATAGTATTTTGCATGTCTATATTGTTGTAGATCAATGGCCCGTGCTACTGTTCCTTTGAATTTTAATGCGTTCCTAGAGAAAGCTAAGTTGAAAGATGATGGTAGTGATACGTCTCCAACGTATCTATAATTTTTTATTGTTCCATGCTATTATATTACCTGTTTTGAATGATTATGGGCTTTATTATACACTTTTATATTACTTTTGGGACCAACCTATTAACCGGAGGCCCAGCCCATATTGTTGTTTTATTGCCTTTTCAGTATTTCGAAGGAAAGGAATATCAAACGGAGTTCAAACGGAATGAAACCTTCGGCAACATTATTTTTGGGAAGAATATGATCCTGGAGACTTGGAGTTCACGCCAGAAGATCCCCGAGGACTCCACGAGATAGGAGGGCCCCCCCACTGGGTGTGCCCCCTGTCTCGTGGGCCCTCAAGCACCCCCCCCCCCCCCGACCGACTTCTTTCGCCTATATAGTCCCACGTACCCTAAAAACATCCACGGGGAAGATAGATCGGGAGTTCCGCCGCCGCAAGCCTCTATAGCCACCAAAAACCTCTCGGGAGCCCGTTTCGGCACCCTGCCGGAGGGGGAACCCATCACCGGTGGCCATCTTCATCATCCCGGTGCTCTCCATGACGAGGAGGGAGTAGTTCACCCTTGCGGCTGAGGGTATGTATCAGTAGCTATGTGTTTGATCTCTCTCTCTCTCGTGTTCCCTCTATGGCATGATCTTGATGTATCGTGAGCTTTGCTATTATAGTTGGATCTTATGATGTTTCTCCCCCTCTACTCTCTTGTGATGAATTGAGTTTCCCTCTTGAAGTTATCCTATCGTATTGAGTCTTTATTTGAGAACACTTGATGTATGTCTTGCCGTGTTTATCTGTGGTGACAATGGGATATCACGTGTCACTTGATGTATGTTTTGGTGACCAACTTGCGGGTTCCGCCCATGAACCTATGCATAGGGGTTGGCACACGTTTTCTTGACTCTCCGGTAGAAACTTTGGGGCACTCTTTGAAGTACTTTTATGTTGGTTGGATGAATCTGAGATTGTGTGATGCATATCGTATAATCATGCCCACGGATACTTGAGGTGACAATGGAGTATCTAGGTGACATTAGGGTTTTGGTTGATTTGTGTCTTAAGGTGTTATTCTAGTACGAACTCTTGAATAGATTGATCCTAAAGAGTAACTTTGAGGTGGTTTCGTACCCTACCATAATCTCTACATTTGTTCTCCGCTATTAGTGGCTTTGGAGTGACTCTTTGTTGCATGTTGAGGGATTGTTATATGATCTATCTATGTTATTACTGTTGAGAGAACTTGCACTAGTGAAAGTATGAACCCTAGCCCTTGTTTCCTATCATTGCAATACCGTTTACGCTCACTTTTATCATTAGTTACCTTGCTGTTTTTATATTTTCAGATTACAAAAACCTATATCTACCATCCATATTGCACTTGTATCACCATCTCTTCGCCGAACTAGTGCACCTATACAATTTACCATTGTATTGGGTGTGTTGGGGACACAAGAGACTCTTTGTTATTTGGTTGCAGGGTTGTTTGAGAGAGACCATCTTCATCCTACGCCTCCTACGGATTGATAAACCTTAGGTCATCCACTTGAGGGAAATTTGCTACTGTCCTACAAATCTGTGCACTTGCAGGCCCAACAACGTCTACAAGAAGAAGGTTGTGTAGTAGACATCAGGTAGTAACTACATGGACTGGGTCCGTAACTTGAGGATTATCCTCATTGCTGCAGAGAAGAATTACGTCCTGAAAGCACCGCTAGGTGCAAGACCCGCTGCAGGAGCAACGTCGGACGTTGTGAACGCCTGGCAGAGCAAAGCTGATGACTACTCGATAGTTAAGTGCACCATGCTTTACGGCTTAGAACCGGGACTTCAACGTTGTTTTGAACGTCATGGAGCATATGAGATGTTCTAGGAGTTGAAGTTAATATTTCAAGCAAATACCCGGATTGAGAGATATGAAGTTTCCAATAAGTTCTATAGCTGCAAAATGGAGGAGAATAGTTCTGTCAGTGAGCATATACTCAAAATGTCTGGGTATCATAATCACTTGACTCAACTGGGATTTAATCTTCCGTTTGATAGTGTCTTTGACAGAGTTCTTCAATTACTGTCACCAAGCTACAAAAAGCTTCATGATGAACTATAACATGCAAGGGATGGATAAGACGATTCCCGAGCTCTTCGCAATGCTAAAGGTTGCGAAGGTAGAAATCAAGAAGGAGCATCAAGTGTTGATGGTCAACAAGACCACTAGTTTCAAGAAAAAGGGTAAAGGAAAGAAGTGGAACTTCAAGAAGAACGGAAAGCAAGTTGCTGCTCAAGTGAAGAAGCCCAAGTCTGGACCTAAGCCTGAGACTGGGTGCTTCTACTATAAAGGGACTGGTTACTGGAAGCGGAACTGCCCCAAGTATTTGGCGGATAAGAAGGATGGCAAGGTGAACAAAGGTATATGTGATATACATTTATTGATGTATACCTTACTAATGCTCGCAGTAGTGCCTGGGTATTTGATACTAGCTCTGTTGCTAATATTTGCAACTCAAAACAGGGACTACAGATTAAGCGAAGATTGGCTAAGGACGAGGTGACGATGCACATGGGAAATGGTTCCAAAGTCGATGTGATCGCCGTCGGCACGCTACCTCTATATCTACCTTCGGGATTAGTTTTAGACCTGAATAATTGTTATTTGGTGCCTGATAACCCACAAGTATAGGGGATCGCAACAGTTTTTGATAAGTAAGAGTGTCGAACCCAACGAGGAGCTAAAGGTAGAACAAATATTCCCTCAAGTTCTATCAACCACCGATACAACTCTACGCACGCTTGACGTTCGCTTTACCTAGAACGAGTATGAAACTAGAAGTACTTTGTAGGTGTTTTCGGAAAGGCTAGCAAGAAAATAAAGAGAGTGTAAACATAAACTAGGGGCTGCTTAGATAAAAACACAGCTAAAATAAATATGGCGAGTGTGGAAAAGTGGTGGTAGGAGTTGTGAAATTGCCCCTAAGCAATTTACTACGTTACTAGACCGATAATCACTATTGCAATTCTATTTGAGGGAGAGGCATAAGCTAACATATCATCCCTTACTTGGAATTATATGCACTTATGATTGGAACTCTAGCAAGCATCCGCAACTACTAAAGATTCATTAAGGTAAAACCCAACCATAGCATTAAAGCATCAAGTCCCCTTTATCCCATATGCAAACAACCTACTTACTCGGGTTTGTGTTTCACCACCACGCAACCCACCATAAGCAAATCATAAACATATTGCAAACCCTACAACAGGAATCCCTCACGCTATGCCGACACGGAGGGCACAATAGGACAACACCAATAATAAAACATGTAACTCAAACCAATCATAGCAATTCATCAATCACCGATAGGACAACGGAAATCTACTCAGACATCATAGGATGGCAACACATCATTGGATAATAATATGAAGCATAAAGCACCATGTTCAAGTAGAGGGTACAACGGGTTGCGGAGAGTGGACCGCTGAATATAGAAGGGGGAAGGTGATGGAGATGTTGGTGAAGATGACGGCGGTGTTGGTGAAGATCGTGGTGATGATGATGGCCCCGGCAGCGCCCGCGCCACCGGAAGCAAGGGGAGAGAGGCCCCTTCTTCTTCTTCTTCCTTGACCTCCTCCCTAGATGGGAGAAGGGTTTCCCCCGTCCTTGGCTCCCATGGCTTGGGAGGGGCGAGAGCCCTCCGAGATTGGATCTATCTCTCTGCTTCTGCTATGTTCTTCTCGCCTCGCACCGCTTCCTTTATATCTGAGATCCGTAATTCGATTGGATTGAAACCTTCGCCAGATCGCTTTCAAAAATTAGCTTTCTTGCGGCCAAAGAAGGGCATCAACCGCCTTTACGGGTGGCCCACGAGTGGGGGGCGCTACCGGAGTGGTGGTGGGCCCTATCTCGTGGCCACCTCGGCATCGCCTCGCTGATTCTTCCTCCCAAAAATCACAAATATTCCAAAATAATTCTCCGTCTGCTTTTGTCCCGCTTTGGATTCAGTTTGATATTGGGTTTCTGCGAAACATAAAACATGCAACAAACAGAACGGCACTAGGCAATCGGATCAATATGTTAGTCCCAAAAATAGTATAAAAGTTGCCAAAAGTATATAAAAGTTGAATAATATTGGCATGGAACAATCAAAAAGTATAGATACGACGGAGACGTATCAATGCCAGCGTTAAGCATGAACATTATATTTGGATCTTGTTTGATGCGAGACAGTTATTCATTTATATCCGAGAATAATGGTTGTTCTATTTATATGAGTAATATCTTTTATGGTCATGCACCCTTGAAGAGTGGTCTATTTTTATTGAATCTCGATAGTAGTGACACACATATTCATAATATTGAAGCCAAAAGATGCAGAGTTGATAATGATAGTGCAACTTATTTGTGGCACTGCTGTTTAGGTCATGTTGGTGTAAAGCGCATGAAGAAACTCCATTCTGATGGAATTTTGAAATCACTTGATTATGAATCACTTGGTACTTGCGAACTATTCCTCATGGGCAAGATGACTAAGACTCCGTTCTGCGGAACAATGGAGCGAGCAACAGATTTGTTGGAAATCATACATACTGATGTATGTGGTCCGATGAATATTGAGGCTCGCGGCAGGTATCGTTATTTTCTAACCTTCACAGATGATTTGAGCAGATATGGGTATATCTACTTGATGAACATAAGTTTGAAACATTTGAAAAGTTCAAAGAATTTCAGAGTGAAGTGGAAAATCATCGTAACAAGAAAATAAAGTTTCTACGATTTGATCGTGGAGGAGAATATTTGAGTTACGAGTTTGGTCTTCACTTGAAACAATGCCGAATAGTTTCGCAACTCACGCCACCCGGAACACCACAGCGTTATGGTGTGTTTGAAAGTCGTATTCGCATTTTATTAGATATGGTGTGATCTATGATGTCTCTTACTGAATTACCGCTATCCTTTTGGGGTTATGCTTTAGAAACGGCTGCATTCACATTAAATAGGGCATCTAAATCCGTTGAGACGACACCATATGACCTGTGGTTTAGCAAAGAAACCTAAGTTGTCGTTTCTTAAAGTTTGGGTTGCGATGCTTATGTGAAAAAGCTTCAACTTGATAAGCTCGAAACCAAATCAGAGAAATGCCTCTTCGTAGGATACCCAAAAGAGACTGTTGGGTACACCTTCTATCACAGATCCGAAGGCAAGATATTCGTTCCTAAGAATGGATCCTTTTCAAGAGAAGGAGTTTCTCTCGAAAGAAGTGAGTGGGAGGTAAGTAGAACTTGATGAGGTAATTGTACCTGCTCCCTTATTGGAAAGTAGTTCATCACAGAAATCAGTTCCTGTGACTCCTACACCAATTAGTGAGGAAGCTAATGATGATGATCATGTAACTTCAGATCAAGTTACTACTGAACCTCGTAGGTCAACCAGACTAAGATCCGCACCAGAGTGGTACGGTAATCCGGTTCTGGAGGTCATGTTACTTGAACATGACGAACCTACGAACTATGACGAAGCAATGATGAGCCCAGATTCCGCAAAATGGCTTGAGGCCATGAAATCTGAGATGAGATCCATGTATGAGAACAAAGTGTCGACTTTGGTTGATTTGCCCGATGATCGGCAAGCCATCGAGAATAAATGGATCTTCAAGAAGAAGACTGGCGCTGACGGTAATGTTACTGTCTACAAAGCTCGACTTGTTGCGAAAGGTTTTTGACAAGTTCAAGGAGTTGACTACGATGAGACCTTCTCACCCATAGCGATGCTTAAGTCCGTCCGAATCATATTAGCAATTGCTGCATTTTATGATTATGAAATTTGGCAAATGGATGTCAAAACTGCATTCCTTAATGAATATCTCAAAGAAGAGTTGTATATGATGCAACCAGAAGGTTTTGTCGATCCTAAAGGTGCTAACAAAGTTTGCAAAGTCCAGCGATCCATTTATGAACTGGTGCAAGCCTCTCGGAGTTGGAATATACGCTTTGATAGTGTGATCAAAGTATATGGTTTTATACAGACTTGTGGTGAAGCTTGTATTTACAAAAAAGTGAGTGGGAGCACTACAGCCTTTCTGATAAGTATATGCAAATGACATATTGTTGATCAGAAATGATGTAGAATTTTCTGGAAAGCATAAATGAGTGTTTGAAAGAGGTTTTTCAAAGAAAGACCTCGGTGAAGCTGCTTACATATTGAGCATCAAGATCTATAGAGTTAGATCAAGACGCTTGATAAGATTTTTCAATGAATACATACCTTGATAAGATTTTGAACTCGTTCAAAATGGAATAGTCAAAGAAGGAGTTCTTGTCTGTGTTGCAAGGTGTGAAGTTGAGTAGGACTCAAAACTCGACCACGGCAGAAAATAGAAAGAGAATGAAAGTCATTCCCTATGCCTCAGTCAAAGGTTCTATAAAGTATGGTATGTTGTGTACCAGACCTATTGTGTACCTCGCCATGAGTTTGGCAAGAGGGTACAATAGTGATCCAGGAGTGGATCACTTGACACCGGTCAAAATTATCCTTAGTGGAATAAGGATATGTTTCTCGGTTATGGAGGTGATAAAGAATTAGTCATAAAGAGCTACATCGATGCAAGCTTTGACACCGATCTGGATGACTCTGAGTCTCGATCTAGATACATATTGAAAGTGGCAGCAATTAGCTAGAGTAGCTTCATGCAGAGCATTGTAAACATAGAAATTTGCAAAATACATACGGCTCTGAATGTGGCAGATCCGTTGACTAAATTTATCTCACAAGCAAAACATGATCACACCTTAGTGCTCTTGGGTGTTAATCACATAGCGACGTGAATAAGATTATTGACTCTAGTAAACCCTTTGGGTATTGGTCACATGGCGATGTGAACCATGGAGTGTTAAATCACATGACGATGTGAACTATTGGTGTTAAATCACATGGCGATGTGAACTAGATTATTGACTCTAGTGCATGTGGGAGACTGAAGGAAATATGCCCTAGAGGCGATAATAAAGTTATTATTTTATTTCCTTATATCATGATAAATGTTTATTATTCATGCTAGAATTGTATTAGCCGAAAACTTAGTACATATGTGAATACATAGACAAACAGAGTGTCCCTAGTATGAATCTACTTGACTAGCTCGTTAATCAAAGATGGTTAAGTTCCCTAGCCATAGACATGTGTTGTCATTTGATGAACGGGATCACATCATTAGAGAATGATGTGATGGACAAGACCCATCCGTTAGCTTAGCACTATGATCGTTTATTTTATTGAAATTGCTTTCATCATGACCTATACATGTTTCTATGACTATGAGATTATGCAACTCCCGAATACCGGAGGAACACTTTGTGTGCTATTAAACATCACAACGTAACTGGGTGATTATAAAGATGCTCTACAGGTGTCTCCGATGGTGTTTGTTGAGTTGGCATATATTGAGATTAGGATTTGTCACTCCGATTGTCGGAGAGGTATCTCTGGGTCCTCTCGGTAATGGACATCATTATAAGCCTTGCAAGCAATGTGACTAATGAGTTAGTTGCAGGATGATGCATTACATGAACGAGTAAAGAGACTTGCCGGTAACGAGATTGAGCTAGGTATTGATATACCGACGATCGAATTTCGGGCAAGTAACATACCGATGACAAAGGGAACAACGTATGTTGTTATGCGGTTTGACCGATAAAGATCTTCGTAGAATATGTAGGAACCAACATGAGCATCCAGGTTCCGCTATTGGTTATTGACCGGAGACGAGTCTCGTTCATGTCTACATAGTACTCGAACCCGTAGGGTCCGCACGCCTAACGTTCGGTGACGATCGGTATTATGATTTTATGTGTTTTGATGTACCGAAGGTTGTTTAGAGTCCCGGATGAGATCACGGACATGACGAGGAGTCTCGAAATGGTCGAGACATAAAGATTGATATATTGGAAATTTTGGAATGCTATGTTTGGACATCGGAAGGGTTCCGGATGAGTTCGAGCATTTACCAGAGTACCCGGGGGTTACGGGAACCCCCCGGGGAGTACATGGGCCTTAATGGGCCTTAGTGGGAGAAAGGAGGAGGCGGCCAAGGTGGGGGCGCCCCCCCCCCCAAGCCCAATCCGAATTTGGAGCCCCCCCCTTTCCTTCTCCCTCTCTCCTCCTTCCTTCCTCTCCTACTCCAACTAGGGAAGGGGGGAATCCTACTCCCGATGGGAGTAGGACTCCCCTTAGGGGGCGCCATAGAGAGGGCCGGCCCTCCCCTCCTCCACTCTTTTATATACGGGGGAGGGGGCACCCAATAGACACACAAGTTGATTGTTTAGCCGCAAGCGCGGTGCCCCTTCACAGATTTCCACCTCGGTCATATCGCTGTAGTGCTTAGCGAAGCCTGCGTCGATAACTTCATCATCATCGTCATCACGCCGTCGGTCGACGAAGCTCTCCTCGACACTCACCGGATCTAGAGTTCGTGGGGCGCCACCGAGCTGAACGTGCAGATCGCGGAGGTGCCGTACTTTCGGTACTAGGATCGGTCGGATCGTGAATACGCACGACTACATCAACCGCGTTGTCATAACGCTTCGCTTTGGCCTACGAGTGCGTGGACAACACTCTCCCCGCTCGTTGCTATGCATCACCTAGATGGATCTTGCGTGTGCGTAGGTTTTCTTTTTGAAATTACTGTATCCCCCAACACCTGCGACTACGTAATAAAACTCCAGTATGATTCGTATTTTTTTTTACCAATGTGACAGTGACACGATAATACTTGAAGTGATACTATTCAGAACATGTTTCTTTTATTAAGTCATGAATCAAATTCGGACTTGGAATTTTGTAGCACAATGCATATGCATCATCTCTATCGATGATTTTTTTGCAGGTTTTTTCACAAAATTTAAATACGATTTGTCCACCGCCCCCCACAGCAAAGATGTACGGCGTGCAATTGCTGAGCGGAATTTCTTTACCCGGCCGCGACAAGAGGCTTTGCATAGGGTAGGTCGATCCGGACGGCCCATGCATGCTTTTCACTAGCTCACTGCGGGCCTTGCATCCGTGAGTTGTTCGACAGCAGCTAAATGCGACTTCTGTACGGTACAAATTACCGGTTAGCTGGTACAAGTAGCTGCTTTCATTATACTACTACTTGTTCACAGTACATGTGTACGGGGGTAATTGATGGCGGGCAATGCAGGATGTGATCAGGACGGTGTGTAGGAGCACGTCCGTGTCGGCCTGCTTGCCGGGACAACGAACGAGACACGAAGTGAGGACAAGAAACGTCTACCGGAATTGAATCCTGCAAATCAAGTACCAGCACTGTGGTCGCCGTACAATGTCAATGTGCAATGAAATTTACCCAGCGCTGCTCAAGGAAACTGTGAATGATTTGGAAGGTGTGAATGGGTGATCATGTGCAATGCCTTGAAGACAGTGTTGTTTTCTTCACGAACTAGCCTCTAATTTTCATTCTTGCACGGGAGCTCCTTTATTTGTAAGAGGGTTGCACGGGGGTTCTTGTAAGGACTGATTTTTTTATTACTTTTTGTTGTTGCAAATTATAGAAAACTGTGCGACATCAGTGAAGAAATCAACCATGATTGAGGCAAGCACGAGTACATGGATGAGAACAAACATTCTGCCTGAGACCCCAGGATGCTCACAAAAAAGAACTCACTTCAATTATTATTTGTTGATCTTTTTAGCCATCCGCTCACGTGCCAATCTGCCACGACTAAGTTATTACTATCATAATACTCGTCTATAAGAGGAAGCCCAGAAAGTACATCGCATACCTGGCTTGGGCAGAGCACATGCTAAAAAGAGCCATCTCTGTGCAAAGCAATTCAGACAGACAGAGGTAGCTAGCATGGGGCCCGTGGGGGAGGAAAAACAATGTTGCGTACATCATGTATACGGGCCCATGTACGGCAGTGTTGGCCCCACAGATTCTACATCTACCGTATGATGATGAACGAACCTTTGCGCCACATTTCAGTTGCCAAATTTTTACTACCTTGCATGGTAAATTAAAGTGATATTTTTCTTGAGATGGCATGCAATTTTTTAATCTTTGTGGCAAAATTGAAAAGCTCAAAGAGTCCAGATGGAAATTTTGGAATCGTTACCGTCTTCTTGCAAATTTCAGGAAGCCATTTTGATTCCATAATAACTTGGAAAAAAAGGGGAGCAAGCAAGCTAGCTAGCTAAACATGGATCGAGACGGCAAAAAACGGTGGAGATTATTTAAGCTATTTTGAATCAACATGCACTTGCAACGCACTACTGCCAACTCACAAGAAGAAAGAAACCTAGAAAAATAAGAGTTACAAATGGAGGTCCAAGCTAAGAGCCTCCTGCTGCCCCAATTCACACCTACCTAGCTTCTCCGGCGACGTGGACGAGCAGGACGACAAGGACGGCGACGACGAGAGCAGGCTCATCACCGCCTTCTCGTCCTTGCAGGTCATCACCTCCCCGGGCCGCACCACCACGGCCGGCGGCATGTCAGCTGCGGTGCCGTGACGGACTGCCGCGCCGAAGTTCTCCACGGCCGGCAGGGGCACCCTCCAGTGGCCCTGCGCCTGCGCGACGGGGCTGCCGTCGATGGGCTGCGACATAGAGCCCGGGCCCCCGCCGTAGGGTCCCATGCTGGCGGTCGTCCACATGGGGTAGTGCGGCGGCGGCTGGTCGTAGCGGGCGGCGGCGGGGTGGTGGTGGTGGTAGTTGAGGAGGGCGCCGTACATGTGGTGGCCGCCGGGGACGTAGCGGTGCATGGCGAGGGAGGCCTGGAGGTGGGCCCGCTTGGCGTGCTGGCGCTCCCGCTTGTGCGCGTTCTGGTGCCCGCCCAGCGCCTGCGACGTCGGGAAGTTGCGGCAGCAGTAGTGGCACTCGAACTTCCTCGTCTCCCCCGCCGCCGCCCCAGACGCGCCGCCCTTGGCGCCGCCGCCGCCGTTGCCCTCCGACGTGACGGTGCTCCCGTTGGCGGCGTCCGGGGAGCCGGCGCCGGCCTCCTGCTTGCGCTGCTGCTGCTGCTGCAGGGCGTCGTTGTTGGGGAACTCGCGGCCGAAGAGCCGGATGGTGTCCCTTGCCTGCTGCTGCTGCGCCGTCGCCGCAGCCGCAGCCGGCCTGATGAACGGCAGCTGCGAGAAGGAATCGACCCTGCGCACCTCCTGCGGCGTCGCCATGGCCGGCGAGACACCTAGCCTGCTATGCTACGTACGTGAGCCCGGAGAATTCTGCGCGCCTAGCTAGCTTGACTTGGAGCGTCTCTCGTCTCTCTCTGTAGAGTTTGTGCGCTATGTGAGGAACTTGGCTACGAGTTGGTGCGGTTTTAAGGGGAAGGGCGCGCGATGCTTGTGAGTTGTGAGGTCGGAGCGCAGGGGGACCATGCATGCCTATGTAAGGTCGGAGCCGAGGGTGGAGGGGACTACACCAAGGTAGAAAGGGCCAGCTTAAAACCTCTCGCTCTCCCCCATCCACCACGCCACCGCCAAGTACAAGGCGCAGCGCCGCAGTGGAATGGCAGTCGCAGTTTGCCGCTAGCTGCTGCCTGCTTGTGCAGTTGGGCACGCCTGGACCTGCCTAGCTAGCTTAGCTTCCTCAACTATCCCGCAGGCTGCAGCTGCATGCACGCTGGTCATGGTCAGCCCGGTGGCCGGGGCTAGCTAGTGGTAGTAGCCGGAAGTAGGTCGATCATGCGTGTCCCAGGCATGACATAACTCTCGGCAGATTTTGGGACTGGGCACATATATGTACACACACGCATCGCATGCACGCGCAGCTACTCACCATACTAGCTATGGGCTTAAAGCTAGGCTAGCTATAGAGGGGAGGCAAATTTCATTTCTTTTCTTTTGGGTCTAGGCTTTCATCTTCATGCACAATGATCCATAGCTGTCAGTGCCCATCGTCGCCATCGATGGACCGATGGAGTGGCCAAAGGGAGACGGGCGTACGTACGGGCTCCTGTGGCTCCGTCTACCTACCCATCGCCATCGTCCGGACTCGTTGCTTGTTCTGCACCGGGCGGCCTCTGGATTGGCCCTAGGGTTGTTCTTTCATCTTTATGGGAGGTTGGCTTATTTAGGACACGCACGCAGGCATGAGATTTGAGATGTGAGATGAGAGCCGAGTCGAGTCTGAGTCGACCGAGACCACACCACGGAGGAGGTGCTACATGGAGTACGTGGTGGTCCTCCTGGGGACGGCGACGTGCCTCTGGCCGTGGCCTGTGCTCGAGCTCGATGCCTGCTCCGGCCTGCTGCACGCATGATGAGTTACTGCTGCAGCCCAGGCCCAAGTTGCTCCTTTTTTTCATCTCTTTATTTATTTACGCTAGCTTTTGCGGTGATGGCTCTGGCTCCGGCTCCATTGCATATTTTGCATGCATGCACAGCATGGGAGTAGATCGATCGGCTAGCTAACAAGACAAGGAGAGGGTGCATAGCTCCGTTTTCTACCTTTGTGACCTTTACTTTTTCTTGATTGACAGCGCGGTTATAATAATTGTAGCCATCATCATCGGTGGCGCTTTGCACTGGGATCCACATGTTTAATTGTTGCTGGCTAGCTGTTCCTCTGACCATCATATATACAGTATGTAGATCCAGCTTTGCTCCTTCCACTCTCCCTTTTGCTCTCTCTTTTTCGTTCAGCCTTTTGCAAGCTTTATCTCTCTTTTTTTTGCGAGAAAACTTCCAATCTATTTATCTTCAATCACAGAAGACAACTAACGCTAGAAATAATAAAAATTTCATCCAGATTCAGAAACCATCTAGCGACGACTACAAGATCAAGTCGAGTCGAAGGCGGCCATTGTCATCGCCTCCTCGCGGAGCCGCAAACCGTGTTGTGGTAGACGATCGGAAGTCGTCGCTAAGGCCCATAGAACCAACGCACTGTAACAAAGAATCGCCACGACGAAGAGTGTAGATCGAAGGATCTAACCTAAAGACACTAAACATATATGAACGACGAACAGATCCGATCAAATCCACCAAAGATAGATTCGCCGGAGACACACCTCCACACGCCCACCGACGATGCTAGACGCATCACCGGAACGGAGGCTAGGCGGGGAGACCTTTATTCTATTTTCAGGGAGTCGCCGCCGTCTCGCCTTCCTGAATAGAACACAGACCCTAACAAAACTCAAAAAAAATCTAAAAATAGAGCCCTCCCACCGGCAAAGGCCGAGATCCACTCTGCCTCCATGGCTCTAAGGCCAGCAGAGACGGGGCGGACCGGCGACGTCGCCGGCGGGAGGCAAAAGAAACCCTAACTAGCCTAGTACCAACGTTGTACAACGTTGACGTGCTCTAGCTAGGTTGCAAGCTTTATCTCTTATATACGGATCATGTGGTATACGGGTGAGCAACCCAAATCTCGAAAACACACAAACCAATAATTCTGCATTTTGCAGATGTTTTACAAATCCTTCCAGCTAATCCTTCCTCCCTCGGCACACCTCCCTTGAATTTTACCGGAGGGGACCCTTCCCTCCCCCTATTTTCAATCATAGGAGATTTTCCATGGTTACAACATGGGGAATTGCTAGTCTAAAAAATGGTGAGAATTGCCATGCTTCGTCGACCGAAAAAGATGGGAATTGACATGCTCTAAAAATAGAAAATATCGTCTCTGAATGTGCTTGCTCAGAATGCCATCCCAGGAGAACTAATTACTGTCGTCACTCATACTTCGCTCGGAGCTGCGATTGAGGCAAACACTTTAAGATTCGTTCGTGTGATCTGACGTCCATGAGGCCGTTCGCTCGGAATACTTCAAAATCCGACGTCGGTCTTTTGACATTTGGGAAAATATATTAGGAAACTCCATTTATACTATGATTTTTTGCCTGGTTTTTTAGTGTGAAAGATATTTTGCCTGATAATGAACTCGAAAAGGACTTTAATTGCAGTCGTATACATATATTTGATGGTGAAAAGCTGTCACGGTCAGTAACTCCTGGAGCGAGTGCAGCCATGTGAGTAGTAGGTTTTGCTCCCTTGCTCCTCCCGGATGCCGATTTTAACTGGCCCTATCCGTGCCAACTCAAAAAAAGTGGGATCCGAAATAAATATCTCTGTCGTTGTTGTTCATCTAGTAGCTGTTCCAATAGGAACGTGAAGTACATGCCTCACCAAGTAGCCAGAGAGTGCATCTATAGTTTCTTCTTCAACTTGTCATGGATCGATGGGGCATTGATGTCCCGATCGGAATCGGACAGACATCAATAATCCCATATGTTTTCAAGCTTGTAGGGCGCGTAAATTGAAGCCGTGAATGACGTACGTACCGTGCGTGCTTGTTCCAACTCCAACCGCGCGCTGTTATCTTTAAGAACTAGGTCCGTTTGGACATAAGTACATGGCACCAAACATGAGCCAGTACGTGCATGTGTCTCGCCTCACTCGCGACAAGTACGTAATGGTGACACCGATGAGATCTCCTCCTTTGATTTCATTGCCGCATGTACGTACGTACGTGCAGACCTCATGTTTGTGTTTCGGTACATCTTGTGAGCATGTATTTTTCTTGCACCCGTACCACGCTAAAAAATCGGTGCACAGGGTATCTCAAGTAGATCTAGTGGGCAGGGAGACGACCCAGAGCAGAGCAGATAATTAATTAGTTAGAGCATTATCTACACATTCCGTATAAAAAGACCAGACCGGTCCCACCGGTCAGGCACAGCAGAACGAACAATTCAAGAAAACGCAGAGGAGCGGATGAGCTAGCTAGTGGGACGTACGTACTACTCTACTGTACAAAACGGAGGGTGGTTGATGCGATCGACACACAAAGGTGGAAAACATTTATGTAGATCGACGTGCATCTGGGGCACGGCGTGGCATGGCCACCATACCATGTACCGAGTTCCAGTACCGGTACCAGCTCGGGCGCCAGTAGACTACAGTTGTGGCTACAGCGGCGTGACGGCGACCCGACGTACCGTCCCTCCCCCTGCAGGCCGGATGCGCGCCGCTATCGCGCACGGCGACGACGTCGATCGCGCGCGGCCCACCCCGAAGATCTTGCATGCGTCGCCAAATATTCTCGACCGGGACGTGTCGATCGCGCCGCGCAGACAAGGTCGACCTCCTCCGTTTTTTTACGCTCACCGGTCACTCACGCGTTTTGCTTCTCCCCGGCACGAGATCACCTTTTCACATGTGCATGGTATGGTAAAAAAGAGTTGCACGCACGCACGTGCTGGCGGACGGTGACAGGTCAACCGAACAGTGGAGTGGTCGTGGACGGGTGGAGAAACATGCACGTCAGCTAGCTAGGAGTACTAGGCTGGAAAGAATTGCCTGAAAAGTACGTGTGCCGTGTGGGCAAGTTCACCTCAAACCTACTGTTGCTACTGCAGAGTTGCCATGGGGTTTGCAGTCGTCGCCGCAGCGGCGGGGCGGGGTGGAGAGTGGTGGTGGCGTCGATCGCCGGCGACGTAATGGTCATACTCCTATGTAACTCTCCGGAAAAGGACATGGCATGCATGCCATTTTCGGGCGGGCGGGCGACGGAGCTTTCTCCGCTTTCTGTGGTTCTGCCGCACAGCCTGTCTCTCTCGCCCGCTCGCTGCTTCCAAAGATGGCAGAGAGGACTACTACATAGCGTGTACATATGCCTAATTTTCACTGCGCACGCAGGACATGCTTTTATTTGCACCACAAGTCTGATTCATTTTTGGGCCGTGCCCGTACGCAGGGCCAGTGTCGCAGTGGGCAAGTGGCTGTTCAGGGTTGCCGACGGCCATTTGTCACAACACTTGATTGTCTTCATCTTCATCTTCTTGGTTTGTAATAATGAATAGACACCTGTCATTTTCTACTTTTTGTGTGTGTGAAAGATTAGCCCTCTGATGGTTGTATTACAGGAGTTGCCGTCCGCTGGTGGCTACTTCCTCCGTTCCTAAATATTTGTCTTTCTAGCCATCTCAAATGAACTACAACATACGGATGTATGTAGACATGTTTTAAAGTGTAGATTCACTCATTTTGCTCTATATATAATCATTTGTTGAAATTTCTAGAAAGACAATTATTTAGAGTAGTAAATTGTCACATCAGATGCCAAAGCAAGCCAGGGGCGGCACTCCGGAACAACCATCGAGTTCCAGCCCTATTGATGGAGCTCCCTGTCTCCTTTAGCTTTTTAAGATGGGATTTTGGATGCCGCAGCGCTCGCCGCTCAATTGGGACCAAACATGCCGCAGCCAATCACTCCCCGATTGGCGATCATAGCCATGGCCAGCAACCTCCTTTGCATAAAAGGCGAGGCATGCACAGCACGACACTACCTACGACTTCACTCACCTTTCCGTCCACGGCGCGTAATATTCAACTCAACTAATAAGATCATTATGGACATATCCACTGATTTTCCACGGAAATATTTTGGTGCTCCATGTGCTGTCCCTCTCCCGCAGAGCACGGCGGCCATATATTAGTTGACCGGAGGTTTTTGGCGCAGAGGATCTCATCTGGTGGTGATGTGATGCAGATACTCCATATGGTGACAAGTGCAGGGCCGCGTCAAGCTGTGAATGCAGATAGGGAGGGGTAGGCTTTTTGGGTGGTGTTCTCCTCAAAGCATAAATATGGGTCTGATCTTGCTGTCGGGCGGCAGATCTCTCCGCTACCACTCGAGACTCTTCCTACCTAGGACCACCTCAGCTTGTCAGAGGCTGCATGCACGTCGTCAGTCAGTGATCGGTGGCGAGATTCAACTGCAAGGAGGTGAGGCGTGGTGGGTGCTGCGTGCTCACATGATCCACGGACGGGAAGATCGGATTGTTGGAGATATTTGGTTGAGCCGACGTGTCTGATTGGTTGGGAAGAGCCGTTGCGTTGTGACCTGGGGGTCAGGGGTGGGGTTGAAGGTTCCTGTCAGTGACTGATAGTATTGGCATGCTTTTGTTGTTGGGATTCATGGCTTCATGCCTAACTGTACCAAACGCAGGAATGCTCAAAATAAGATGAAAACACTACCTTTGTTCCTTTTGGCAGCAGAACATATTGTAGGTGTGACGAACCGGAATGATTAGAGATTCAATTACTAGAGTATATAATACTGTACTGGACAGTTAAACTTGTGGCATGCTATTCATATTTGTGTTAGTCGTGCATTATAACTTGAAAAATTCAATGGCAAGAGTAGGTAGAGGCTGTACCACTAGTGAAGCATGTTCCGAGATAAAGTCACTGCTTTCCACGTCGTAGTTAAGCCTGTGAGCCGTACTCACCCGCCTCCATCCAGCACGGGAACGGAGCTGCCCACGTAAATTCCCCAGCTGCACATCGATCCAGTTGCACGTAGTAGTACAAGTGCACCTAGCTCGGGGACCGAACAAAAGGGTTGCGCGACCAACTAGCTAGACCTCAGCGGTCGACCGAGTACCGTCCGGCATCCATCCATCCATCGCAAGTCGGCACCATCATTAATTTTCTCCCGCTCGATCGATCGAACCAGCACGTCCTGACGTCCACTCGACGACGTGTGCGCCGTAGTGCGTCGCTCGGCTGGCTCGATCGAATCGGCCATCGACTGCCCTTACCCTACGCGCGCGTACGTGCGTGCCTCCGGCTGGCAGGGAACACTGGCCGCGCGGTCATATCCACGGGCACGTCGGCACGTACCACGTACGTACGTCGCGCTCGCGCTCTGTTGCGCGCGCGTACGGCGTAACGTGCGTGCATAGTAGAGAGACCGGTGCACGGTCCCCGTGCATGCATGCGCCGGTGCGCGCGCCGGCCGTAGCGCATGCACTACCGTGCCGCGGGATCGAGCCGGCCGGCGATGTCGTGTGCGGAGCGAGCTGGCGGACGACCGGCGTCGGAGACGCTGTAAATTCTCCGAGCTACCACGTTGGGTCGTAGGGCTAGTATGGGTCGGGAAGTTGCGCGTACGGTGCAATTGGCATGAATGTGCATATGCTCTAGCCCGTGAACCCACCTGGCCGCGAACTACCGGGAATTGATAGCTGTTGGGAATGGATGTCGATGTGAGCTATGCGTTCTGGAAAGTACACGTCCATGGTTCCCCTGAAAAAAAGAAAATGGTCCTCAAAAGCTATCAGTAGTAGTACGTGTTTGAGTGCTGTAATAACGTGGTGCGTACGTGGCACAAGCGACATGGTAAGCACCGGCGCGTGTTGGGTTTGTGGTACCATATGAAGCTTGCTCGATCGACGTTTATCAGAATGACAGCGCGCGAGTGTTAATTTCGTTTAGGACAGCCGAACAAGGCAGCGAGTAGTAATACTGTACAGCTGCAGTTCTTGGGCAGCGTCCTTGAGTTTCAGCACACTAGCCAATTCAATTCGTTAGGTGGTAGCAACACATGTGAACCAGTCCCTTCTGTTAAACGACCCCATATGCTACGGGCTATGGCCATTGCTTCGTATAGCTTTTCTACGAGATGCCGGAGAGGGCACCACGGGCATCATTTATACGTGCGGTCCCGAAGGTAAATAATGCCTACGCCGCGTGCATGCCGTATCGCCATTCCTCTACTTCGTCTGTTTTACTTTACTTGCACCCATGCATGGTACCCAAAGGGGCAACCACACATGCATCGCAGCAAACACAAAAAGGCAAGGAGACCACGGCTGGTAGGTCTCTTGTACAAATTGCACTACT
This sequence comes from Aegilops longissima, assembly GCA_021605205.1. Taxonomy (NCBI): domain Eukaryota; kingdom Viridiplantae; phylum Streptophyta; class Magnoliopsida; order Poales; family Poaceae; genus Aegilops; species Aegilops longissima. Next base: position 586,196,484 of record CM038681.1, on the reverse strand, counting down.
CCCTCCGACTCGGATGAATTGTCGCTGATTTAGTTGTAGTATATATAATCAGGGACAATTAATATAAGGGATCGCCTGGAACTCATTCGACCGAGAAATAGATTGGTCTCAGTCGAATGACGTGGTGATGACGTCGTGTGCTATTTGTCTCAGCCCGATCATCTGGCAGGCCCGAGCCAGCCTCCTTTCTCTCCCGCACAAAGCCCAATTGGGCCGAATCCAATCCCAGGCCCTTTGTTCTGTTGTTATTTGTGGGTTGTTCTGTTGTTATTTGTGGGCCTTTTGGCTTGTTTGTTTTGATTGTTCTTGTTGGGCCTTTTTGACTAAAAGGTTGTTCTTGCTTAAAAAAAACAGAAAAAGACAAAATAAAGCCCTTGCCCAGCTGTACAGGATCAAAAAAGCTGCGTTGCTTTTTGTTCCTCCCTGTTCTTCTCCTGATCGCAGCACATGTCCCAGCCCCCCGTCCACAAAAATCACAAACCCTCAACCCCAACCACCCCATCCTCCTCCTTCCTCCTCCATTGACCGCCGGCACAAACCTTTCCCTCAAAAATGGCAATGTGAGCAGAGGAAGGAAGCTGATATGGTCAAGAAGGCAAGGAGAAGCAAGGAGCAGAGAGAGAAGACAAGAAAAACATGGATGCAGCAAGGAGAAGCAAGGAGCAGAATGATCGAGGGCACAAAGCACTCACCAGGGTATGCATGCTTCTCCCCTCTCAAGATCTAGGATTCTTGTCTCTTCTTCCCCAGATCATGCATTCTTGTCTCTGTTCTTGTACTATCTTGCCCTTTTATTCTTCAGAATTCTATTGTGAAAACACAAAAAGGCAAAAAAGAAAGTCAATAATAAACATACAGAACAACCCCCATAGGAGCAAATTCGTAAAAAAACATGGAGCTTTCTTCCTAGGTGCTGCATCCTTCATATACCTGACAAAGAAACTCTTGACATTGATTGCAGCTGTTCTTGATCCCTATGGAGCTACTATGTTTGGTTCTCAGGTTAGTGACTACAAAAAAAAAGCAAATGAAATTTAAATGAATTTCTGAATCTTGCTTGAACTATTCTGGTTATTTGGTTACGGAAATTTCATGTCTGATCTTTTTGTACTATTATGGGGAAACACATAAAAACACAGGGGGGGCAAAATAGCCAGCAAGAATAAAGGGCTGAATTCTGGTGCTTGGAACCAAGGGATGCAACATACACACTCCTGGATGCAAAATCAGAGGCTTCCACATGCTTCTATTAACAAAACACAAAGGAATGCCCTGAATATTCCAGTGAGTGCAACTATGTATGGTATCTTCAATAGTCAAGGCAATACACAGGTATTTCTGCTTTTGAAAAAAATTTGCTTTTCAAATTGTCGAGAGACATTTCGTTAATGTTAAAACTTCTTTGTGCAGCAAACTTGCTCGTGAACCTGGTGCACATACTTCAAAGGGTGAGTACAACCAAGTGTCTCATTGTGCTCCAACCCCCGTAAGTGTTTACGCCTAGAGAAAATGGGATAAAAAAAAGAAAATCTACTACGATTGTTTTACAAGAAATAATGATGCAGGCAAACAAGGTCGCTTATGAAGCCCCTATGTCATACATGCAACTCCTACTTGCTGCTGAAGAAGAGGTTCTCTACTAACATACTCGTGTTTGCTTGACGTAGATAAAAATTGTACTAACTTACGAAAATAAACCCACAAACATAAAAAACATCAAACAAAAACGAAACTAACTAGTGTTGTCTTACTTTTCAGGGTGCTAGAAATGCATCATCTCAATCACAAGAAGATCGCCTTGTTCGTACTGAGGTATGTTTTTTCCTGCTTAAACTTGTGTCTATGTCCCCTAAACAAAAATTGTTTGACTGTTGTGTATAACTATAAAAAAACTCTCTCTACAAAACGATATGTACATGATAACTGGGCGATACAGTGTATCTTCAGAAGATCCATTCCAAGCACATGCTGGCGGTGGAGCTCAGCATACATCTGAAGTCGATGACCAGCATGATATAGATCTTGAACCTTTTGTTGACAATCGATTTTCAGAAAGCTTGAATGATTTGAACTGGGACAATGAAATGCAGACAGAAGCAGGAGGAAACAAAAACGGCTCTATGGTGTCAAATGAGATTGCTTCTGACAATGATTCTGATTCCGAGGATGATCTTTCTTCGTCGTTGTTGCAAAAGGCCTCTGAAATTGCTGTTACAACTGCTAGAGAACAAGAGAACAGTGGTACAGCTGGTGAAGTTCAAAAATTAACACAGGAAGACATACTGATATTCCTTGAAAATGACAGTATAGAAGCTGCTCAAAGTGCTAGCCAAGAAGTGTGCAGCCATCACGTACCCCATGTGGACATGGTCTTTGATACGGATGATGCAGCTTACAACTTTTACAATGAGTATGCCTCAATTGCTGGTTTTTCTGTGATTAAAGCATCTCGCTATTGTGGCAAGAAACAAGGAGGCAGTGCAGCAACTCGGGTAACTTTCAAGTGCAATCGGTCAGGAAGATTAATTGATGAAGAAGAACAAGAGAATAGGAAGAAGAAACGACGTGACACAAGGCAACAGAAGACAGGAAAAGAGCCCTATCGCAACGCAAGGAAGAAAAAAGCAAACACCATTGCAATAACAGGATGTAAAGCTCAGCTTATTGTCACCAAGAAGGATGAGAAGTGGGTGATAACAACCATAAACCTAGAGCACAACCATGATTTGAGTCCTCACACAGAAGTGAAATACCTTCGTTCTCATAACTACATGACAGACGAGGAGAAGCTCCTAATCCGAACTTTCAATGCTGTGAAGCTACAAACAAGACAAATAATAGCAATCCTAAGTTACTTGAGAGGCGGGAACACTCCTTACACCAAAAAGCATGTAAGAAATGTTAGAACATCCATTGGCAAAGAGAGCAATCGAAATGACATGATGCAGGTGCTCACATATTTTAGGAAGAGACAAACTGAAGATCCACAGTTTTACTATGCGTTCAAAACAACTAAAGTCTCTGATGACGCAAGTAAAGTTTTGTGCATTTTCTGGGCTGACGGATATTCTAGGAAAATGTATGAGCTGTATGGAGACTGCCTCAGCTTTGACACAACATTCAAGACAAACAGATACAACCTCCCGTTTGCTCCCTTTGTTGGTGTCACGGGACATGGCAAGAACTGTTTGTTTGCTTGCTCTATCATAGAGAATGAAACAGCTGACACCTTTCAATGGTTGTTTGAGACATTCTTGCATTGCATGGGTGGGAAATCTCCGTCCACAATCATAACAGACGAGGATGCTGGGATGAAGACAACTATTCCTTTAGTTTTCCCGCATATCTACCACAGGCGTTGTTTGTTTCATATTAAAAAGAAGGCTGAGGAAAAATGTACTAGGACTTTTGCAGCACATAAGACACTACATGATGATTTTAGTGACATCATTCACAACTCTCTGACAGTGGCTGAGTTTGAGCAATTGTGGACAGAAATGGTGGAGAAATACAACATTGGGCATGTGAAGTATTTTCAAATCATGTGGAAGAAAAGGAAAAGGTTTGTCCCTGTGTATTTCAAGACGGACTTCTTCCCCTTCATTCACTCTACTGCGCGTAGTGAAGGCACCAATGCCATTTTCAAGGACAACATCACGTCAACTCACAATGTGATCAACTTCCTCCAAGAGTACCAGAAGATTTCAGAGACCATACAAGATAAGGAGAGGCAGCAAGACTCTATCACAAGAACAACTTCGCCGACATTCTGGGTACGAAGTGAGCTTGAGATACAAGCTGCAAAAAACGTACAACAGAAAGATATTTTACAGATTCCAAAGACAGATAAAGTTTGTGCTGAATTTGCATGTTGAAGAGGTTGAGAGAAATGTGAAGTATGAAGTCTACAAGACACCAATGCTAGCTGAAAAAGATTTTAGAACGCGAAGATTTGTTGTGATTGTCAACTTGCAGCAACAGTTGTTCAGTTGTATCTGTGGGAAATTTCAGAAAGATGGCATTGTGTGTTGCCATGTCTTGAGGGTCCTTTTTTCATCTCAACATGTCTGTGCTGCCAGAAAAGTATTACATAGACAGGTGGAGGCCAAAAAAATACAAAGGACATACGGGACATCCGTTTCAATGTTCCTTTGGAACTAACTGCTGGAAGTCAACACTTAAGGTATACCCTGCTATCCAACAGGCTCAATGAGATGGCTTCGGACGGTACATCAACAAACAGAAAATATCTATACATTGTAGCAGAATGTGAAAGGGTGCAACAAAAGTTGGATGAGATGACTAAAGAGGATGAACTTGGAGAAGCGCAACAAGCAAATGTTGACAAGGACACAACAGAAACTAATGCAGCACCGCATCCTGATGGCTATGGAGACAAACTTCAAGATCCTGATGTTGCAGTATCAAAAGGGCGTCCACAAAAAGGTCGTTACAAAACTTTCATGGAAAGTTTAGCATCTAAACAGAAAGTCACGCAATCGGTGTGGGAAGCCTGATCATTATAAAAGTTCTTGTACTGCAAGTACTGAAGATGTCAACTCGGCTCAGAAAGAAAAAGACAGCCGCAAACAAGCCTCAGGTTTTTTTCATAAAAAAACTTTCTCTCTTTTTGGTGTTACTTGGTTTTTACTGCATTACAAAAAAATGTTTATGGCCTATAAAATTTTGCAGCCTCATCTGGGACATCTACAGGCATGCAACCAGCTGGTGGAAACCCGAGGAAGAGGGCAAGAAAAGAAAAATAAAAATTTGGGTGCTGGAAGTTCAAGAAGGCAAAAAATATGCAAGTGATGACTGAAATAAATGTAAATTGCCTAAAGTTTGGGTCGTTTGTTGTCTTACTGAACAAAAAGCAAGAAGGAACTATGAATGTTCATGGATGATATCGCTTTTGCTACTGTTTAAATTTGAGTACTGGTAGACAAAAACAAGCAAACAAAAATTGCTTTCCTGTTGGGGTAGGAACACTGACCTTAACACAGTATGTCCCTTGGAAAATTTTCATCCACTTTTTCACTTGTGCTGTAGATTCCGTGCGCAAAAAGAATTTTGAAATCCTGTACCAAAGAAATGATGGGGGAAAATGATAGAAAACAAATGAACAAGGTCAAAAAATAATGTACATGTGCCGCAACAGAATACATAAAAAATGTTAGAAAAAGAGGGATACTGAAAATAATCAAACATAAAAACAAATAAAAAAAGAAAAAGAACACTGTAAGAACTGATGTTTTCGATATTGATCTGAAAACAAAATGACACAATCCGAATTGTTTTCCGGTTAATGACCAGTTTCTACGACACTGCTATACAACTTGTATTCGCTTTCAAAAAAAGAAAATCATATTGTTCCTCCATGTACACGGGATGTTGTGTGATGTTGTTAAACTTTTGTGATTTTTTTTGATCATCTTGCTGAAAGCCCTTCTTGTAGTATTCCTCCATGCATTACAAACAAAATGTTATAGTTGATTGGCTGCTTGACCTTCTGAAGAAGTACAAAAAAAAAACTAGTTAGTAACCTCAAAAATCGCAGACAATCACAAAAACAAACTTTGTTTACAGTGGCAAACGCAAAAAAAAATACACAAAAATGGAAGACAGAAGAAAAAGATAAACAATTTTGTATCATAAGTCATTTGCTAAAAAAAGAAAAAAGAAGAACAAGTATGCTTGAATGGAAGAAGTAAAAACATACCAATTTACCATGCAAAGTTCTTGACTAGTGCTTTGCCTTTATCCTCTGTGTTGTGAATACTAAACAGAATGTCAACAGCAAATCTGACCCTTGCATCTGCTACGTCGTTCATCGTGAACTGTCGCTGCAGAGGATTTCGTGAAGCCCAAGTTTGCATCCACTTAAGAGCAAAAATCCCACATGCATCCTTGTGTTTTTTGCATAAAATTTAACAACAAAAGAATTTAAAAAATAAAAACAGTAGTTGTGAATTTATGTTTACACGAATTAGCTAGTTTTTACCTTCCTATTTGCTTTGGCATGTTTGGGTACTCTACACCAAACTTTCTGAAACCCATCCCACTCAGATTAGATTCTTCCCATGTTTTTATGAAATTATTTATCTAATGACAAAAAGAAAAACAAATACAATTATGATTAGCAACACTACAAAAATGGAAATGGGTGTGGGTATTAGCAGCTTAATTTGACAAGTAATAAAAAAGAAAAATATTAGGAAAAGTGTTTTAACCATCGAATCTCTGATCCTGATATGGAATGGTGTGTTCCCTTCATAATATGAATCTAGGAAGACAAATTTTCTTGCTATAATGTCGAGAACGAACAAAAACCAATGCTCACCATGAACTGACGGAAAGAACATCTGCATTTTTTGTATACAGAATTAGGTTGCAAAAAAATTGATTGCAAAAAAAAAACAATCAACAATACTAAAAAAGAAAAAAAATCAAAATCAAAAATATAGTCTTGTGCAATCAACCGTACACGTTCACTTTCGTGTAGAGGCAATGCTTTCCCAGCTCCATTGAAGCTTCTAAGTGCATTGCTCCTCATTTCCCTCCTTCCTTCTTCAGAGGACCAACTCCCAAGAAAATAATCCTGGTTTTGTGGAAGAACAAAATTTAATTGTTGAGTTTCCACCCAAGAAGTCCAGTAAAGTTTTGTACAAAAAAATCCTGAGTAGAAAAATGTTGAGCTGTGCTTGAAAATGAAATTTATTTGTACTTACACCTAGTGTAGTGAAGAAGTAGTGTCTTTTTGACCTCCTTGGATGATTTTCTCGAAACAGGATCCGACAAAAAACGTTGAAAACATAAGCTTCCACATGACCAGCCGCATCAAATGAATCACCGAGTTGTCCAAGGAAAAGGGTGGTTTTATCAATCAAGACAACAACTTGGCTGCAGGTGGTTTAACAACCTGTATTGTTAGTGAATGCAACAAAAAATCAGAAACCATAAAAATCACAGCAAAAAAAAAGAATCTTAGTTCAGAAAAAAAAACCTTCTGTGAGGTTCAACTTTGCTAAGTGCCACTATTCCCTTGTGTAGTTCTATCTCATGTGGCTGAAGAGGTCCTCTCTCATTGTGATCATATGGAGAGCAGAGAAACTTGCTTGGGTGTATTATCCTTTTTGGAGGCAAATTCTCTTTATCCCTTGATGAAGAGCCTAAAGAAAGCTTCGTGTTGTATAAGTTGTCTGCCGTGTTTACCATACTAGAGCATGAACCATTGAATGATCTCTCCCCCAAAACTTGCACATCTGGAGACACCTACAAAAAATCATGCACACACAATTTATTGTTAGAATGTATGACAGGAAAAAAAGAGATGATGCTACACGAAAGAAAGGGGTCAAGAGAGCTCCATGAAAAAGGAAAAAAAAATGTTCATCAAATTTTCATGAAGGTAGTCACTTACAGGGATTGGTTGCTCCTTAGTGCCTTTTTTATCATCATCTTCAACATAATCATCTGAAAAAAGCCTCTTGCCAAAAATTGATGTTGCTAAATATCTCTGCAAAGGCACAAATAATGTTGAAAGGGACATGTTCACCAACTAATAAAAAAAATGGAGCACAAATTTCGAGATCAATTTTTTTGAAAAAAACAAGTTTGTAAAAAAACAGGTAGAATTTTGATGATACCTTCCTGTGCTTGTGTATAGGACTTTCAGTGTTCTCACTGTCCCATTTGCCCATCGGGGAGTAGCATGTTGTTGCTCTGTCCCAAGAGTGTGACATGCGTGCAACAGGGGGTGTCTGAATGAAAGTTTTGTTGTGTATGCAAAAGAAAACATAAAAAACTGGGGTGTTTAGAAAATCATAAAAAGCAAAGAAAACAAAAACAGTATTTTTTTGGGAAAAAAAGACATACCAAGTCGACGATGCCATCCTTTTCTATGAACTGGGGAAGAAAGTCTCTGTACTTGCAAATGGCTGTGGACACAGGCTGTCTCTGGGCACAGTGTATGGACAAATCTCCCTGCACTTCTTGCTCATCCTATGAAAACACGAAGAAAAAAAGATGAATACCAAAACAGTAGGAGATTTACTACAACAAATTTGGTTTGAATTTGTAGTGTGTACTTGGCAAAAAGATGGTACCTGCAAGGTGTGTCCTTCAATGACATCCTTGCTTGCATTCCATGTATATTTCTTCTTTGCTTCCTACAAATGTTGAAATATAAGTGGGTGAATTTTGTAGCACGGGAAAATGGTGTGTATGCAAAAAAGAAAAAAATGACAACTCAAACACAAAAAAAGGACTAGGTGCGGATAAACCAATTACCTCTATTTGAGCATTATATTCTTCCGAGTTCATCTGTAATGGGCGCCACAATTCTGGCTCTGTTATTTGATTGCCACAATCATCCTGGTCTGGAAGTATCCTGCAGCTAGGTGTCATATCGTCTGCAAAGAAGTACTTTTGCCTTGCAATGTCTAATGGGTGCAATGTGTCTTGGAACTCTTTAATGTGTTGTTGCTTATCGTCTATCCCATCGTCAGGAAAAGACAAAAAAAAGAAACAAAAATAATGAGAAGAGAATTGATGCCAGCACAAAATAAAGAGACAAAATCATGACTGCTCAAAAAAGTGTAGGCAGTACCGTTTGATGGTGCTATATTGATATCTATATCAAGTTCAACAAGCTTATTGTAATCCCTGACATCCATAGTATTTCCATCTGAAAAAAATAAATTAAAAAAATAAGTAAATGAAAAAACAAGGCAATCAGAAAATCTTTGTCGAAAAATGATGTGCTGATGAGTAATTTTGTCACGAGGCTGAATGTGTGAAAGTTTTACCCTCGAGTAAAACCTTTGTCATTGTTGGTTTGAAGGTGCATGCATTGAGGTACAACTGCTTGCTTCTCTTTTCGTTGGTCAACGGGACTGGTATCTACACAATACTATGGTTGTGGAAGAAACAAAAGGTTCAGTCGTGGGTGTATATAAAAAGCACAACCTAGATCAAAAGTATTATAAAAAAGCACAAATGGGACAGTAAGACAGAACTTCAAAATGAATTCCTCAGGCGGTGTACCTGTGTTTTATTGTTGTTAACAGTGTTATGTTGAAACCCTGCAAATGCTGTGTGTACATCTCTGCTAGATACTTCCTTTGAATTGATTACTTGTTCTGTGCTCATCACTGCTTTTGCCAATCTGGCTGACAACATCATGTAGTTCAGGCTAGAGCTTTTCTCTGGTGCTTCTATTTCAATAGGACAATCGTTGACATTGCGCTCGAGGATATTGCTATGTACATACATCATATTTGTGTCTTGGTTGTGTTTAACACGGCCAACCTTGTTTGTGCTTTCTCCCTGCCCCAAAACAAAAAAAAAATAAAAAAAAGATATGGTTGTTGTCAGGGTTATATGCAGAAGGCTAAAAAGAGAAAAATGTAAGACAAAATATTAGAAAAATAAAAATGTGTTCTACTGCTGTTCCTGTATGTTTACATCCTTTACCATTTCCATAATTTGCTTCCAGGCGAATTAGTTACAAACTTGCATGATAAATGACAAAAAAAGTAGGAAAAGAATAAGAATGTTAGATGTTTGTTTTTATTTGAAACTAACCATTTCAACTTGATCTTTGTGCTCATTTGTAGGAGCATTCCATGTTACTGGATGCAAATCAGCTTTCGCTCCTTCTCTGTCAACTTCAAGAGTGCTTTGCTGGGGCTGTCGTCATGGTCATTTGGTGCAGAAAAAATGAACCAAAAATCAAACACACAAAAAACAAAAAAAATAATTAAAAAAAGACTAAATACAAAGCCAAAAGTACCTTTATTTTATCTTGCAATGATATGTCCTTGGTTGTTGAAGATATTGACTGCTGTGTACTAGTCTTCACTCTCCTCTTCATGCCTCTTTGATCTGCCAGAAATATAGTGGGGGTCTTAATACAGAAAAACACAACATGAGTAAAAAAAAGAAGAAAAATGGTGTAATAACACACCACTGCCCATTTCAATCCCATTAGAATCAACTCTAATAGTACTGTCAGACCCATTATCTTCGTCAGTTGGCATGTATAAATGGTCGGATGACTCTAACTTCTCTGTATGTTGAGAGACATTACAAGAAGAAGAGACAATGTTCAAAGTATCAAGCAGCACTTGTTTTGCTATCAGGCATGTGGTCAGGTTTTGATCCTTTACGCGCTCCTGGAAATTGAGGAATATATCTTCTTTGATCTAACAAGCAGAAAAAAAAATCCACAAAAAAAATCAAAAAAATATAGGAAAAAAAGGAAACCAAAATAACTAAAAAGCACTGTTGAAGGTGCTGTCTCAATCAATCCTGATGCACTTTACCTTTTCTGAAAAAGAGTTGCCTAACACCCTTTGTATAGCTTTTCTTATGTTTGAGTTCTTGGCGGTGCTTGCCCATGCACCGTCAGTTTCGGCGTAGCAAGTTTCTGCCTCATTTTTGATCTGCCAAAAAATGGGAAAATCATAAACAAACATAATAGGAGTAGATGTGAGCAACAAAAAGATACACATAAAACAGAGAATACAACAATAGCAAAACAAAATATGATATTTACTTGAAGAGCTCCGTAGAGTCCATCTTTCCCGAGGAGCATATCGCTGTAATGTTTAATGGTTTGTCCTTTCCAGAAAAAAATTCTAGGTATCACTGAAACGGATAACAACGACTTTGGGAGGCTGCATATATCAGCTAGCAGGAATTTGTTTCTGGAAAGGACAAACCATTAAACATTTCAATGGCCACATAAATACTGACTAATTTTGACGCAGGCTCAGGAATGAACAAAAAAATAGAGTTCAGTGATGTGAATGAACAAAATTTAGGCAGGCTCATACAAGGGGGACGCGCAGGGGGGGGGGGAGATGTGTGCTGCTCACTGGATTCGGCGGCTCCTCGCCTGTGGCGAGCTCTGGGGCGGTGGGGACGACGCGCGAGGGTGGCTCGTCGGCGGCACAGAGGTTGCGGACAGTGGGGACGGCGCGCGACGCTGGCTTGTCGGCGATGCAGAGGACGTCGACGATGCCCGCCGTGTCCGTGGCGAGTGTCTCGCCCGTCTCGCGGAGGTGAACTGCGGGGGGTTCGTCGGCGGCGAGGTCGGTCGCCATCGCCTTGGAGGTAGTCACCCTCGTCTCTTCCTCCTCTGCTCCACCTCCACCGATTTCAAAACAGTGGCGCACGAAAAAAATGGACAGAGTAAATGTGTCGGTGTGGATAATTATGATAGATCCGTTGGTGCATTGGGATATTGCAGAAAACCCCCTGAAAAACTAAAAAACTGTTTCAATTAGAGAAATGATCCTCCTTCCCCTAGTAGCACTTGTGTGTGTTTTGAACTAGCAAGTACGAAGTAATGAAAAACTTCAAAAATTGCAAAAGAAAAAATGACACAATAAAATGGAACATTGACAACAAACTAAAAAAATGTTGATTTAAAAAAACAAGTTGTTGTAGAGCTTTTTCAGCTGTTACAAAAACTCGATGGTGAACTTGCAAAAAAAAAGTCCACCGTGGGGCGAGCGACACTTCACCGTGACTTTTCCCCCCTACGTCAGCTCGGTGAGCTGGAAAAAAACCCGGTGTCTCCTTGTACAATGAGCCAAAGAAAAATGCCCCGTAAAGCTATAGTCATTTATGTATGCAAAAAAGAAGCTTGCGTGAACGACATCGTCGGCCCCTGTTTGCCATCAATTATAGCCTAATACCTACGTAGGTCACCAGCAAAAAAAATTGTCCACTAGAAAACATTGGCGTAAACTCCATGTTCAATAACGGAATCGTCGTCAACAAAAAGATGTTAGAAGCAAACAAACAACAACAAAAGCACCCCCCCCACCTGAGTTGTGACTTGAGGCTTGAGTCGCAACTAGGGCAACTACAAAAAGTACACCACGATCGAGTTGCGACTCATGAGCGGAGTTGCAACTTAGGTGAAACACAACCAACATCTCGAGTTGCGACTCGGGGGTTGGTGTTGCAACTGAGACGAATACAAAACATCTCGAGTTGTGACTCGGGGATGGAGTTGCAACTGGCTGAATAGAAAACAACAAATGCAACCCTTCGAGTTGCAACTCGGGAGCGTGGAGTAGCATGTTAAAGGGTTTAATTGCAAGCCCCATGAAAAACAACTCGGATTGCAGGTCCACACACACTTCTCCCCCCTAGTTGCAGGTCGGTGTTCAACTTGCAACCAGGGGTCAAGAATAAAAACACGCACACACACCCTAGTTGCGGGTCGATGGGTAACTTGCAAACTGGGGGCCCTTGAGACACACACACACACCCCCCTAGTTGCAAGTCGATGGCAACTTGCACCTAGGTGTCAAGAATAAAACACACACACAAAGACCCCCCGAGTCAATGTGTAACATACAACTGGGGGCCCTTGACACAAGCACACACACCTCACCCCCTAGTTGCAAGTCGATGGTCAACTTGCAACTAAGGGTCAAGAATAAAACACACGCACGCACGCACGCACACTCCCTAGTTGCAAAATCATTTTGTAGCTTGCAACTGGGGGCCATTGAGGCACGTACACACACTTGTCCCCCTAGTTACGAGTTGATGGGCAACTAGCAACTTAGCGCCACAAAAAACACACAGACGCAGAACCCCTAGTTGCAAGTCGATGATTAACATGCAACTAGGGATCCCCCCTTGATAGAAAGACACACACATGCATGCACTCCTAGTGGCAAAAACTGTTATTGACATGCAACTATGGACCTAGAAGAAAACACACACACGCACACACACACACACACACACACACACCTAGTTGCAAGTGTGTTATTGACATGCAACTAGGGATCCACAGCAAAAACGCACACGCAAAACACACACACACACACCCTAGTTGTGAGTCGCTGTCTAACTTGCAACTGGGGGTCCTCAACAAAACACAACCCCCCCCCGTTAGTTGCGAGTCGATTCTTCACATGCAAATGGGGATCCCCTCCTTGATAGAAAGACACGTGGATGCATGCACTCCTAGTTGCAAGTCTGTTATTGACTCACAACTAGGGACCCAAAAACAAAACACACACACCCCTAGTTGCGAGTTCAACTAGGGATCAAGAAAAAAAGACACATACATAGACCCCCCTAGTTGCGAGTCGGTGGGTAACTTGCAACTAGGGCCCCTTTACACAAGCACACACACACACCTCTCCGCAGTTGCGAGTTTATGGACAACTTGCAGCTAGGGCCCACAACAAAAAAACGCACACCCCCCAGTTGCAAGTCGATGCTTGACATGCAACTAGGGACCCCCTCTAGTTGCGAGTCGGTGGGTAACTTGCAACTAGGGCCCCTTTACACAAGCACACACACACCTCTCCGCAGTTGCTAGTTTATGGACAACATGCAGCTGGGGCCCACAACAACAAAACGCACACACACCACCCCCTAGTTGCGAGTCGATGGGCAACTTGCAACTGGGGGACCTCAACGAAACACACACCCCCCAGTTGCAAGTCGATGCTTGACATGCAACTAGGGATCCCCCTCCTTGATAGAAAGACACGGGCTTGCGCGCACTCGTAGTTGCAAGTCTATTATTGACATGCAACTAGGGACACACAACAAAACACACACAGAAAACACACACACACCCTAGTTGCGAGTCAATGGCAACTTGCGACTAGGGGTCAATAAATAAAACACACACACACACACACACACCCTTGATAGAAAGACACAGACTTGCACACACTCCTAGTTGCAAGTCTGTTATTGATATGCAATTAGGGACCTACAACAAAAACATACACACAACCACCCCCTACTTGCGAGTGGATGAGCAACTTGCAACTGGGGGCCTCAAAATAAAACACACACACACACAGCCTAGTTGCAAGTCGATGCTTGACATGCAGCTGGGGGATCCCCCTTGATAGAAAAGGCACAGCCATGCACGCACTCCTAGTTGCAAGTGTGTTATTGACATGCAACTAGGGATTCACAACAAAAACACACACGCAAAACACACACACACACACCCCCTAGTTGCGAGTCACTGTGTAACTTGCAACTGGGTGTCCTCAACAAAACACAACCCCCCCTAGTTGCGAGTCGATTCTTCACATGCAACTGGGATCCCCCTCCTTGATAGAAAGACACGTGGATGCACGCACTCCTAGTTGCAAGTCTGTTATTGACATGCAACTAGGGACCCAAAAACAAAACACACACACCCCTAGTTGCGAGTTCAACTAGGGATTAAGAATAAAACACACATACATAGACCCCCCTAGGTGCGAGTCGGTGGGTAACTTGCAACTAGGGCCCCTTTACACAAGCACACACACACCTCTCCGCAGTTGCGAGTTTATGGACAACTTGCAGCTGGGGCCCACATCAAAAAAACGCACACACACCAACCCCCTAGTTGCGAGTCGATGGGCAACTTGCAACTGGGGGACCTCAACAAAACACACACCCCCCCAGTTGCAAGTCGATGCTTGACATGCAACTAGGGACCCCCCCTTGATAGAAAGACACGGGCTTGCGCGCACTCGTAGTTGCAAGTCTATTATTGACATGCAACTAGGGACACACAACAAAACACACAAAGAAAACACACACACACCCCCCTTGATAGAAAGACACGGACTTGCACACACTCCTAGTTGCCAGTCTGTTATTGACATGCAATTAGGGACCTACAACAAAAACATACACACAGCCCCCCTACTTGTGAGTCGATGAGCAACTTGCAACTGGGGGGCCTCAAATAAAACACACACAGCCTAGTTGCAAGTCGATGCTTGACATGCAGATGGGGACCCCCCTTGATAGAAAAGGCACGCCCATGCACGCACTCCTTGTTGCAAGTGTGTTATTGACATGCAACTATGGATCCACAGCAAAAACACACACACACACACACACCCCTAGTTGCGAGTCGCTGTCTAACTTGCAACTGGGGGGGTCCTCAACAAAACACAACCCCCCTTAGTTGCGAGTCGATTCTTCACATGCAACTGGGGATCCCCTCCTTGATAGAAAGACACGCGGATGCACGCACTCCTAGTTGCAAGTCTGTTATTGACATGCAACTAGGGACCCAAAAACAAAACACACACACCCCTAGTTGCGAGTTCAAGAATAAAACACACATACATAGACCCCCCTAGTTGTGAGTCGGTGGGTAACTTGCAACTAGGGCCCCTTTACACAAGCACACACACACCTCTCCGCAGTTGCGATTTTATGGACAACTTGCAGCTGGGGCCCACAAAAAAAAACGCACACACACCACCCCCTAGTTGCGAGTCAATGGCAACTTGCGACTAGGGGTCGATAAATAAAACACACACACAAACACCCCCCTTAAAAGAAAGACACGGACTTGCACACACTCCTAGTTGCAAGTGTGTTATTGATATGCAATTAGGGACCTACAACAAAAACATACACACAGCCCCCCCTACTTGCGAGTCGATGAGCAACTTGCAACTGGGGGGCCTCAAAATAAAACACACACACAGCCTAGTTGCAAGTCGATGCTTGACATGCAGCTGGGGATCCCCCTTGATAGAAAAGGCACGGCCATGCACGCACTCCTAGTTGCAAAGTGTGTTATTGACATGCAACTAGGGATCCACAACAAAAACACACACGCAAAACACTCACACACACACCCCTAGTTGCGAGTCGCTGTCTAACTTGCAACTGTGGGTCCTCCACAAAACACAACCCCCCCTTAGTTGCGAGTCGATTCTTCACATGCAACTGGGGATCCCCTCCTTGATAGAAAGACACGCGGATGCACGCACTCCTAGTTGCAAGTCTGTTATTGACATGCAACTGGGGACCTAAAAACAAAACACACACACCCCTAGTTGTGAGTTCAACTAGGGATCAAGAAAAAAACACACATACATAGACCCCCTAGTTGCGAGTCGGTGGGTAACTTGCAACTAGGGCCCCTTTACACAAGCACACACACACCTCTCCGCAGTTGCGAGTTTATGGACAACTTGCAGCTGGGGGACCTCAACGAAACACACACCCCCTAGTTGGAAGTCGATTCTTGACATGCAACTAGGGATCCCCCCCTTGATAGAAAGACACGGGTTTGCGTGCACTCGTAGTTGCAAGTCTATTATTGACATGCAACTAGGGACACACAACAAAACACACACAGAAAACACACACACCTCCTAGTTGCGAGTCAATGGCAACTTGCGACTAGGGGTCAATAAATAAAACACACACACACTCCCCCCCTTGATAGAAAGACACGGACTTGCACACACTACTAGTTGCAAGTCTGTTATTGATATGGAATTAGGGTCCTACAACAAAAACATACACAGAGCCCCCCTACTTGCGAGTCGATGACCAACTTGCAACTGGGGGGCCTCAAAATAAAACACACACATAGCCTAGTTGCAAGTCGATGCTTGACATGCAGCTGGGGATCCCCCTTGATAGAAAAGGCACGGCCATGCACGGACTCCTAGTTGCAAGTGTGTTACTGACATGCAACTAGGGATCCACAACAAAAACACACACGCAAAACACACACACACACCCCCTAGTTGCGAGTCGCTGTGTAATTTGCAACTGGGTGTCCTCAACAAAACACAACCCCCCCCCCTAGTTGCGAGTCGATTCTTCACATGCAACTGGGATCCCCTCCTTGATAGAAAGACACGCGGATGCACACACTCCTAGTTGCAAGTCTGTTATTGACATGCAACAAGGGACCCAAAAACAAAACACACACACCCCTAGTTGCGAGTTCAACTAGGCATCAAGAATAAAATACACATACATAGACCCCCCTAGTTGCGAGTCGGTGGGTAACTTGCAACTAGGGCCCCTTTACACAAGCACACACACACACCTCTCCGCAGTTGCGAGTTTATGGACAACTTGCAGCTGGTGCCCACAACAACAAAACGCACACACACACCACCCCCTAGTTGTGAGTCGATGGGTAACTTGCAACTGGGGGACCTCAACGAACACACACCCCCTAGTTGCAAGTCGATGCTTGACATGCAACTAGGGATCCCCCCCTTGATAGAAAGACACGGGCTTGCGCGCACTCGTAGTTGCAAGTCTATTATTGACATGCAACTAGGGACACACAACAAAACACACACAGAAAACACACACACACCCGAGTTGCGAGTCAATGGCAACTTGCGACTAGGGGTCACTAAATAAAACACACACACACACACATACACACCCCCTTGATAGAAAGACACGGACTTGCACACACTCCTAGTTGCAAGTCTGTTATTGATATGCAATTAGGGGACCTACAACAAAAACATACACACAGCCCCCCTACTTGCGAGTCGATGCTGAACTTGCAACTGGGGGGCCTCAAAATAAAACACACACACAGCCTAGTTGCAAGTCGATGCTTGACATGCAGCTGGGGATCCCCCTTGATAGAAAAGGCACGGCCATGCATGCACTCCTAGTTGCAAAGTGTGTTATTGACATGCAACTAGGGATCCACAACAAAAACACACACACACACACCCTAGTTGCGAGTCGATGTCTAACTTGCAACTGGGTGTCCTCAACAAAACACAACCCCCCTTAGTTGCGAGTCGATTCTTCACATGCAACTGGGATCCCCTCCTTGATAGAAAGACACGCGGATGCACGCACTCCTAGTTGCAAGTCTGTTATTGACATGCAACTAGGGACCCAAAAACAAAACACACTCACCCCTAGTTGCGAGTTCAACTAGGCATCAAGAATAAAATACACATACATAGACCCCCCTAGTTGCGAGTTGGTGGGTAACTTGCAACTAGGGCCCCTTTACACAAGCACACACACACCTCTCCGAGCTATGAAGTTTATGGACAACTTGCGCTGGGGCCCACAACAAAAAAACGCACACACACCACCCCCTAGTTGCGAGTCGATGGGCAACTTGCAATTGGGGGACCTCAATGAAACACACACCCCCAGTTGCAAGTCGATGCTTGACATGCAACTAGGGATCCCCCCCTTGATAGAAAGACACGGGCTTGCGCGCACTCGTAGTTGCAAGTCTATTATTGACATGCAACTAGGGACACACAACAAAACACACACAGAAAACACACACACACCCTAGTTGCGAGTCAATGGCAACTTGCGACTAGGGGTCAATAAATAAAACGCACACACACTCCCCCCCTTGATAGAAAGACACGGACTTACACACACTCCTAGTTGCAAGTCTGTTATTGATATGCACACACCCCCTAGTTGTCAATGCTTGACATGCAATTGGGGATCCCCCTTGATAGAAAAGGCACGCCCATGCACGCACTCCTAGTTGCAAGTGTGTTATTGACATGCAACTAGGGATCCACAATAAAAAAACACACGCAAAACACACACACACCCCCCCTAGTTGCGGGTCGCTGTCTAACTTGCAACTGGGGGTCCTCAACAAAACACAAGCCCCCTAGTTGCGAGTCGATTCTACACATGCAACTGGGGATCCCCTCCTTGATAGAAAAGACACGCGATGCACACACTCCTAGTTGCAAGTCTGTTATTGACATGCAACTAGGGACCCAAAAACAAAACACACACACCCCTAGTTGCGAGTTCAACTAGGGATCAAGAATAAAATACACATACATAGACCCCTCTAGTTGCGAGTCGGTGGGTAACTTGCAACTAGGGCCCCTTTACACAAGCACACACACACACACCTCTCCGCAGTTGCGAGTTTATGGACAACTTGCAGCTGGTGCCCACAACAAAAAAACACACACACACACCACCCCCTAGTTGTGAGTCGATGGGTAACTTGCAACTGGGGGACCTCAACGAACACACACCCCCTAGTTGCAAGTCGATGCTTGACATGCAACTAGGGATCCCCCCCTTGATAGAAAGACACGGGCTTGCGCGCACTCGTAGTTGCAAGTCTATTATTGACATGCAACTAGGGACACACAACAAAACAAACGCAGAAAACACACACACACCCGAGTTGCGAGTCAATGGCAACTTGCGACTAGGGGTCAATAAATAAAACACACACACACACACATACACACCCCTTGATAGAAAGACACGGACTTGCACACACTCCTAGTTGCAAGTCTGTTATTGATATGCAATTAGGGGACCTACAACAAAAACATACACACAGCCCCCCTACTTGCGAGTCGATGAGGAACTTGCAACTGGGGGGCCTCAAAATAAAACACACACACAGCCTAGTTGCAAGTCGATGCTTGACATGCAGCTGGGGATCCCCCTTGATAGAAATGGCACGGCCATGCACGCACTCCTAGTTGCAAAGTGTGTTATTGACATGCAACTTGGGATCCACAACAAAAACACACAAGCAAAACACACACACACACACACACACACACACACACACACACCCTAGTTGCGAGTCGCTGTCTAACTTGCAACTGGGTGTCCTCAACAAAACACAACCCCCCCCCCCCTTAGTTGCGAGTCGATTCTTCACATGCAACTGGGATCCCCTCCTTGATAGAAAGACACGCAGATGCACGCACTCCTAGTTGCAAGTCTGTTATTGACATGCAACTAGGGACCCAAAAACAAAACACACTCACCCCTAGTTGCGAGTTCAACTAGGCATCAAGAATAAAATACACATACATAGACCCCCCTAGTTGCGAGTTGGTGGGTAACTTGCAACTAGGGCCCCTTTACACAAGCACACACACACCTCTCCGCAGTTGTGAGTTTATGGACAACTTGCAGCTGGGGCCCACAACAAAAAAACGCACACACACCACCCCCTAGTTGCGAGTCGATGGGCAACTTGCAATTGGGGGACCTCAATGAAACACACACCCCAGTTGCAAGTCGATGCTTGACATGCAACTAGGGATCCCCCCCTTGATAGAAAGACACGGGCTTGCGCACACTCGTAGTTGAAAGTCTATTATTGACATGCAACTAGGGACACACAACAAAACACACACACACCCTAGTTGCGAGTCAATGGCAACTTGCGACTAGGGGTCAATAAATAAAACACACACACACACCCCCCCTTGATAGAAAGACACGGACTTGCACACACTCCTAGTTGCAAGTCTGTTATTGATATGCACACACCCCCTAGTTGTCGATGCTTGACATGAAACTGGGGATCCCCCTTGATAGAAAAGGCACGCCCATGCACGCACTCCTAGTTGCAGGTGTGTTATTTACATGCAACTAGGGATCCACAATAAAAACACACACGCAAAACACACACACACACACCCTAGTTGCGAGTCGCTGTCTAACTTGCAACTGGGGGTCCTCAACAAAACACCCCCGCCCCCGCCCTTAGTTGTGAGTCGATTTCTACACATGCAACTGGGGATCCCCTCCTTGATAGAAAAGACACGCGATGCACGCACTCCTAGTTGCAAGTCTGTTATTGACATGCAACTAGGGACCCAAAAACAAAACACACACACCCCTAGTTGCGAGTTCAACTAGGGATCAAGAATAAAACACACATACATAGACCCCCCCTAGTTGCGAGTCGGTGGGTAACTTGCAACTAGGGACCCTTTACACAAGCACACACACACACCTCCGTAGTTGCGAGTTTATGGACAACTTGCAGCTGGGGCCCACAACAAAAAAACGCACACACACCACCCCTAGTTGTGAGTCGATGGGCAACTTGCAACTGGGGGACCTCAACAAAACACACACCCCCCAGTTGCAAGTCGATGCTTGACATGCAACTGGGGATCCCCCCTTGACAGAAAGACAAGGACTTGCGCGCACTCATAGTTGCAAGTCTATAATTGACATGCACCTCCCCCCTAGTTACAAGTCGGTTGATGAGATGCAATTAGGGGCCCCTTTCGCAAAAAATGCGCAAACACGCAACTATGGACCTTGACCGCACTCTCATAGACCTACAACTTTCAACATAACTACTTGTAAACAATAAGGCGTCTATGAAAAAACAATATTTTGATACTACAAAGAATTGGGAAACAAAATGCTTGTACAGTGCGGGAAGGCGAGGGTGTTTATTGTTACAAATCATAAACAGAAAAGCATTGAAAAAAACATAAAACACAATTACTCCTAAAAAACATACTGATAAAAAATAATAAAAAATATAAAACATCACTAATCATTACGAGAAAACGCATATTACACAAAGTTTTGAAACACACATAGACAATAAACATCGCAAACGAGCAGGCACGGGGTTACTTGGTTCTTGTCAACCGCATAAACAAAAGACCACAGCAATGTTTTGCATCAGCATACTACATAACTAGGGACATAGCTTCTCGAAAAAGAAAGTTAAACTTAAAGCTGGCTGACAACAACAGTAACATTGATGTGCGACTTCTTGCTGGCCTTGAAGAAGATGAAGATGTAGTCATTGATCTCCAGGGTAGTCTTTGAAAGGAAACGCCTCCACTGCTTTTTGTTGAAAACTATACGTCCATCAGTAGACGTGCTATATTCAACGCGAGTCTTTGCCTCCCCAATGCTTAGACGAACACCAGCCAAACCTTCTTTAGGGATGTTCAAGCTTGTAGCAACCCTCTCTGGCACTTTTGTACACACAACAAAGAACAGCAAAACAAAAAGCATAAAAGTTTTAAAAATCTTGAAGCAGCACAAGATAAAATGCATGCATTGAAGAAAAAATTTATGCATATAAACAAAATAAAGTAAACACAAATAGCAATTTTTTTAAAAAGAAACAACAAAACATACCATTTGTCCAACTTGAGTGTCAGTTGAAGTAAGACAGTGTACAAAAGACACTCCTAAAAACTTGGATTTGAAGCTGAGCACCAGTTCATCGAGAATGTCCTGCTGTGCATCATTCAGAGTTAGACCCCTTGTATACTCGATCTTTATGTCGCCACCGTCTTCATCCACATCTGAGATGTCTCCATCTATCATCTCTTCATCAG